>CM077034.1:232981504-233324004 GCA_039090855.1 Macrothele yani | reverse complement strand
GTAAGAAGCCTAAGAAGACAGAGCACCACGATGGGTAATTCATGTATCGATCTGCTTTCTGTACGCAATGTATCCAGCATTACGTAGGTAAGGCACTTTTCATATCATAGACCTGTGTTGGCTATAAGAAATTAAATAAACACTTTGAAACCGAACTCGACTAGCTCATTTCAACTCTCCGATCAGCAAGTCGTAGTCCTACGTTCCAAACTGACAGCTCAATCAGAACTGAGCCTACCTGTAAGAAGCCCAAGAAGACAGAGCACCACGATGGGTAATTCATGTATCGATCTGCTTTCTGTACGCAATGTATCCAGCATTACGTAGGTAAGGCACTTTTCATATCATAGACCTGTGTTGGCTATAAGAAATTAAATAAACACTTTGAAACCGAACTCGACTAGCTCATTTCAACTCTCCGATCTGCAAGTCGTAGTCCTACGTTCCAAACTAACGGCTCAATCAGAACTGAGCTTACCTGTAAGAAGCCCAAGAAGACAGAGCACCACGATGGGTAATTCATGTATCGATCTGCTTTCTGTACGCAATGTATCCAGCATTACGTAGGTAAGGCACTTTTCATATCATAGACCTGTGTTGGCTATAAGAAATTAAATAAACACTTTGAAACCATACTCGACTAGCTCATTTCAACTCTCCGATCAGCAAGTCGTAGTCCTACGTTCCAAACTGATAGCTCAATCAGAACTGAGCCTACCTGTAAGAAGCCTAAGAAGACATAGCACCACGATGGGTAATTCATGTATCGATCTGCTTTGTGTACGCAATGTATCCAGCATTACGTAGGTAAGGCACTTTTCATATCATAGACCTGTGTTGGCTATAAGAAATTAAATAAACACTTTGAAACCATACTCGACTAGCTCATTTCAACTCTCCGATCAGCAAGTCGTAGTCCTACGTTCCAAACTGACAGCTCAATCAGAACTGAGCCTACCTGTAAGAAGCCCAAGAAGACAGAGCACCACGATGGGTAATTCATGTATCGAACTGCTTTCTGTACGCAATGTATCCAGCATTACGTAGGTAAGGCACTTTTCATATCATAGACCTGTGTTGGCTATAAGAAATTAAATAAACACTTTGAAACCGAACTCGACTAGCTCATTTCAACTCTCCGATCTGCAAGTCGTAGTCCTACGTTCCAAACTAACGGCTCAATCAGAACTGAGCCTACCTGTAAGAAGCCTAAGAAGACAGAGCACCACGATGGGTAATTCATGTATCGATCTGCTTTCTGTACGCAATGTATCCAGCATTACGTAGGTAAGGCACTTTTCATATCATAGACCTGTGTTGGCTATAAGAAATTAAATAAACACTTTGAAACCATACTCGACTAGCTCATTTCAACTCTCCGATCAGCAAGTCGTAGTCCTACGTTCCAAACTGATAGCTCAATCAGAACTGAGCCTACCTGTAAGAAGCCTAAGAAGACATAGCACCACGATGGGTAATTCATGTATCGATCTGCTTTCTGTACGCAATGTATCCAGCATTACGTAGGTAAGGCACTTTTCATATCATAGACCTGTGTTGGCTATAAGAAATTAAATAAACACTTTGAAACCGAACTCGACTAGCTCATTTCAACTCTCCGATCTGCAAGTCGTAGTCCTACGTTCCAAACTGACAGCTCAATCAGAACTGAGCCTACCTGTAAGAAGCCTAAGAAGACAGAGCACCACGATGGGTAATTCATGTATCGATCTGCTTTCTGTACGCAATGTATCCAGCATTACGTAGGTAAGGCACTTTTCATATCATAGACCTGTGTTGGCTATAAAAAATTAAATAAACACTTTGAAACCATACTCGACTAGCTCATTTCAACTCTCCGATCAGCAAGTCGTAGTCCTACGTTCCAAACTGACAGCTCAATCAGAACTGAGCCTACCTGTAAGAAGCCTAAGAAGACATAGCACCACGATGGGTAATTCATGTATCGATCTGCTTTCTGTACGCAATGTATCCAGCATTACGTAGGTAAGGCACTTTTCATATCATAGACCTGTGTTGGCTATAAGAAATTAAATAAACACTTTGAAACCGAACTCGACTAGCTCATTTCAACTCTCCGATCTGCAAGTCGTAGTCCTACGTCCCAAACTGACAGCTCAATCAGAACTGAGCCTACCTGTAAGAAGCCTAAGAAGACAGAGCACCACGATGGGTAATTCATGTATCGATCTGCTTTCTGTACGCAATGTATCCAGCATTACGTAGGTAAGGCACTTTTCATATCATAGACCTGTGTTGGCTATAAGAAATTAAATAAACACTTTGAAACCATACTCGACTAGCTCATTTCAACTCTCCGATCTGCAAGTCGTAGTCCTACGTTCCAAACTAACGGCTCAATCAGAACTGAGCCTACCTGTAAGAAGCCTAAGAAGACACAGCACCACGATGGGTAATTCATGTATCGATCTGCTTTCTGTACGCAATGTATCCAGCATTACGTAGGTAAGGCACTTTTCATATCATAGACCTGTGTTGGCTATAAGAAATTAAATAAACACTTTGAAACCGAACTCGACTAGCTCATTTCAACACTCCGATCTGCAAGTCGTAGTCCTACGTTCCAAACTGACAGCTCAATCAGAACTGAGCCTACCTGTAAGAAGCCCAAGAAGACAGAGCACCACGATGGGTAATTCGTGTATCGATCTGCTCTGTGTTCACAATGTATCCAGCATTATTTATGTAAGGTACTTTTCATATCATAGACCTGTGTTGGCTATAACAAATTAAATAAACGCTTTGAAACCATACTCGACTAGCTCATTTCAACTCTCCGATCTGCAAGTCGTAGTCCTACGTTCCAAACTGACAGCTCAATCAGAACTGAGCCTACCTGTAAGAAGCCTAAGAAGACAGAGCACCACGATGGGTAATTCATGTATCGATCTGCTTTTTGTACGCAATGTATCCAGCATTACGTAGGTAAGGCACTTTTCATATCATAGACCTGTGTTGGCTATAAGAAATTAAATAAACACTTTGAAACCGAACTCGACTAGCTCATTTCAACTCTCCGATCTGCAAGTCGTAGTCCTACGTTCCAAACTGACAGCTCAATCAGAACTGAGCCTACCTGTAAGAAGCCCAAGAAGACAGAGCACCACGATGGGTAATTCGTGTATCGATCTGCTCTGTGTTCACAATGTATCCATCATTATTTATGTAAGGTACTTTTCATATCATAGACCTGTGTTGGCTATAACAAATTAAATAAACGCTTTGAAACCATACTCGACTAGCTCATTTCAACTCTCCGATCTGGAAGTCATAGTCCTACGTTCCAAACTGACAGCTCAATCAGAACTGAGCCTACCTGTAAGAAGCCCAAGAAGACAGAGCACCACGATGGGTAATTCGTGTATCGATCTGCTCTGTGTTCACAATGTATCCAGCATTATTTATGTAAGGTACTTTTCATATCATAGACCTGTGTTGGCTATAACAAATTAAATAAACGCTTTGAAACCATACTCGACTAGCTCATTTCAACTCTCCGATTTGCAAGTCGTAGTCCTACGTTCCAAACTGACAGCTCAATCAGAACTGAGCCTACCTGTAAGAAGCCCAAGAAGACAGAGCACCACGATGGGTAATTCGTGTATCGATCTGCTCTGTGTTCACAATGTATCCAGCATTATTTATGTAAGGTACTTTTCATATCATAGACCTGTGTTGGCTATAACAAATTAAATAAACGCTTTGAAACCATACTCGACTAGCTCATTTCAACTCTCCGATCTGGAAGTCGTAGTCCTACGTTCCAAACTGACAGCTCAATCAGAACTGAGCCTACCTGTAAGAAGCCCAAGAAGACAGAGCACCACGATGGGTAATTCGTGTATCGATCTGCTCTGTGTTCACAATGTATCCAGCATTATTTATGTAAGGTACTTTTCATATCATAGACCTGTGTTGGCTATAACAAATTAAATAAACGCTTTGAAACCATACTCGACTAGCTCATTTCAACTCTCCGATCTGGAAGTCGTAGTCCTACGTTCCAAACTGACAGCTCAATCAGAACTGAGCCTACCTGTAAGAAGCCCAAGAAGACAGAGCACCACGATGGGTAATTCGTGTATCGATCTGCTCTGTGTTCACAATGTATCCAGCATTATTTATGTAAGGTACTTTTCATATCATAGACCTGTGTTGGCTATAACAAATTAAATAAATGCTTTGAAACCATACTCGACTAGCTCATTTCAACTCTCCGATTTGCAAGTCGTAGTCCTACGTTCCAAACTGACAGCTCAATCAGAACTGAGCCTACCTGTAAGAAGCCAAAGAAGACAGAGCACCACGATGGGTAATTCGTGTATCGATCTGCTCTGTGTTCACAATGTATCCAGCATTATTTATGTAAGGTACTTTTCATATCATAGACCTGTGTTGGCTATAACAAATTAAATAAACGCTTTGAAACCATACTCGACTAGCTCATTTCAACTCTCCGATTTGCAAGTCGTAGTCCTACGTTCCAAACTGACAGCTCAATCAGAACTGAGCCTACCTGTAAGAAGCCCAAGAAGACAGAACACCACTTTGGGTAATTCGTGTATCGATCTGCTCTGTGTTCACAATGTATCCATCATTATTTATGTAAGGTACTTTTCATATCATAGACCTGTGTTGGCTATAACAAATTAAATAAACGCTTTGAAACCATACTCGACTAGCTCATTTCAACTCTCCGATCTGGAAGTCGTAGTCCTACGTTCCAAACTGACAGCTCAATCAGAACTGAGCCTACCTGTAAGAAGCCCAAGAAGACAGAACACCACTTTGGGTAATTCGTGTATCGATTTGCTCTGTGTTCACAATGTATCCATCATTATTTATGTAAGGTACTTTTCATATCATAGACCTGTGTTGGCTATAACAAATTAAATAAACGCTTTGAAACCATACTCGACTAGCTCATTTCAACTCTCCGATCTGGAAGTCATAGTCCTACGTTCCAAACTGACAGCTCAATCAGAACTGAGCCTACCTGTAAGAAGCCCAAGAAGACAGAGCACCACGATGGGTAATTCGTGTATCGATCTGCTCTGTGTTCACAATGTATCCATCATTATTTATGTAAGGTACTTTTCATATCATAGACCTGTGTTGGCTATAACAAATTAAATAAACGCTTTGAAACCATACTCGACTAGCTCATTTCAACTCTCCGATCTGGAAGTCATAGTCCTACGTTCCAAACTGACAGCTCAATCAGAACTGAGCCTACCTGTAAGAAGCCCAAGAAGACAGAGCACCACGATGGGTAATTCGTGTATCGATCTGCTCTGTGTTCACAATGTATCCAGCATTATTTATGTAAGGTACTTTTCATATCATAGACCTGTGTTGGCTATAACAAATTAAATAAACGCTTTGAAACCATACTCGACTAGCTCATTTCAACTCTCCGATTTGCAAGTCGTAGTCCTACGTTCCAAACTGACAGCTCAATCAGAACTGAGCCTACCTGTAAGAAGCCCAAGAAGACAGAGCACCACGATGGGTAATTCGTGTATCGATCTGCTCTGTGTTCACAATGTATCCAGCATTATTTATGTAAGGTACTTTTCATATCATAGACCTGTGTTGGCTATAACAAATTAAATAAACGCTTTGAAACCATACTCGACTAGCTCATTTCAACTCTCCGATCTGGAAGTCGTAGTCCTACGTTCCAAACTGACAGCTCAATCAGAACTGAGCCTACCTGTAAGAAGCCCAAGAAGACAGAGCACCACGATGGGTAATTCGTGTATCGATCTGCTCTGTGTTCACAATGTATCCAGCATTATTTATGTAAGGTACTTTTCATATCATAGACCTGTGTTGGCTATAACAAATTAAATAAACGCTTTGAAACCATACTCGACTAGCTCATTTCAACTCTCCGATCTGCAAGTCGTAGTCCTACGTTCCAAACTGACAGCTCAATCAGAACTGAGCCTACCTGTAAGAAGCCCAAGAAGACAGAGCACCACGATGGGTAATTCGTGTATCGATCTGCTCTGTGTTCACAATGTATCCAGCATTATTTATGTAAGGTACTTTTCATATCATAGACCTGTGTTGGCTATAACAAATTAAATAAACGCTTTGAAACCATACTCGACTAGCTCATTTCAACTCTCCGATTTGCAAGTCGTAGTCCTACGTTCCAAACTGACAGCTCAATCAGAACTGAGCCTACCTGTAAGAAGCCCAAGAAGACAGAGCACCACGATGGGTAATTCGTGTATCGATCTGCTCTGTGTTCACAATGTATCCAGCATTATTTATGTAAGGTACTTTTCATATCATAGACCTGTGTTGGCTATAACAAATTAAATAAACGCTTTGAAACCATACTCGACTAGCTCATTTCAACTCTCCGATTTGCAAGTCGTAGTCCTACGTTCCAAACTGACAGCTCAATCAGAACTGAGCCTACCTGTAAGAAGCCCAAGAAGACAGAACACCACTTTGGGTAATTCGTGTATCGATCTGCTCTGTGTTCACAATGTATCCATCATTATTTATGTAAGGTACTTTTCATATCATAGACCTGTGTTGGCTATAACAAATTAAATAAACGCTTTGAAACCATACTCGACTAGCTCATTTCAACTCTCCGATCTGGAAGTCGTAGTCCTACGTTCCAAACTGACAGCTCAATCAGAACTGAGCCTACCTGTAAGAAGCCCAAGAAGACAGAGCACCACGATGGGTAATTCGTGTATCGATCTGCTCTGTGTTCACAATGTATCCATCATTATTTATGTAAGGTACTTTTCATATCATAGACCTGTGTTGGCTATAACAAATTAAATAAACGCTTTGAAACCATACTCGACTAGCTCATTTCAACTCTCCGATCTGCAAGTCGTAGTCCTACGTTCCAAACTGACAGCTCAATCAGAACTGAGCCTACCTGTAAGAAGCCCAAGAAGACAGAGCACCACGATGGGTAATTCGTGTATCGATCTGCTCTGTGTTCACAATGTATCCAGCATTATTTATGTAAGGTACTTTTCATATCATAGACCTGTGTTGGCTATAACAAATTAAATAAACGCTTTGAAACCATACTCGACTAGCTCATTTCAACTCTCCGATCTGGAAGTCGTAGTCCTACGTTCCAAACTGACAGCTCAATCAGAACTGAGCCTACCTGTAAGAAGCCCAAGAAGACAGAGCACCACGATGGGTAATTCGTGTATCGATCTGCTCTGTGTTCACAATGTATCCAGCATTATTTATGTAAGGTACTTTTCATATCATAGACCTGTGTTGGCTATAACAAATTAAATAAACGCTTTGAAACCATACTCGACTAGCTCATTTCAACTCTCCGATTTGCAAGTCGTAGTCCTACGTTCCAAACTGACAGCTCAATCAGAACTGAGCCTACCTGTAAGAAGCCCAAGAAGACAGAGCACCACGATGGGTAATTCGTGTATCGATCTGCTCTGTGTTCACAATGTATCCAGCATTATTTATGTAAGGTACTTTTCATATCATAGACCTGTGTTGGCTATAACAAATTAAATAAACGCTTTGAAACCATACTCGACTAGCTCATTTCAACTCTCCGATCTGGAAGTCGTAGTCCTACGTTCCAAACTGACAGCTCAATCAGAACTGAGCCTACCTGTAAGAAGCCCAAGAAGACAGAGCACCACGATGGGTAATTCGTGTATCGATCTGCTCTGTGTTCACAATGTATCCAGCATTATTTATGTAAGGTACTTTTCATATCATAGACCTGTGTTGGCTATAACAAATTAAATAAACGCTTTGAAACCATACTCGACTAGCTCATTTCAACTCTCCGATCTGGAAGTCGTAGTCCTACGTTCCAAACTGACAGCTCAATCAGAACTGAGCCTACCTGTAAGAAGCCCAAGAAGACAGAGCACCACGATGGGTAATTCGTGTATCGATCTGCTCTGTGTTCACAATGTATCCAGCATTATTTATGTAAGGTACTTTTCATATCATAGACCTGTGTTGGCTATAACAAATTAAATAAACGCTTTGAAACCATACTCGACTAGCTCATTTCAACTCTCCGATTTGCAAGTCGTAGTCCTACGTTCCAAACTGACAGCTCAATCAGAACTGAGCCTACCTGTAAGAAGCCCAAGAAGACAGAGCACCACGATGGGTAATTCGTGTATCGATCTGCTCTGTGTTCACAATGTATCCAGCATTATTTATGTAAGGTACTTTTCATATCATAGACCTGTGTTGGCTATAACAAATTAAATAAACGCTTTGAAACCATACTCGACTAGCTCATTTCAACTCTCCGATTTGCAAGTCGTAGTCCTACGTTCCAAACTGACAGCTCAATCAGAACTGAGCCTACCTGTAAGAAGCCCAAGAAGACAGAGCACCACTTTGGGTAATTCGTGTATCGATCTGCTCTGTGTTCACAATGTATCCATCATTATTTATGTAAGGTACTTTTCATATCATAGACCTGTGTTGGCTATAACAAATTAAATAAACGCTTTGAAACCATACTCGACTAGCTCATTTCAACTCTCCGATCTGGAAGTCGTAGTCCTACGTTCCAAACTGACAGCTCAATCAGAACTGAGCCTACCTGTAAGAAGCCCAAGAAGACAGAACAGAGCACCACTTTGGGTAATTCGTGTATCGATCTGCTCTGTGTTCACAATGTATCCATCATTATTTATGTAAGGTACTTTTCATATCATAGACCTGTGTTGGCTATAACAAATTAAATAAACACTTTGAAACCGAACTCGACTAGCTCATTTCAACTCTCCGATCTGCAAGTCGTAGTCCTACGTTCCAAACTGACAGCTCAATCAGAACTGAGCCTACCTGTAAGAAGCCCAAGAAGACAGAGCACCACGATGGGTAATTCGTGTATCGATCTGCTCTGTGTTCACAATGTATCCATCATTATTTATGTAAGGTACTTTTCATATCATAGACCTGTGTTGGCTATAACAAATTAAATAAACGCTTTGAAACCATACTCGACTAGCTCATTTCAACTCTCCGATCTGGAAGTCGTAGTCCTACGTTCCAAACTGACAGCTCAATCAGAACTGAGCCTACCTGTAAGAAGCCCAAGAAGACAGAGCACCACGATGGGTAATTCGTGTATCGATCTGCTCTGTGTTCACAATGTATCCAGCATTATTTATGTAAGGTACTTTTCATATCATAGACCTGTGTTGGCTATAACAAATTAAATAAACGCTTTGAAACCATACTCGACTAGCTCATTTCAACTCTCCGATTTGCAAGTCGTAGTCCTACGTTCCAAACTGACAGCTCAATCAGAACTGAGCCTACCTGTAAGAAGCCCAAGAAGACAGAACACCACGATGGGTAATTCGTGTATCGATCTGCTCTGTGTTCACAATGTATCCATCATTATTTATGTAAGGTACTTTTCATATCATAGACCTGTGTTGGCTATAACAAATTAAATAAACGCTTTGAAACCATACTCGACTAGCTCATTTCAACTCTCCGATCTGCAAGTCGTAGTCCTACGTTCCAAACTGACAGCTCAATCAGAACTGAGCCTACCTGTAAGAAGCCCAAGAAGACAGAGCACCACGATGGGTAATTCGTGTATCGATCTGCTCTGTGTTCACAATGTATCCAGCATTATTTATGTAAGGTACTTTTCATATCATAGACCTGTGTTGGCTATAACAAATTAAATAAACGCTTTGAAACCATACTCGACTAGCTCATTTCAACTCTCCGATTTGCAAGTCGTAGTCCTACGTTCCAAACTGACAGCTCAATCAGAACTGAGCCTACCTGTAAGAAGCCCAAGAAGACAGAACACCACTTTGGGTAATTCGTGTATCGATCTGCTCTGTGTTCACAATGTATCCATCATTATTTATGTAAGGTACTTTTCATATCATAGACCTGTGTTGGCTATAACAAATTAAATAAACGCTTTGAAACCATACTCGACTAGCTCATTTCAGCTCTCCGATTTGCAAGTCGTAGTCCTACGTTCCAAACTGACAGCTCAATCAGAACTGAGCCTACCTGTAAGAAGCCCAAGAAGACAGAGCACCACGATGGGTAATTCGTGTATCGATCTGCTCTGTGTTCACAATGTATCCAGCATTATTTATGTAAGGTACTTTTCATATCATAGACCTGTGTTGGCTATAACAAATTAAATAAACGCTTTGAAACCATACTCGACTAGCTCATTTCAACTCTCCGATTTGCAAGTCGTAGTCCTACGTTCCAAACTGACAGCTCAATCAGAACTGAGCCTACCTGTAAGAAGCCCAAGAAGACAGAACACCACTTTGGGTAATTCGTGTATCGATCTGCTCTGTGTTCACAATGTATCCATCATTATTTATGTAAGGTACTTTTCATATCATAGACCTGTGTTGGCTATAACAAATTAAATAAACGCTTTGAAACCATACTCGACTAGCTCATTTCAACTCTCCGATCTGGAAGTCGTAGTCCTACGTTCCAAACTGACAGCTCAATCAGAACTGAGCCTACCTGTAAGAAGCCCAAGAAGACAGAGCACCACGATGGGTAATTCGTGTATCGATCTGCTCTGTGTTCACAATGTATCCAGCATTATTTATGTAAGGTACTTTTCATATCATAGACCTGTGTTGGCTATAACAAATTAAATAAACGCTTTGAAACCATACTCGACTAGCTCATTTCAACTCTCCGATTTGCAAGTCGTAGTCCTACGTTCCAAACTGACAGCTCAATCAGAACTGAGCCTACCTGTAAGAAGCCCAAGAAGACAGAGCACCACGATGGGTAATTCGTGTATCGATCTGCTCTGTGTTCACAATGTATCCATCATTATTTATGTAAGGTACTTTTCATATCATAGACCTGTGTTGGCTATAACAAATTAAATAAACGCTTTGAAACCATACTCGACTAGCTCATTTCAACTCTCCGATCTGGAAGTCGTAGTCCTACGTTCCAAACTGACAGCTCAATCAGAACTGAGCCTACCTGTAAGAAGCCCAAGAAGACAGAGCACCACGATGGGTAATTCGTGTATCGATCTGCTCTGTGTTCACAATGTATCCAGCATTATTTATGTAAGGTACTTTTCATATCATAGACCTGTGTTGGCTATAACAAATTAAATAAACGCTTTGAAACCATACTCGACTAGCTCATTTCAACTCTCCGATTTGCAAGTCGTAGTCCTACGTTCCAAACTGACAGCTCAATCAGAACTGAGCCTACCTGTAAGAAGCCCAAGAAGACAGAGCACCACGATGGGTAATTCGTGTATCGATCTGCTCTGTGTTCACAATGTATCCAGCATTATTTATGTAAGGTACTTTTCATATCATAGACCTGTGTTGGCTATAACAAATTAAATAAACGCTTTGAAACCATACTCGACTAGCTCATTTCAACTCTCCGATTTGCAAGTCGTAGTCCTACGTTCCAAACTGACAGCTCAATCAGAACTGAGCCTACCTGTAAGAAGCCCAAGAAGACAGAGCACCACGATGGGTAATTCGTGTATCGATCTGCTCTGTGTTCACAATGTATCCAGCATTATTTATGTAAGGTACTTTTCATATCATAGACCTGTGTTGGCTATAACAAATTAAATAAACGCTTTGAAACCATACTCGACTAGCTCATTTCAACTCTCCGATTTGCAAGTCGTAGTCCTACGTTCCAAACTGACAGCTCAATCAGAACTGAGCCTACCTGTAAGAAGCCCAAGAAGACAGAGCACCACTTTGGGTAATTCGTGTATCGATCTGCTCTGTGTTCACAATGTATCCATCATTATTTATGTAAGGTACTTTTCATATCATAGACCTGTGTTGGCTATAACAAATTAAATAAACGCTTTGAAACCATACTCGACTAGCTCATTTCAACTCTCCGATCTGGAAGTCGTAGTCCTACGTTCCAAACTGACAGCTCAATCAGAACTGAGCCTACCTGTAAGAAGCCCAAGAAGACAGAACACCACTTTGGGTAATTCGTGTATCGATCTGCTCTGTGTTCACAATGTATCCATCATTATTTATGTAAGGTACTTTTCATATCATAGACCTGTGTTGGCTATAACAAATTAAATAAACACTTTGAAACCATACTCGACTAGCTCATTTCAACTCTCCGATCTGCAAGTCGTAGTCCTACGTTCCAAACTGACAGCTCAATCAGAACTGAGCCTACCTGTAAGAAGCCCAAGAAGACAGAGCACCACGATGGGTAATTCGTGTATCGATCTGCTCTGTGTTCACAATGTATCCATCATTATTTATGTAAGGTACTTTTCATATCATAGACCTGTGTTGGCTATAACAAATTAAATAAACGCTTTGAAACCATACTCGACTAGCTCATTTCAACTCTCCGATCTGGAAGTCGTAGTCCTACGTTCCAAACTGACAGCTCAATCAGAACTGAGCCTACCTGTAAGAAGCCCAAGAAGACAGAGCACCACGATGGGTAATTCGTGTATCGATCTGCTCTGTGTTCACAATGTATCCAGCATTATTTATGTAAGGTACTTTTCATATCATAGACCTGTGTTGGCTATAACAAATTAAATAAACGCTTTGAAACCATACTCGACTAGCTCATTTCAACTCTCCGATTTGCAAGTCGTAGTCCTACGTTCCAAACTGACAGCTCAATCAGAACTGAGCCTACCTGTAAGAAGCCCAAGAAGACAGAGCACCACGATGGGTAATTCGTGTATCGATCTGCTCTGTGTTCACAATGTATCCATCATTATTTATGTAAGGTACTTTTCATATCATAGACCTGTGTTGGCTATAACAAATTAAATAAACGCTTTGAAACCATACTCGACTAGCTCATTTCAACTCTCCGATCTGGAAGTCGTAGTCCTACGTTCCAAACTGACAGCTCAATCAGAACTGAGCCTACCTGTAAGAAGCCCAAGAAGACAGAGCACAACGATGGGTAATTCGTGTATCGATTTGCTCTGTGTTCACAATGTATCCAGCATTATTTATGTAAGGTACTTTTCATATCATAGACCTGTGTTGGCTATAACAAATTAAATAAACGCTTTGAAACCATACTCGACTAGCTCATTTCAACTCTCCGATTTGCAAGTCGTAGTCCTACGTTCCAAACTGACAGCTCAATCAGAACTGAGCCTACCTGTAAGAAGCCCAAGAAGACAGAACACCACTTTGGGTAATTCGTGTATCGATCTGCTCTGTGTTCACAATGTATCCATCATTATTTATGTAAGGTACTTTTCATATCATAGACCTGTGTTGGCTATAACAAATTAAATAAACGCTTTGAAACCATACTCGACTAGCTCATTTCAGCTCTCCGATTTGCAAGTCGTAGTCCTACGTTCCAAACTGACAGCTCAATCAGAACTGAGCCTACCTGTAAGAAGCCCAAGAAGACAGAGCACCACGATGGGTAATTCGTGTATCGATCTGCTCTGTGTTCACAATGTATCCAGCATTATTTATGTAAGGTACTTTTCATATCATAGACCTGTGTTGGCTATAACAAATTAAATAAACGCTTTGAAACCATACTCGACTAGCTCATTTCAACTCTCCGATTTGCAAGTCGTAGTCCTACGTTCCAAACTGACAGCTCAATCAGAACTGAGCCTACCTGTAAGAAGCCCAAGAAGACAGAACACCACTTTGGGTAATTCGTGTATCGATCTGCTCTGTGTTCACAATGTATCCATCATTATTTATGTAAGGTACTTTTCATATCATAGACCTGTGTTGGCTATAACAAATTAAATAAACGCTTTGAAACCATACTCGACTAGCTCATTTCAACACTCCGATCTGCAAGTCGTAGTCCTACGTTCCAAACTGACAGCTCAATCAGAACTGAGCCTACCTGTAAGAAGCCCAAGAAGACAGAACACCACTTTGGGTAATTCGTGTATCGATCTGCTCTGTGTTCACAATGTATCCATCATTATTTATGTAAGGTACTTTTCATATCATAGACCTGTGTTGGCTATAACAAATTAAATAAACGCTTTGAAACCATACTCGACTAGCTCATTTCAACACTCCGATCTGCAAGTCGTAGTCCTACGTTCCAAACTGACAGCTCAATCAGAACTGAGCCTACCTGTAAGAAGCCCAAGAAGACAGAGCACCACGATGGGTAATTCGTGTATCGATCTGCTCTGTGTTCACAATGTATCCAGCATTATTTATGTAAGGTACTTTTCATATCATAGACCTGTGTTGGCTATAACAAATTAAATAAACGCTTTGAAACCATACTCGACTAGCTCATTTCAACTCTCCGATTTGCAAGTTGTAGTCCTACGTTCCAATCTGACGGCTCAATCGGAACTGAGCCTACCTGTAAGAAGCCCAAGAAGACAGAGCACCACGATGGGTAATTCGTGTATCGATCTGCTCTGTGTTCACAATGTATCCAGCATTATTTATGTAAGGTACTTTTCATATCATAGACCTGTGTTGGCTATAACAAATTAAATAAACGCTTTGAAACCATACTCGACTAGCTCATTTCAGCTCTCCGATTTGCAAGTCGTAGTCCTACGTTCCAAACTGACAGCTCAATCAGAACTGAGCCTACCTGTAAGAAGCCCAAGAAGACAGAGCACCACGATGGGTAATTCGTGTATCGATCTGCTCTGTGTTCACAATGTATCCAGCATTATTTATGTAAGGTACTTTTCATATCATAGACCTGTGTTGGCTATAACAAATTAAATAAACGCTTTGAAACCATACTCGACTAGCTCATTTCAACTCTCCGATCTGGAAGTCATAGTCCTACGTTCCAAACTGACAGCTCAATCAGAACTGAGCCTACCTGTAAGAAGCCCAAGAAGACAGAGCACCACGATGGGTAATTCGTGTATCGATCTGCTCTGTGTTCACAATGTATCCAGCATTATTTATGTAAGGTACTTTTCATATCATAGACCTGTGTTGGCTATAACAAATTAAATAAACGCTTTGAAACCATACTCGACTAGCTCATTTCAACTCTCCGATTTGCAAGTTGTAGTCCTACGTTCCAATCTGACGGCTCAATCGGAACTGAGCCTACCTGTTTTTTTTTTTTTTTTTTTTTTTGCTGTAGTTGCACTTTCGCGCTTCCATCTCTCAAAACGTTACAAAAAGGTCGCCCTA
Organism: Macrothele yani; assembly: GCA_039090855.1. Lineage (NCBI taxonomy): Eukaryota > Metazoa > Arthropoda > Arachnida > Araneae > Macrothelidae > Macrothele > Macrothele yani. The sequence continues at coordinate 233,308,798 of CM077034.1, read as the reverse complement.
TGGCCATGCCATGCTAGAACTCGGAAAGTTCAGGTCCACGTGGAATATCCGGTTCAAAGTGATCGATAACATGACAGAACATGTAAGCTTTATATACGTACCTCCATACTCACAGCACACCTTTCTGCGCAATCGTTCTTTTCACTTACGAAAATATTTGTTTGTGTCCCAAAGCTTTCGATAAGATAGTGTAGTTAACAGTAAACGGGGTGATTAGGTTTCTTTGGATACCGGCAGCTGAGATTCATTTACATAAGCAAGACATCTGCGCTTGGCAAGCAATGAACGTATCGGAATCGCGTTCAAAATTCGCACTCGGACAAAGCCTTTTAACGGACTAGAAGCGGAGTGAGAAGTGTTTAGTATCAAGTACAGACAGTCACTCATTGTATTTTAAACGGGGAATGAATAATAAAAAAAACTAAGAATTGATAACGAAAATTAAAATTTATGCATATATGCGTACGAGTATTTTCTCACGAAACACGCGCAAAGATACACTGCGGGACAATTGCTAAGAACGGATGACAATAGCAACGATAGCAACTATAAAATGGAAGGCAGGAAAATGTGGAAATTAGCATAAGTGCGGGATACAGTAAGACGTGTTGTGCGTATGCAAATTTTGGATTGCCGAACTTGTTCGTGACGTCATAGCGCTGATAAGAGATATAAAGGATTTGACGCGTATTGACGTTGTTGTTCAAACGCAAAGTTGAAAGGGAAAGAATCAATTGACGAACTTGCAATTTTCAGTATGTCTTCCCGACATCACCTAGATGATTTTACGCGTGGCCGTATTATTGGCAAGATTGAAGAAGGGCGAAAAATAACAGATGTTGCCAGGGAGTTCGACGTCAGCCACAGTGTTGTTTCAAGGCTTTGGAAATCATTTCAAACTAATGGAGAGTGTAGCAAACGTCACGGGGGAGGTCGTGTTCGCAGTACGACACCTGCAGAAGATCGGTACATAGTGCTATCAACAAAAAGACACCGGCGCAGCACAGCTAGTGAGGTAGCAAATCAGTTTATGGCTGCTACTGGCAAGCGGATCTCCCGAAAAACTGTCGCCAGACGTTTGCATGAAGGAGGACTATACGCCCGCCGTCCTGTTGTGTGCATCCCATTGTCCAGACGTCACCGTACCGCCCGTTTGCAATGGTGCCATCAACATCGCAATTGGACTGATAACGACTGGTCTGCTGTCCTCTTCTCAGATGAGAGTAGATACAGTCTGTCGTCTGATTGTCGACGACAACTGATCTGGCGTGATAGTGGTACTGCATATTGTCCAGCAAACATACAGGATATCCGACATGTAGTGTCATGGTATGGGCTGGCATCATGATCAATGGCCGTACGTCCCTCTATGTGCTTCCAACTGGGACTATGACTGGCCAACGATACATTAACGATGTTCTGCTACCTCATGTTCGCATGTTCCGTGGTGCTGTCGGTGATAGATTCATTTTCATGGACGACAACGCAACATGTCATCGAACAGTCGCTGTCCAGGAGTGTCTTGAGAGCGAGGATATTCAACGCCTCGTATGGCCAGCACGTTCTCCAGATCTGAATCCCATTAAAAATGTGTGGGATGCTTTGGGGAGGAGTCTTGCTGGTCGCCAATGCCCTCCAATAAACAAGGACACCCTCATCCGTGCACTGACAGAGGAATTTGATAAATTACCCCAACAGCTGCTTGATAATGTTGTGCAAAGCATGACACGACGTGTGGAATCTTGCATCGCCCTCCATGGTGGACATATCCCGTATTGACATCTTACGCCGGAACGCCTGCGGACGGTAATTGCATTTTTCACGTTTACGTATTCTGCACAAAATGGCCTGTTTGTCCCTTGAACACGTTCCAAAGCCTTCTGGATTTCAGAGCACAATAAATTGTCCTTCTTGTAATGTCCTGGCATTCAGACATTTTATTTCACTTGGCATCCAACCACACTTACTTTTTTATGCGCTATATAGCCGTTTATGATCCGTCCTTAGCAATTGTCCAGCAGTGTATTAGGGGTTCGAGGAACCCACAACAAAATCATTGGAGGTTCAAAAATTGTCTCGAACACACGAAGTCGGCGCCTATGGTTACAATAAAGTGACTCTTCGTGTGGTAGATCTTGTGACGTGCACTCTGTGACGCGCATGCGTGGGTACACTACTGTGATTCCGGGGTGGTGCTATTATTCTAATTCGACAGTGTATTGCACTGGAGGCACGCAGACCCTACGACATCATTTGTTGTTGCAGAGTCTGCGCGTTGTAAATCGAAAACGGTTTCTCTCCAACGTCATTTTAGACCTGTTAATGATTCCGCCGCATATCTAGAAGCGTTACTTCACAAAATGTTCACCTAAACGACACTGAGAAAAATATATAGCATTAGATCTTCACAAAGGCATCGTTCTTACTCAATGTTTCCAGAGGATGCCAAGACAGCTGGTGGCAACTCCCACAGATATGTCAAAGCACCCACAAGCACATCGCAACTCAGAGTTAAAAAGCCCAGAGTCATCAATCCCATAAATGGCGACCTAAAAGAAAGAAACGCGTTATGTTTTCATGGTGGTAGTTTTTTTTTTAACAGTAAAACATGAATTTGAATTTAAAATCATCGCATTTTAAAACTGGTCCTTCGATAGATTTCATTAACAGGAGAGACGAAGTCTAACTTATGCAGTCTAAAGGTTATGAAGTAGACTAAAAGAAGAAATTAAATTTGATTTACATCAGCGAATGGAATTGAATTTGACCATCCAAAGTACACTGGTCATGGGATACGTACTTAGCATCGTGTAGGACAATCTCCAGCTCGTCGAAGTGCAGCAACTGGACGTGGCATCTATTCCAAAAATGGTCGGAAAACATCTGGAGAGACGTTTTGCCATGCCGTCTGAACAGCCACCAACAGTTCCTTGGTATTCGCAGGTGCAGGATCTTGGGTGAGAATGGAACTTTCCACCACGTCCCATAAGTGCTCTATTGGGTTCATGTCGGGAGAACATGGTGGTCACATCTCCTTTTCTCATGCAATTTCGTGGTCAAATCTCCTTTTCTCATGCAATTTGGTGGTCACACCTCCTTTTCTCCTGCAATTTAATAGTCACACCTCCTTTTCTCATGCAATTTTGTGGTCACACCTCCTTCTCTCATGCAATTTTGTGGTCACACCTCCTTTTCTCATGCAATTTGGTGGTCACACCTCCTGTCCTCATGCAATTTGGTGGCCACACACTCCTTTTCTCATTCAATTTTGTGGTCACACCTCCTTTTCTCATGCAATCTGATGGTCACACCTCCTTTTCTCATGCGATTTGGTGGTCACACTTCTTTTTCTCATGCAATTTGGTGGTCACACCTCCTTTTCTCATGCAATTTTGTGGTCACACCTCTTTTTCTCATGCAATCTGCTGGTCACACCTCCTTTTCTCATGCGATTTGGTGGTCACACCTCCTTTTCTCATGCAATTTTGTGGTCACACCTCCTTCTCTCATGCAATTTGGTGGTCACACCTCCTTTTCTCATGCAATTTGGAGGTCACACCTCCTTTTCTCCTGCAATTTGGTGGTCACATCTCCTGTTCTCATGCAATTTGGTGGTCACACCTCCTTTTCTCATGCAATCTGATGGTCACACCTACTTTTCTCATGCGATTTGGTGGTCAAACCTTGTTTTCTCATGCGATTTGGTGGTCACACCTTTTTTCTCATGCAATTTGGTGGTCACACCTCCTTTTCTCACGCAATTTGGTGGTCACACCTCCTTTTCTCACTCAATTTTGTTGTCACACCTAATTTTCTCATGCAATTTGGTGGTCACACCTCTTTTTCTCATGCAATTTGGTGGTCACACCTCCTTTTCTCATGCAATTTGTTTGTCACACCTCCTTTTCTTGTGCAATTTGGTGGTCACACCTCCTTTTCTCACGCAATTTGGTGGTCACACTTCCTTTTCTCATGCAATCTGGTGGTCACACCTTTTCTGGTGCAATTTTGTGGTCACACCTCCTTTTCTCATGCAATTTGGTTGTCACACCTCCTTTTCTGGTGCAATTTGGTGGTCACACCTCCTTTTCTCATGCAATTTGGTGGTCACGTCATCCGTCGGAACTGTCCAGAATACTCCTTGAACCAATTTTGGGCAACTTATGTCCGATGATATGGTGCATTGTCCTCCTAGAAAATCGTATCGTTATTGTGGTACATGACGTCCATGTAGGGCTACAAATGGCCACCCAGCAGAGCAAAAAAGCGATTACCGGTTAATGCCGTGTCTACGAGGACCCGAACTGTGCCATTTAAAGCCACACCACACATGTATGGTACTACCACCAGCTTGCACAGTAGAGATGAGTTCGGGCACGATTTTAAGAACCCGGGCTGGCCCGATTTCTTTGATTACTTGTGTTTGCTGAGGTCGGGCCCGGATTCTTGGAAAATTTTGCTTATCGAGGGTTGCATTTATGCATTGGCTAAAGATATGGCCCAAGCAAGGATTAGTTTAACAATTATTAGTTTATAAAGTTTAGTTCATGAAAGAAATACGGGATTACGCCATATAATACAAATTTTGAAGATGACAATCCGATTTTTGGCGTAAATGTGACAAGGATGCCAAGTCAGATAATATCCGAAAACTTGAAAGTTTTTTTCATCGTCCTGGAGCGGGACTCGAACCCGCGTCTCCCAGATAGCGCCCGGTTATGTTAACCACTACACCACCCAGAACGACCAAGTCTCAACTTTCCGATCAATTTGAATATAACCATCACAGGATTCGCTAGTCGAAGCAACCGGCATTCATGTTTAGCGAATCTGGAGGTTAAGAATCTTATCCCGTGTTTGCCCGGAGAAGCAGATAAATCATGAAAGAAATACGGGATTACGCCATATAATACAAATTTTGAAGATGACAATCCGATTTTTGGCGTAAATGTGACAAGGATGCCAAGTCAGATAATATCCGAAAACTTGAAAGTTTTTTTCATCGTCCTGGAGCGGGACTCGAACCCGCGTCTCCCAGATAGCGCCCGGTTATGTTAACCACTACACCACCCAGAACGACCAAGTCTCAACTTTCCGATCAATTTGAATATAACCATCACAGGATTCGCTAGTCGAAGCAACCGGCATTCATGTTTAGCGAATCTGGAGGTTAAGAATCTTATCCCGTGTTTGCCCGGAGAAGCAGATAAATCATGAAAGAAATACGGGATTACGCCATATAATACAAATTTTGAAGATGACAATCCGATTTTTGGCGTAAATGTGACAAGGATGCCAAGTCAGATAATATCCGAAAACTTGAAAGTTTTTTTCATCGTCCTGGAGCGGGACTCGAACCCGCGTCTCCCAGATAGCGCCCGGTTATGTTAACCACTACACCACCCAGAACGACCAAGTCTCAACTTTCCGATCAATTTGAATATAACCATCACAGGATTCGCTAGTCGAAGCAACCGGCATTCATGTTTAGCGAATCTGGAGGTTAAGAATCTTATCCCGTGTTTGCCCGGAGAAGCAGATAAATCATGAAAGAAATACGGGATTACGCCATATAATACAAATTTTGAAGATGACAATCCGATTTTTGGCGTAAATGTGACAAGGATGCCAAGTCAGATAATATCCGAAAACTTGAAAGTTTTTTTCATCGTCCTGGAGCGGGACTCGAACCCGCGTCTCCCAGATAGCGCCCGGTTATGTTAACCACTACACCACCCAGAACGACCAAGTCTCAACTTTCCGATCAATTTGAATATAACCATCACAGGATTCGCTAGTCGAAGCAACCGGCATTCATGTTTAGCGAATCTGGAGGTTAAGAATCTTATCCCGTGTTTGCCCGGAGAAGCAGATAAATCATGAAAGAAATACGGGATTACGCCATATAATACAAATTTTGAAGATGACAATCCGATTTTTGGCGTAAATGTGACAAGGATGCCAAGTCAGATAATATCCAAAAACTTGAAAGTTTTTTTCATCGTCCTGGAGCGGGACTCGAACCCGCGTCTCCCAGATAGCGCCCGGTTATGTTAACCACTACACCACCCAGAACGACCAAGTCTCAACTTTCCGATCAATTTGAATATAACCATCACAGGATTCGCTAGTCGAAGCAACCGGCATTCATGTTTAGCGAATCTGGAGGTTAAGAATCTTATCCCGTGTTTGCCCGGAGAAGCAGATAAATCATGAAAGAAATACGGGATTACGCCATATAATACAAATTTTGAAGATGACAATCCGATTTTTGGCGTAAATGTGACAAGGATGCCAAGTCAGATAATATCCGAAAACTTGAAAGTTTTTTTCATCGTCCTGGAGCGGGACTCGAACCCGCGTCTCCCAGATAGCGCCCGGTTATGTTAACCACTACACCACCCAGAACGACCAAGTCTCAACTTTCCGATCAATTTGAATATAACCATCACAGGATTCGCTAGTCGAAGCAACCGGCATTCATGTTTAGCGAATCTGGAGGTTAATAATCCTAACCCGTGTTTGCCCGGAGAAGCAGATAAATCATGAAAGAAATACGGGATTACGCCATATAATACAAATTTTGAAGATGACAATCCGATTTTTGGCGTAAATGTGACAAGGATGCCAAGTCAGATAATATCCGAAAACTTGAAAGTTTTTTTCATCGTCCTGGAGCGGGACTCGAACCCGCGTCTCCCAGATAGCGCCCGGTTATGTTAACCACTACACCACCCAGAACGACCAAGTCTCAACTTTCCGATCAATTTGAATATAACCATCACAGGATTCGCTAGTCGAAGCAACCGGCATTCATGTTTAGCGAATCTGGAGGTTAAGAATCTTATCCCGTGTTTGCCCGGAGAAGCAGATAAATCATGAAAGAAATACGGGATTACGCCATATAATACAAATTTTGAAGATGACAATCCGATTTTTGGCGTAAATGTGACAAGGATGCCAAGTCAGATAATATCCGAAAACTTGAAAGTTTTTTTCATCGTCCTGGAGCGGGACTCGAACCCGCGTCTCCCAGATAGCGCCCGGTTATGTTAACCACTACACCACCCAGAACGACCAAGTCTCAACTTTCCGATCAATTTGAATATAACCATCACAGGATTCGCTAGTCGAAGCAACCGGCATTCATGTTTAGCGAATCTGGAGGTTAAGAATCTTATCCCGTGTTTGCCCGGAGAAGCAGATAAATCATGAAAGAAATACGGGATTACGCCATATAATACAAATTTTGAAGATGACAATCCGATTTTTGGCGTAAATGTGACAAGGATGCCAAGTCAGATAATATCCGAAAACTTGAAAGTTTTTTTCATCGTCCTGGAGCGGGACTCGAACCCGCGTCTCCCAGATAGCGCCCGGTTATGTTAACCACTACACCACCCAGAACGACCAAGTCTCAACTTTCCGATCAATTTGAATATAACCATCACAGGATTCGCTAGTCGAAGCAACCGGCATTCATGTTTAGCGAATCTGGAGGTTAAGAATCTTATCCCGTGTTTGCCCGGAGAAGCAGATAAATCATGAAAGAAATACGGGATTACGCCATATAATACAAATTTTGAAGATGACAATCCGATTTTTGGCGTAAATGTGACAAGGATGCCAAGTCAGATAATATCCGAAAACTTGAAAATTTTCATCGTCCTGGAGCGGGACTCGAATCCGCGTCTCCCAGATAGCGCCCGGGTATGCTAACCACTACACCACCCAGAACGACCAAGTTTCAAGTTTCCGATCAATTTGAATATAACCATCACTGGATTCGCTAGTCGAAGCAACCGGCATTCATGTTTAGCGAATCTGGAGGTTAAGAATCTTATCCCGTGTTTGCCCGGAGAAGCAGATAAATCATGAAAGAAATACGGGATTACGCCATATAATACAAATTTTGAAGATGACAATCCGATTTTTGGCGTAAATGTGACAAGGATGCCAAGTCAGATAATATCCGAAAACTTGAAAGTTTTTTTCATCGTCCTGGAGCGGGACTCGAACCCGCGTCTCCCAGATAGCGCCCGGTTATGTTAACCACTACACCACCCAGAACGACCAAGTCTCAACTTTCCGATCAATTTGAATATAACCATCACAGGATTCGCTAGTCGAAGCAACCGGCATTCATGTTTAGCGAATCTGGAGGTTAAGAATCTTATCCCGTGTTTGCCCGGAGAAGCAGATAAATCATGAAAGAAATACGGGATTACGCCATATAATACAAATTTTGAAGATGACAATCCGATTTTTGGCGTAAATGTGACAAGGATGGTAAGTCAGATAATATCCGAAAACTTGAAAGTTTTCATCGTCCTGGAGCGGGACTCGAACCCGCGTCTCCCAGATAGCGCCCGGGTATGCTAACCACTACACCACCCAGAACGACCAAGTCTCAAGTTTCCGATCAATTTGAATATAACCATCACAGGATTCGCTAGTCGAAGCAACCGGCATTCATGTTTAGCGAATCTGGAGGTTAAGAATCTTATCCCGTGTTTGCCCGGAGAAGCAGATAAATCATGAAAGAAATACGGGATTACGCCATATAATACAAATTTTGAAGATGACAATCCGATTTTTGGCGTAAATGTGACAAGGATGCCAAGTCAGATAATATCCGAAAACTTGAAAGTTTTTTTCATCGTCCTGGAGCGGGACTCGAACCCGCGTCTCCCAGATAGCGCCCGGTTATGTTAACCACTACACCACCCAGAACGACCAAGTCTCAACTTTCCGATCAATTTGAATATAACCATCACAGGATTCGCTAGTCGAAGCAACCGGCATTCATGTTTAGCGAATCTGGAGGTTAAGAATCTTATCCCGTGTTTGCCCGGAGAAGCAGATAAATCATGAAAGAAATACGGGATTACGCCATATAATACAAATTTTGAAGATGACAATCCGATTTTTGGCGTAAATGGGACAAGGATGGTAAGTCAGATAATATCCGAAAACTTGAAAGTTTTTTCATCGTCCTGGAGCGGGACTCGAACCCGCGTCTCCCAGATAGCGCCCGGTTATGTTAACCACTACACCACCCAGAACGACCAAGTTTCAACTTTCCGATCAATTTGAATATAACCATCACAGGATTCGCTAGTCGAAGCAACCGGCATTCATGTTTAGCGAATCTGGAGGTTAAGAATCTTATCCCGTGTTTGCCCGGAGAAGCAGATAAATCATGAAAGAAATACGGGATTACGCCATATAATACAAATTTTGAAGATGACAATCCGATTTTTGGCGTAAATGTGACAAGGATGCCAAGTCAGATAATATCCGAAAACTTGAAAGTTTTTTCATCGTCCTGGAGCGGGACTCGAACCCGCGTCTCCCAGATAGCGCCCGGTTATGTTAACCACTACACCACCCAGAACGACCAAGTCTCAACTTTCCGATCAATTTGAATATAACCATCACAGGATTCGCTAGTCGAAGCAACCGGCATTCATGTTTAGCGAATCTGGAGGTTAAGAATCTTATCCCGTGTTTGCCCGGAGAAGCAGATAAATCATGAAAGAAATACGGGATTACGCCATATAATACAAATTTTGAAGATGACAATCCGATTTTTGGCGTAAATGTGACAAGGATGCCAAGTCAGATAATATCCGAAAACTTGAAAGTTTTTTTCATCGTCCTGGAGCGGGACTCGAACCCGCGTCTCCCAGATAGCGCCCGGTTATGTTAACCACTACACCACCCAGAACGACCAAGTCTCAACTTTCCGATCAATTTGAATATAACCATCACAGGATTCGCTAGTCGAAGCAACCGGCATTCATGTTTAGCGAATCTGGAGGTTAAGAATCTTATCCCGTGTTTGCCCGGAGAAGCAGATAAATCATGAAAGAAATACGGGATTACGCCATATAATACAAATTTTGAAGATGACAATCCGATTTTTGGCGTAAATGTGACAAGGATGCCAAGTCAGATAATATCCGAAAACTTGAAAGTTTTTTTCATCGTCCTGGAGCGGGACTCGAACCCGCGTCTCCCAGATAGCGCCCGGTTATGTTAACCACTACACCACCCAGAACGACCAAGTCTCAACTTTCCGATCAATTTGAATATAACCATCACAGGATTCGCTAGTCGAAGCAACCGGCATTCATGTTTAGCGAATCTGGAGGTTAAGAATCTTATCCCGTGTTTGCCCGGAGAAGCAGATAAATCATGAAAGAAATACGGGATTACGCCATATAATACAAATTTTGAAGATGACAATCCGATTTTTGGCGTAAATGTGACAAGGATGCCAAGTCAGATAATATCCGAAAACTTGAAAGTTTTTTTCATCGTCCTGGAGCGGGACTCGAACCCGCGTCTCCCAGATAGCGCCCGGTTATGTTAACCACTACACCACCCAGAACGACCAAGTCTCAACTTTCCGATCAATTTGAATATAACCATCACAGGATTCGCTAGTCGAAGCAACCGGCATTCATGTTTAGCGAATCTGGAGGTTAAGAATCTTATCCCGTGTTTGCCCGGAGAAGCAGATAAATCATGAAAGAAATACGGGATTACGCCATATAATACAAATTTTGAAGATGACAATCCGATTTTTGGCGTAAATGTGACAAGGATGCCAAGTCAGATAATATCCGAAAACTTGAAAGTTTTTTTCATCGTCCTGGAGCGGGACTCGAACCCGCGTCTCCCAGATAGCGCCCGGTTATGTTAACCACTACACCACCCAGAACGACCAAGTCTCAACTTTCCGATCAATTTGAATATAACCATCACAGGATTCGCTAGTCGAAGCAACCGGCATTCATGTTTAGCGAATCTGGAGGTTAAGAATCTTATCCCGTGTTTGCCCGGAGAAGCAGATAAATCATGAAAGAAATACGGGATTACGCCATATAATACAAATTTTGAAGATGACAATCCGATTTTTGGCGTAAATGGGACAAGGATGGTAAGTCAGATAATATCCGAAAACTTGAAAGTTTTTTCATCGTCCTGGAGCGGGACTCGAACCCGCGTCTCCCAGATAGCGCCCGGTTATGTTAACCACTACACCACCCAGAACGACCAAGTCTCAACTTTCCGATCAATTTGAATATAACCATCACAGGATTCGCTAGTCGAAGCAACCGGCATTCATGTTTAGCGAATCTGGAGGTTAAGAATCTTATCCCGTGTTTGCCCGGAGAAGCAGATAAATCATGAAAGAAATACGGGATTACGCCATATAATACAAATTTTGAAGATGACAATCCGATTTTTGGCGTAAATGTGACAAGGATGCCAAGTCAGATAATATCCGAAAACTTGAAAGTTTTTTTCATCGTCCTGGAGCGGGACTCGAACCCGCGTCTCCCAGATAGCGCCCGGTTATGTTAACCACTACACCACCCAGAACGACCAAGTCTCAACTTTCCGATCAATTTGAATATAACCATCACAGGATTCGCTAGTCGAAGCAACCGGCATTCATGTTTAGCGAATCTGGAGGTTAAGAATCTTATCCCGTGTTTGCCCGGAGAAGCAGATAAATCATGAAAGAAATACGGGATTACGCCATATAATACAAATTTTGAAGATGACAATCCGATTTTTGGCGTAAATGTGACAAGGATGCCAAGTCAGATAATATCCGAAAACTTGAAAGTTTTTTTCATCGTCCTGGAGCGGGACTCGAACCCGCGTCTCCCAGATAGCGCCCGGTTATGTTAACCACTACACCACCCAGAACGACCAAGTCTCAACTTTCCGATCAATTTGAATATAACCATCACAGGATTCGCTAGTCGAAGCAACCGGCATTCATGTTTAGCGAATCTGGAGGTTAAGAATCTTATCCCGTGTTTGCCCGGAGAAGCAGATAAATCATGAAAGAAATACGGGATTACGCCATATAATACAAATTTTGAAGATGACAATCCGATTTTTGGCGTAAATGTGACAAGGATGCCAAGTCAGATAATATCCGAAAACTTGAAAGTTTTTTCATCGTCCTGGAGCGGGACTCGAACCCGCGTCTCCCAGATAGCGCCCGGTTATGTTAACCACTACACCACCCAGAACGACCAAGTCTCAACTTTCCGATCAATTTGAATATAACCATCACAGGATTCGCTAGTCGAAGCAACCGGCATTCATGTTTAGCGAATCTGGAGGTTAATAATCCTAACCCGTGTTTGCCCGGAGAAGCAGATAAATCATGAAAGAAATACGGGATTACGCCATATAATACAAATTTTGAAGATGACAATCCGATTTTTGGCGTAAATGTGACAAGGATGCCAAGTCAGATAATATCCGAAAACTTGAAAGTTTTTTCATCGTCCTGGAGCGGGACTCGAACCCGCGTCTCCCAGATAGCGCCCGGTTATGTTAACCACTACACCACCCAGAACGACCAAGTCTCAACTTTCCGATCAATTTGAATATAACCATCACAGGATTCGCTAGTCGAAGCAACCGGCATTCATGTTTAGCGAATCTGGAGGTTAAGAATCTTATCCCGTGTTTGCCCGGAGAAGCAGATAAATCATGAAAGAAATACGGGATTACGCCATATAATACAAATTTTGAAGATGACAATCCGATTTTTGGCGTAAATGTGACAAGGATGCCAAGTCAGATAATATCCGAAAACTTGAAAGTTTTTTTCATCGTCCTGGAGCGGGACTCGAACCCGCGTCTCCCAGATAGCGCCCGGTTATGTTAACCACTACACCACCCAGAACGACCAAGTCTCAACTTTCCGATCAATTTGAATATAACCATCACAGGATTCGCTAGTCGAAGCAACCGGCATTCATGTTTAGCGAATCTGGAGGTTAATAATCTTAACCCGTGTTTGCCCGGAGAAGCAGATAAATCATGAAAGAAATACGGGATTACGCCATATAATACAAATTTTGAAGATGACAATCCGATTTTTGGCGTAAATGTGACAAGGATGCCAAGTCAGATAATATCCGAAAACTTGAAAGTTTTTTTCATCGTCCTGGAGCGGGACTCGAACCCGCGTCTCCCAGATAGCGCCCGGTTATGTTAACCACTACACCACCCAGAACGACCAAGTCTCAACTTTCCGATCAATTTGAATATAACCATCACAGGATTCGCTAGTCGAAGCAACCGGCATTCATGTTTAGCGAATCTGGAGGTTAAGAATCTTATCCCGTGTTTGCCCGGAGAAGCAGATAAATCATGAAAGAAATACGGGATTACGCCATATAATACAAATTTTGAAGATGACAATCCGATTTTTGGCGTAAATGTGACAAGGATGCCAAGTCAGATAATATCCGAAAACTTGAAAGTTTTTTTCATCGTCCTGGAGCGGGACTCGAACCCGCGTCTCCCAGATAGCGCCCGGTTATGTTAACCACTACACCACCCAGAACGACCAAGTCTCAACTTTCCGATCAATTTGAATATAACCATCACAGGATTCGCTAGTCGAAGCAACCGGCATTCATGTTTAGCGAATCTGGAGGTTAAGAATCTTATCCCGTGTTTGCCCGGAGAAGCAGATAAATCATGAAAGAAATACGGGATTACGCCATATAATACAAATTTTGAAGATGACAATCCGATTTTTGGCGTAAATGTGACAAGGATGCCAAGTCAGATAATATCCGAAAACTTGAAAGTTTTTTTCATCGTCCTGGAGCGGGACTCGAACCCGCGTCTCCCAGATAGCGCCCGGTTATGTTAACCACTACACCACCCAGAACGACCAAGTCTCAACTTTCCGATCAATTTGAATATAACCATCACAGGATTCGCTAGTCGAAGCAACCGGCATTCATGTTTAGCGAATCTGGAGGTTAATAATCTTATCCCGTGTTTGCCCGGAGAAGCAGATAAATCATGAAAGAAATACGGGATTACGCCATATAATACAAATTTTGAAGATGACAATCCGATTTTTGGCGTAAATGTGACAAGGATGCCAAGTCAGATAATATCCGAAAACTTGAAAGTTTTTTCATCGTCCTGGAGCGGGACTCGAACCCGCGTCTCCCAGATAGCGCCCGGTTATGTTAACCACTACACCACCCAGAACGACCAAGTCTCAACTTTCCGATCAATTTGAATATAACCATCACAGGATTCGCTAGTCGAAGCAACCGGCATTCATGTTTAGCGAATCTGGAGGTTAATAATCCTAACCCGTGTTTGCCCGGAGAAGCAGATAAATCATGAAAGAAATACGGGATTACGCCATATAATACAAATTTTGAAGATGACAATCCGATTTTTGGCGTAAATGTGACAAGGATGCCAAGTCAGATAATATCCGAAAACTTGAAAGTTTTTTTCATCGTCCTGGAGCGGGACTCGAACCCGCGTCTCCCAGATAGCGCCCGGTTATGTTAACCACTACACCACCCAGAACGACCAAGTCTCAACTTTCCGATCAATTTGAATATAACCATCACAGGATTCGCTAGTCGAAGCAACCGGCATTCATGTTTAGCGAATCTGGAGGTTAAGAATCTTATCCCGTGTTTGCCCGGAGAAGCAGATAAATCATGAAAGAAATACGGGATTACGCCATATAATACAAATTTTGAAGATGACAATCCGATTTTTGGCGTAAATGTGACAAGGATGCCAAGTCAGATAATATCCGAAAACTTGAAAGTTTTTTCATCGTCCTGGAGCGGGACTCGAACCCGCGTCTCCCAGATAGCGCCCGGTTATGTTAACCACTACACCACCCAGAACGACCAAGTCTCAACTTTCCGATCAATTTGAATATAACCATCACAGGATTCGCTAGTCGAAGCAACCGGCATTCATGTTTAGCGAATCTGGAGGTTAAGAATCTTATCCCGTGTTTGCCCGGAGAAGCAGATAAATCATGAAAGAAATACGGGATTACGCCATATAATACAAATTTTGAAGATGACAATCCGATTTTTGGCGTAAATGTGACAAGGATGCCAAGTCAGATAATATCCGAAAACTTGAAAGTTTTTTTCATCGTCCTGGAGCGGGACTCGAACCCGCGTCTCCCAGATAGCGCCCGGTTATGTTAACCACTACACCACCCAGAACGACCAAGTCTCAACTTTCCGATCAATTTGAATATAACCATCACAGGATTCGCTAGTCGAAGCAACCGGCATTCATGTTTAGCGAATCTGGAGGTTAAGAATCTTATCCCGTGTTTGCCCGGAGAAGCAGATAAATCATGAAAGAAATACGGGATTACGCCATATAATACAAATTTTGAAGATGACAATCCGATTTTTGGCGTAAATGTGACAAGGATGCCAAGTCAGATAATATCCGAAAACTTGAAAGTTTTTTTCATCGTCCTGGAGCGGGACTCGAACCCGCGTCTCCCAGATAGCGCCCGGTTATGTTAACCACTACACCACCCAGAACGACCAAGTCTCAACTTTCCGATCAATTTGAATATAACCATCACAGGATTCGCTAGTCGAAGCAACCGGCATTCATGTTTAGCGAATCTGGAGGTTAATAATCTTATCCCGTGTTTGCCCGGAGAAGCAGATAAATCATGAAAGAAATACGGGATTACGCCATATAATACAAATTTTGAAGATGACAATCCGATTTTTGGCGTAAATGTGACAAGGATGCCAAGTCAGATAATATCCGAAAACTTGAAAGTTTTTTTCATCGTCCTGGAGCGGGACTCGAACCCGCGTCTCCCAGATAGCGCCCGGTTATGTTAACCACTACACCACCCAGAACGACCAAGTCTCAACTTTCCGATCAATTTGAATATAACCATCACAGGATTCGCTAGTCGAAGCAACCGGCATTCATGTTTAGCGAATCTGGAGGTTAAGAATCTTATCCCGTGTTTGCCCGGAGAAGCAGATAAATCATGAAAGAAATACGGGATTACGCCATATAATACAAATTTTGAAGATGACAATCCGATTTTTGGCGTAAATGTGACAAGGATGCCAAGTCAGATAATATCCGAAAACTTGAAAGTTTTTTTCATCGTCCTGGAGCGGGACTCGAACCCGCGTCTCCCAGATAGCGCCCGGTTATGTTAACCACTACACCACCCAGAACGACCAAGTCTCAACTTTCCGATCAATTTGAATATAACCATCACAGGATTCGCTAGTCGAAGCAACCGGCATTCATGTTTAGCGAATCTGGAGGTTAAGAATCTTATCCCGTGTTTGCCCGGAGAAGCAGATAAATCATGAAAGAAATACGGGATTACGCCATATAATACAAATTTTGAAGATGACAATCCGATTTTTGGCGTAAATGTGACAAGGATGCCAAGTCAGATAATATCCGAAAACTTGAAAGTTTTTTTCATCGTCCTGGAGCGGGACTCGAACCCGCGTCTCCCAGATAGCGCCCGGTTATGTTAACCACTACACCACCCAGAACGACCAAGTCTCAACTTTCCGATCAATTTGAATATAACCATCACAGGATTCGCTAGTCGAAGCAACCGGCATTCATGTTTAGCGAATCTGGAGGTTAAGAATCTTATCCCGTGTTTGCCCGGAGAAGCAGATAAATCATGAAAGAAATACGGGATTACGCCATATAATACAAATTTTGAAGATGACAATCCGATTTTTGGCGTAAATGTGACAAGGATGCCAAGTCAGATAATATCCGAAAACTTGAAAGTTTTTTCATCGTCCTGGAGCGGGACTCGAACCCGCGTCTCCCAGATAGCGCCCGGTTATGTTAACCACTACACCACCCAGAACGACCAAGTCTCAACTTTCCGATCAATTTGAATATAACCATCACAGGATTCGCTAGTCGAAGCAACCGGCATTCATGTTTAGCGAATCTGGAGGTTAAGAATCTTATCCCGTGTTTGCCCGGAGAAGCAGATAAATCATGAAAGAAATACGGGATTACGCCATATAATACAAATTTTGAAGATGACAATCCGATTTTTGGCGTAAATGTGACAAGGATGCCAAGTCAGATAATATCCGAAAACTTGAAAGTTTTTTTCATCGTCCTGGAGCGGGACTCGAACCCGCGTCTCCCAGATAGCGCCCGGTTATGTTAACCACTACACCACCCAGAACGACCAAGTCTCAACTTTCCGATCAATTTGAATATAACCATCACAGGATTCGCTAGTCGAAGCAACCGGCATTCATGTTTAGCGAATCTGGAGGTTAAGAATCTTATCCCGTGTTTGCCCGGAGAAGCAGATAAATCATGAAAGAAATACGGGATTACGCCATATAATACAAATTTTGAAGATGACAATCCGATTTTTGGCGTAAATGTGACAAGGATGCCAAGTCAGATAATATCCGAAAACTTGAAAGTTTTTTTCATCGTCCTGGAGCGGGACTCGAACCCGCGTCTCCCAGATAGCGCCCGGTTATGTTAACCACTACACCACCCAGAACGACCAAGTCTCAACTTTCCGATCAATTTGAATATAACCATCACAGGATTCGCTAGTCGAAGCAACCGGCATTCATGTTTAGCGAATCTGGAGGTTAATAATCTTAACCCGTGTTTGCCCGGAGAAGCAGATAAATCATGAAAGAAATACGGGATTACGCCATATAATACAAATTTTGAAGATGACAATCCGATTTTTGGCGTAAATGTGACAAGGATGCCAAGTCAGATAATATCCGAAAACTTGAAAGTTTTTTTCATCGTCCTGGAGCGGGACTCGAACCCGCGTCTCCCAGATAGCGCCCGGTTATGTTAACCACTACACCACCCAGAACGACCAAGTCTCAACTTTCCGATCAATTTGAATATAACCATCACAGGATTCGCTAGTCGAAGCAACCGGCATTCATGTTTAGCGAATCTGGAGGTTAAGAATCTTATCCCGTGTTTGCCCGGAGAAGCAGATAAATCATGAAAGAAATACGGGATTACGCCATATAATACAAATTTTGAAGATGACAATCCGATTTTTGGCGTAAATGTGACAAGGATGCCAAGTCAGATAATATCCGAAAACTTGAAAGTTTTTTCATCGTCCTGGAGCGGGACTCGAACCCGCGTCTCCCAGATAGCGCCCGGTTATGTTAACCACTACACCACCCAGAACGACCAAGTCTCAACTTTCCGATCAATTTGAATATAACCATCACAGGATTCGCTAGTCGAAGCAACCGGCATTCATGTTTAGCGAATCTGGAGGTTAATAATCCTAACCCGTGTTTGCCCGGAGAAGCAGATAAATCATGAAAGAAATACGGGATTACGCCATATAATACAAATTTTGAAGATGACAATCCGATTTTTGGCGTAAATGTGACAAGGATGCCAAGTCAGATAATATCCGAAAACTTGAAAGTTTTTTTCATCGTCCTGGAGCGGGACTCGAACCCGCGTCTCCCAGATAGCGCCCGGTTATGTTAACCACTACACCACCCAGAACGACCAAGTCTCAACTTTCCGATCAATTTGAATATAACCATCACAGGATTCGCTAGTCGAAGCAACCGGCATTCATGTTTAGCGAATCTGGAGGTTAAGAATCTTATCCCGTGTTTGCCCGGAGAAGCAGATAAATCATGAAAGAAATACGGGATTACGCCATATAATACAAATTTTGAAGATGACAATCCGATTTTTGGCGTAAATGTGACAAGGATGCCAAGTCAGATAATATCCGAAAACTTGAAAGTTTTTTTCATCGTCCTGGAGCGGGACTCGAACCCGCGTCTCCCAGATAGCGCCCGGTTATGTTAACCACTACACCACCCAGAACGACCAAGTCTCAACTTTCCGATCAATTTGAATATAACCATCACAGGATTCGCTAGTCGAAGCAACCGGCATTCATGTTTAGCGAATCTGGAGGTTAATAATCCTAACCCGTGTTTGCCCGGAGAAGCAGATAAATCATGAAAGAAATACGGGATTACGCCATATAATACAAATTTTGAAGATGACAATCCGATTTTTGGCGTAAATGTGACAAGGATGCCAAGTCAGATAATATCCGAAAACTTGAAAGTTTTTTTCATCGTCCTGGAGCGGGACTCGAACCCGCGTCTCCCAGATAGCGCCCGGTTATGTTAACCACTACACCACCCAGAACGACCAAGTCTCAACTTTCCGATCAATTTGAATATAACCATCACAGGATTCGCTAGTCGAAGCAACCGGCATTCATGTTTAGCGAATCTGGAGGTTAAGAATCTTATCCCGTGTTTGCCCGGAGAAGCAGATAAATCATGAAAGAAATACGGGATTACGCCATATAATACAAATTTTGAAGATGACAATCCGATTTTTGGCGTAAATGTGACAAGGATGCCAAGTCAGATAATATCCGAAAACTTGAAAGTTTTTTTCATCGTCCTGGAGCGGGACTCGAACCCGCGTCTCCCAGATAGCGCCCGGTTATGTTAACCACTACACCACCCAGAACGACCAAGTCTCAACTTTCCGATCAATTTGAATATAACCATCACAGGATTCGCTAGTCGAAGCAACCGGCATTCATGTTTAGCGAATCTGGAGGTTAAGAATCTTATCCCGTGTTTGCCCGGAGAAGCAGATAAATCATGAAAGAAATACGGGATTACGCCATATAATACAAATTTTGAAGATGACAATCCGATTTTTGGCGTAAATGTGACAAGGATGCCAAGTCAGATAATATCCGAAAACTTGAAAGTTTTTTTCATCGTCCTGGAGCGGGACTCGAACCCGCGTCTCCCAGATAGCGCCCGGTTATGTTAACCACTACACCACCCAGAACGACCAAGTCTCAACTTTCCGATCAATTTGAATATAACCATCACAGGATTCGCTAGTCGAAGCAACCGGCATTCATGTTTAGCGAATCTGGAGGTTAAGAATCTTATCCCGTGTTTGCCCGGAGAAGCAGATAAATCATGAAAGAAATACGGGATTACGCCATATAATACAAATTTTGAAGATGACAATCCGATTTTTGGCGTAAATGTGACAAGGATGCCAAGTCAGATAATATCCGAAAACTTGAAAGTTTTTTTCATCGTCCTGGAGCGGGACTCGAACCCGCGTCTCCCAGATAGCGCCCGGTTATGTTAACCACTACACCACCCAGAACGACCAAGTCTCAACTTTCCGATCAATTTGAATATAACCATCACAGGATTCGCTAGTCGAAGCAACCGGCATTCATGTTTAGCGAATCTGGAGGTTAATAATCCTAACCCGTGTTTGCCCGGAGAAGCAGATAAATCATGAAAGAAATACGGGATTACGCCATATAATACAAATTTTGAAGATGACAATCCGATTTTTGGCGTAAATGTGACAAGGATGCCAAGTCAGATAATATCCGAAAACTTGAAAGTTTTTTTCATCGTCCTGGAGCGGGACTCGAACCCGCGTCTCCCAGATAGCGCCCGGTTATGTTAACCACTACACCACCCAGAACGACCAAGTCTCAACTTTCCGATCAATTTGAATATAACCATCACAGGATTCGCTAGTCGAAGCAACCGGCATTCATGTTTAGCGAATCTGGAGGTTAAGAATCTTATCCCGTGTTTGCCCGGAGAAGCAGATAAATCATGAAAGAAATACGGGATTACGCCATATAATACAAATTTTGAAGATGACAATCCGATTTTTGGCGTAAATGTGACAAGGATGCCAAGTCAGATAATATCCGAAAACTTGAAAGTTTTTTTCATCGTCCTGGAGCGGGACTCGAACCCGCGTCTCCCAGATAGCGCCCGGTTATGTTAACCACTACACCACCCAGAACGACCAAGTCTCAACTTTCCGATCAATTTGAATATAACCATCACAGGATTCGCTAGTCGAAGCAACCGGCATTCATGTTTAGCGAATCTGGAGGTTAAGAATCTTATCCCGTGTTTGCCCGGAGAAGCAGATAAATCATGAAAGAAATACGGGATTACGCCATATAATACAAATTTTGAAGATGACAATCCGATTTTTGGCGTAAATGTGACAAGGATGCCAAGTCAGATAATATCCGAAAACTTGAAAGTTTTTTTCATCGTCCTGGAGCGGGACTCGAACCCGCGTCTCCCAGATAGCGCCCGGTTATGTTAACCACTACACCACCCAGAACGACCAAGTCTCAACTTTCCGATCAATTTGAATATAACCATCACAGGATTCGCTAGTCGAAGCAACCGGCATTCATGTTTAGCGAATCTGGAGGTTAAGAATCTTATCCCGTGTTTGCCCGGAGAAGCAGATAAATCATGAAAGAAATACGGGATTACGCCATATAATACAAATTTTGAAGATGACAATCCGATTTTTGGCGTAAATGTGACAAGGATGCCAAGTCAGATAATATCCGAAAACTTGAAAGTTTTTTTCATCGTCCTGGAGCGGGACTCGAACCCGCGTCTCCCAGATAGCGCCCGGTTATGTTAACCACTACACCACCCAGAACGACCAAGTCTCAACTTTCCGATCAATTTGAATATAACCATCACAGGATTCGCTAGTCGAAGCAACCGGCATTCATGTTTAGCGAATCTGGAGGTTAAGAATCTTATCCCGTGTTTGCCCGGAGAAGCAGATAAATCATGAAAGAAATACGGGATTACGCCATATAATACAAATTTTGAAGATGACAATCCGATTTTTGGCGTAAATGTGACAAGGATGCCAAGTCAGATAATATCCGAAAACTTGAAAGTTTTTTTCATCGTCCTGGAGCGGGACTCGAACCCGCGTCTCCCAGATAGCGCCCGGTTATGTTAACCACTACACCACCCAGAACGACCAAGTCTCAACTTTCCGATCAATTTGAATATAACCATCACAGGATTCGCTAGTCGAAGCAACCGGCATTCATGTTTAGCGAATCTGGAGGTTAAGAATCTTATCCCGTGTTTGCCCGGAGAAGCAGATAAATCATGAAAGAAATACGGGATTACGCCATATAATACAAATTTTGAAGATGACAATCCGATTTTTGGCGTAAATGTGACAAGGATGCCAAGTCAGATAATATCCGAAAACTTGAAAGTTTTTTCATCGTCCTGGAGCGGGACTCGAACCCGCGTCTCCCAGATAGCGCCCGGTTATGTTAACCACTACACCACCCAGAACGACCAAGTCTCAACTTTCCGATCAATTTGAATATAACCATCACAGGATTCGCTAGTCGAAGCAACCGGCATTCATGTTTAGCGAATCTGGAGGTTAAGAATCTTATCCCGTGTTTGCCCGGAGAAGCAGATAAATCATGAAAGAAATACGGGATTACGCCATATAATACAAATTTTGAAGATGACAATCCGATTTTTGGCGTAAATGTGACAAGGATGCCAAGTCAGATAATATCCGAAAACTTGAAAGTTTTTTTCATCGTCCTGGAGCGGGACTCGAACCCGCGTCTCCCAGATAGCGCCCGGTTATGTTAACCACTACACCACCCAGAACGACCAAGTCTCAACTTTCCGATCAATTTGAATATAACCATCACAGGATTCGCTAGTCGAAGCAACCGGCATTCATGTTTAGCGAATCTGGAGGTTAAGAATCTTATCCCGTGTTTGCCCGGAGAAGCAGATAAATCATGAAAGAAATACGGGATTACGCCATATAATACAAATTTTGAAGATGACAATCCGATTTTTGGCGTAAATGTGACAAGGATGCCAAGTCAGATAATATCCGAAAACTTGAAAGTTTTTTCATCGTCCTGGAGCGGGACTCGAACCCGCGTCTCCCAGATAGCGCCCGGTTATGTTAACCACTACACCACCCAGAACGACCAAGTCTCAACTTTCCGATCAATTTGAATATAACCATCACAGGATTCGCTAGTCGAAGCAACCGGCATTCATGTTTAGCGAATCTGGAGGTTAATAATCTTATCCCGTGTTTGCCCGGAGAAGCAGATAAATCATGAAAGAAATACGGGATTACGCCATATAATACAAATTTTGAAGATGACAATCCGATTTTTGGCGTAAATGTGACAAGGATGCCAAGTCAGATAATATCCGAAAACTTGAAAGTTTTTTTCATCGTCCTGGAGCGGGACTCGAACCCGCGTCTCCCAGATAGCGCCCGGTTATGTTAACCACTACACCACCCAGAACGACCAAGTCTCAACTTTCCGATCAATTTGAATATAACCATCACAGGATTCGCTAGTCGAAGCAACCGGCATTCATGTTTAGCGAATCTGGAGGTTAAGAATCTTATCCCGTGTTTGCCCGGAGAAGCAGATAAATCATGAAAGAAATACGGGATTACGCCATATAATACAAATTTTGAAGATGACAATCCGATTTTTGGCGTAAATGTGACAAGGATGCCAAGTCAGATAATATCCGAAAACTTGAAAGTTTTTTCATCGTCCTGGAGCGGGACTCGAACCCGCGTCTCCCAGATAGCGCCCGGTTATGTTAACCACTACACCACCCAGAACGACCAAGTCTCAACTTTCCGATCAATTTGAATATAACCATCACAGGATTCGCTAGTCGAAGCAACCGGCATTCATGTTTAGCGAATCTGGAGGTTAAGAATCTTATCCCGTGTTTGCCCGGAGAAGCAGATAAATCATGAAAGAAATACGGGATTACGCCATATAATACAAATTTTGAAGATGACAATCCGATTTTTGGCGTAAATGTGACAAGGATGCCAAGTCAGATAATATCCGAAAACTTGAAAGTTTTTTTCATCGTCCTGGAGCGGGACTCGAACCCGCGTCTCCCAGATAGCGCCCGGTTATGTTAACCACTACACCACCCAGAACGACCAAGTCTCAACTTTCCGATCAATTTGAATATAACCATCACAGGATTCGCTAGTCGAAGCAACCGGCATTCATGTTTAGCGAATCTGGAGGTTAAGAATCTTATCCCGTGTTTGCCCGGAGAAGCAGATAAATCATGAAAGAAATACGGGATTACGCCATATAATACAAATTTTGAAGATGACAATCCGATTTTTGGCGTAAATGTGACAAGGATGCCAAGTCAGATAATATCCGAAAACTTGAAAGTTTTTTCATCGTCCTGGAGCGGGACTCGAACCCGCGTCTCCCAGATAGCGCCCGGTTATGTTAACCACTACACCACCCAGAACGACCAAGTCTCAACTTTCCGATCAATTTGAATATAACCATCACAGGATTCGCTAGTCGAAGCAACCGGCATTCATGTTTAGCGAATCTGGAGGTTAAGAATCTTATCCCGTGTTTGCCCGGAGAAGCAGATAAATCATGAAAGAAATACGGGATTACGCCATATAATACAAATTTTGAAGATGACAATCCGATTTTTGGCGTAAATGTGACAAGGATGCCAAGTCAGATAATATCCGAAAACTTGAAAGTTTTTTTCATCGTCCTGGAGCGGGACTCGAACCCGCGTCTCCCAGATAGCGCCCGGTTATGTTAACCACTACACCACCCAGAACGACCAAGTCTCAACTTTCCGATCAATTTGAATATAACCATCACAGGATTCGCTAGTCGAAGCAACCGGCATTCATGTTTAGCGAATCTGGAGGTTAATAATCCTAACCCGTGTTTGCCCGGAGAAGCAGATAAATCATGAAAGAAATACGGGATTACGCCATATAATACAAATTTTGAAGATGACAATCCGATTTTTGGCGTAAATGTGACAAGGATGCCAAGTCAGATAATATCCGAAAACTTGAAAGTTTTTTCATCGTCCTGGAGCGGGACTCGAACCCGCGTCTCCCAGATAGCGCCCGGTTATGTTAACCACTACACCACCCAGAACGACCAAGTCTCAACTTTCCGATCAATTTGAATATAACCATCACAGGATTCGCTAGTCGAAGCAACCGGCATTCATGTTTAGCGAATCTGGAGGTTAAGAATCTTATCCCGTGTTTGCCCGGAGAAGCAGATAAATCATGAAAGAAATACGGGATTACGCCATATAATACAAATTTTGAAGATGACAATCCGATTTTTGGCGTAAATGTGACAAGGATGCCAAGTCAGATAATATCCGAAAACTTGAAAGTTTTTTTCATCGTCCTGGAGCGGGACTCGAACCCGCGTCTCCCAGATAGCGCCCGGTTATGTTAACCACTACACCACCCAGAACGACCAAGTCTCAACTTTCCGATCAATTTGAATATAACCATCACAGGATTCGCTAGTCGAAGCAACCGGCATTCATGTTTAGCGAATCTGGAGGTTAAGAATCTTATCCCGTGTTTGCCCGGAGAAGCAGATAAATCATGAAAGAAATACGGGATTACGCCATATAATACAAATTTTGAAGATGACAATCCGATTTTTGGCGTAAATGTGACAAGGATGCCAAGTCAGATAATATCCGAAAACTTGAAAGTTTTTTCATCGTCCTGGAGCGGGACTCGAACCCGCGTCTCCCAGATAGCGCCCGGTTATGTTAACCACTACACCACCCAGAACGACCAAGTCTCAACTTTCCGATCAATTTGAATATAACCATCACAGGATTCGCTAGTCGAAGCAACCGGCATTCATGTTTAGCGAATCTGGAGGTTAAGAATCTTATCCCGTGTTTGCCCGGAGAAGCAGATAAATCATGAAAGAAATACGGGATTACGCCATATAATACAAATTTTGAAGATGACAATCCGATTTTTGGCGTAAATGTGACAAGGATGCCAAGTCAGATAATATCCGAAAACTTGAAAGTTTTTTCATCGTCCTGGAGCGGGACTCGAACCCGCGTCTCCCAGATAGCGCCCGGTTATGTTAACCACTACACCACCCAGAACGACCAAGTCTCAACTTTCCGATCAATTTGAATATAACCATCACAGGATTCGCTAGTCGAAGCAACCGGCATTCATGTTTAGCGAATCTGGAGGTTAATAATCCTAACCCGTGTTTGCCCGGAGAAGCAGATAAATCATGAAAGAAATACGGGATTACGCCATATAATACAAATTTTGAAGATGACAATCCGATTTTTGGCGTAAATGTGACAAGGATGCCAAGTCAGATAATATCCGAAAACTTGAAAGTTTTTTTCATCGTCCTGGAGCGGGACTCGAACCCGCGTCTCCCAGATAGCGCCCGGTTATGTTAACCACTACACCACCCAGAACGACCAAGTCTCAACTTTCCGATCAATTTGAATATAACCATCACAGGATTCGCTAGTCGAAGCAACCGGCATTCATGTTTAGCGAATCTGGAGGTTAATAATCTTATCCCGTGTTTGCCCGGAGAAGCAGATAAATCATGAAAGAAATACGGGATTACGCCATATAATACAAATTTTGAAGATGACAATCCGATTTTTGGCGTAAATGTGACAAGGATGCCAAGTCAGATAATATCCGAAAACTTGAAAGTTTTTTTCATCGTCCTGGAGCGGGACTCGAACCCGCGTCTCCCAGATAGCGCCCGGTTATGTTAACCACTACACCACCCAGAACGACCAAGTCTCAACTTTCCGATCAATTTGAATATAACCGTCACAGGATTCGCTAGTCGAAGCAACCGGCATTCATGTTTAGCGAATCTGGAGGTTAAGAATCTTATCCCGTGTTTGCCCGGAGAAGCAGATAAATCATGAAAGAAATACGGGATTACGCCATATAATACAAATTTTGAAGATGACAATCCGATTTTTGGCGTAAATGTGACAAGGATGCCAAGTCAGATAATATCCGAAAACTTGAAAGTTTTTTCATCGTCCTGGAGCGGGACTCGAACCCGCGTCTCCCAGATAGCGCCCGGTTATGTTAACCACTACACCACCCAGAACGACCAAGTCTCAACTTTCCGATCAATTTGAATATAACCATCACAGGATTCGCTAGTCGAAGCAACCGGCATTCATGTTTAGCGAATCTGGAGGTTAAGAATCTTATCCCGTGTTTGCCCGGAGAAGCAGATAAATCATGAAAGAAATACGGGATTACGCCATATAATACAAATTTTGAAGATGACAATCCGATTTTTGGCGTAAATGTGACAAGGATGCCAAGTCAGATAATATCCGAAAACTTGAAAGTTTTTTTCATCGTCCTGGAGCGGGACTCGAACCCGCGTCTCCCAGATAGCGCCCGGTTATGTTAACCACTACACCACCCAGAACGACCAAGTCTCAACTTTCCGATCAATTTGAATATAACCATCACAGGATTCGCTAGTCGAAGCAACCGGCATTCATGTTTAGCGAATCTGGAGGTTAAGAATCTTATCCCGTGTTTGCCCGGAGAAGCAGATAAATCATGAAAGAAATACGGGATTACGCCATATAATACAAATTTTGAAGATGACAATCCGATTTTTGGCGTAAATGTGACAAGGATGCCAAGTCAGATAATATCCGAAAACTTGAAAGTTTTTTTCATCGTCCTGGAGCGGGACTCGAACCCGCGTCTCCCAGATAGCGCCCGGTTATGTTAACCACTACACCACCCAGAACGACCAAGTCTCAACTTTCCGATCAATTTGAATATAACCATCACAGGATTCGCTAGTCGAAGCAACCGGCATTCATGTTTAGCGAATCTGGAGGTTAAGAATCTTATCCCGTGTTTGCCCGGAGAAGCAGATAAATCATGAAAGAAATACGGGATTACGCCATATAATACAAATTTTGAAGATGACAATCCGATTTTTGGCGTAAATGTGACAAGGATGCCAAGTCAGATAATATCCGAAAACTTGAAAGTTTTTTTCATCGTCCTGGAGCGGGACTCGAACCCGCGTCTCCCAGATAGCGCCCGGTTATGTTAACCACTACACCACCCAGAACGACCAAGTCTCAACTTTCCGATCAATTTGAATATAACCATCACAGGATTCGCTAGTCGAAGCAACCGGCATTCATGTTTAGCGAATCTGGAGGTTAAGAATCTTATCCCGTGTTTGCCCGGAGAAGCAGATAAATCATGAAAGAAATACGGGATTACGCCATATAATACAAATTTTGAAGATGACAATCCGATTTTTGGCGTAAATGTGACAAGGATGCCAAGTCAGATAATATCCGAAAACTTGAAAGTTTTTTTCATCGTCCTGGAGCGGGACTCGAACCCGCGTCTCCCAGATAGCGCCCGGTTATGTTAACCACTACACCACCCAGAACGACCAAGTCTCAACTTTCCGATCAATTTGAATATAACCATCACAGGATTCGCTAGTCGAAGCAACCGGCATTCATGTTTAGCGAATCTGGAGGTTAAGAATCTTATCCCGTGTTTGCCCGGAGAAGCAGATAAATCATGAAAGAAATACGGGATTACGCCATATAATACAAATTTTGAAGATGACAATCCGATTTTTGGCGTAAATGTGACAAGGATGCCAAGTCAGATAATATCCGAAAACTTGAAAGTTTTTTTCATCGTCCTGGAGCGGGACTCGAACCCGCGTCTCCCAGATAGCGCCCGGTTATGTTAACCACTACACCACCCAGAACGACCAAGTCTCAACTTTCCGATCAATTTGAATATAACCATCACAGGATTCGCTAGTCGAAGCAACCGGCATTCATGTTTAGCGAATCTGGAGGTTAAGAATCTTATCCCGTGTTTGCCCGGAGAAGCAGATAAATCATGAAAGAAATACGGGATTACGCCATATAATACAAATTTTGAAGATGACAATCCGATTTTTGGCGTAAATGTGACAAGGATGCCAAGTCAGATAATATCCGAAAACTTGAAAGTTTTTTCATCGTCCTGGAGCGGGACTCGAACCCGCGTCTCCCAGATAGCGCCCGGTTATGTTAACCACTACACCACCCAGAACGACCAAGTCTCAACTTTCCGATCAATTTGAATATAACCATCACAGGATTCGCTAGTCGAAGCAACCGGCATTCATGTTTAGCGAATCTGGAGGTTAAGAATCTTATCCCGTGTTTGCCCGGAGAAGCAGATAAATCATGAAAGAAATACGGGATTACGCCATATAATACAAATTTTGAAGATGACAATCCGATTTTTGGCGTAAATGTGACAAGGATGCCAAGTCAGATAATATCCGAAAACTTGAAAGTTTTTTTCATCGTCCTGGAGCGGGACTCGAACCCGCGTCTCCCAGATAGCGCCCGGTTATGTTAACCACTACACCACCCAGAACGACCAAGTCTCAACTTTCCGATCAATTTGAATATAACCATCACAGGATTCGCTAGTCGAAGCAACCGGCATTCATGTTTAGCGAATCTGGAGGTTAAGAATCTTATCCCGTGTTTGCCCGGAGAAGCAGATAAATCATGAAAGAAATACGGGATTACGCCATATAATACAAATTTTGAAGATGACAATCCGATTTTTGGCGTAAATGTGACAAGGATGCCAAGTCAGATAATATCCGAAAACTTGAAAGTTTTTTCATCGTCCTGGAGCGGGACTCGAACCCGCGTCTCCCAGATAGCGCCCGGTTATGTTAACCACTACACCACCCAGAACGACCAAGTCTCAACTTTCCGATCAATTTGAATATAACCATCACAGGATTCGCTAGTCGAAGCAACCGGCATTCATGTTTAGCGAATCTGGAGGTTAAGAATCTTATCCCGTGTTTGCCCGGAGAAGCAGATAAATCATGAAAGAAATACGGGATTACGCCATATAATACAAATTTTGAAGATGACAATCCGATTTTTGGCGTAAATGTGACAAGGATGCCAAGTCAGATAATATCCGAAAACTTGAAAGTTTTTTTCATCGTCCTGGAGCGGGACTCGAACCCGCGTCTCCCAGATAGCGCCCGGTTATGTTAACCACTACACCACCCAGAACGACCAAGTCTCAACTTTCCGATCAATTTGAATATAACCATCACAGGATTCGCTAGTCGAAGCAACCGGCATTCATGTTTAGCGAATCTGGAGGTTAAGAATCTTATCCCGTGTTTGCCCGGAGAAGCAGATAAATCATGAAAGAAATACGGGATTACGCCATATAATACAAATTTTGAAGATGACAATCCGATTTTTGGCGTAAATGTGACAAGGATGCCAAGTCAGATAATATCCGAAAACTTGAAAGTTTTTTTCATCGTCCTGGAGCGGGACTCGAACCCGCGTCTCCAAGATAGCGCCCGGTTATGTTAACCACTACACCACCCAGAACGACCAAGTCTCAACTTTCCGATCAATTTGAATATAACCATCACAGGATTCGCTAGTCGAAGCAACCGGCATTCATGTTTAGCGAATCTGGAGGTTAAGAATCTTATCCCGTGTTTGCCCGGAGAAGCAGATAAATCATGAAAGAAATACGGGATTACGCCATATAATACAAATTTTGAAGATGACAATCCGATTTTTGGCGTAAATGTGACAAGGATGCCAAGTCAGATAATATCCGAAAACTTGAAAGTTTTTTTCATCGTCCTGGAGCGGGACTCGAACCCGCGTCTCCCAGATAGCGCCCGGTTATGTTAACCACTACACCACCCAGAACGACCAAGTCTCAACTTTCCGATCAATTTGAATATAACCATCACAGGATTCGCTAGTCGAAGCAACCGGCATTCATGTTTAGCGAATCTGGAGGTTAATAATCCTAACCCGTGTTTGCCCGGAGAAGCAGATAAATCATGAAAGAAATACGGGATTACGCCATATAATACAAATTTTGAAGATGACAATCCGATTTTTGGCGTAAATGTGACAAGGATGCCAAGTCAGATAATATCCGAAAACTTGAAAGTTTTTTTCATCGTCCTGGAGCGGGACTCGAACCCGCGTCTCCCAGATAGCGCCCGGTTATGTTAACCACTACACCACCCAGAACGACCAAGTCTCAACTTTCCGATCAATTTGAATATAACCGTCACAGGATTCGCTAGTCGAAGCAACCGGCATTCATGTTTAGCGAATCTGGAGGTTAAGAATCTTATCCCGTGTTTGCCCGGAGAAGCAGATAAATCATGAAAGAAATACGGGATTACGCCATATAATACAAATTTTGAAGATGACAATCCGATTTTTGGCGTAAATGTGACAAGGATGCCAAGTCAGATAATATCCGAAAACTTGAAAGTTTTTTTCATCGTCCTGGAGCGGGACTCGAACCCGCGTCTCCCAGATAGCGCCCGGTTATGTTAACCACTACACCACCCAGAACGACCAAGTCTCAACTTTCCGATCAATTTGAATATAACCGTCACAGGATTCGCTAGTCGAAGCAACCGGCATTCATGTTTAGCGAATCTGGAGGTTAAGAATCTTATCCCGTGTTTGCCCGGAGAAGCAGATAAATCATGAAAGAAATACGGGATTACGCCATATAATACAAATTTTGAAGATGACAATCCGATTTTTGGCGTAAATGTGACAAGGATGCCAAGTCAGATAATATCCGAAAACTTGAAAGTTTTTTTCATCGTCCTGGAGCGGGACTCGAACCCGCGTCTCCCAGATAGCGCCCGGTTATGTTAACCACTACACCACCCAGAACGACCAAGTCTCAACTTTCCGATCAATTTGAATATAACCATCACAGGATTCGCTAGTCGAAGCAACCGGCATTCATGTTTAGCGAATCTGGAGGTTAAGAATCTTATCCCGTGTTTGCCCGGAGAAGCAGATAAATCATGAAAGAAATACGGGATTACGCCATATAATACAAATTTTGAAGATGACAATCCGATTTTTGGCGTAAATGTGACAAGGATGCCAAGTCAGATAATATCCGAAAACTTGAAAGTTTTTTCATCGTCCTGGAGCGGGACTCGAACCCGCGTCTCCCAGATAGCGCCCGGTTATGTTAACCACTACACCACCCAGAACGACCAAGTCTCAACTTTCCGATCAATTTGAATATAACCATCACAGGATTCGCTAGTCGAAGCAACCGGCATTCATGTTTAGCGAATCTGGAGGTTAAGAATCTTATCCCGTGTTTGCCCGGAGAAGCAGATAAATCATGAAAGAAATACGGGATTACGCCATATAATACAAATTTTGAAGATGACAATCCGATTTTTGGCGTAAATGTGACAAGGATGCCAAGTCAGATAATATCCGAAAACTTGAAAGTTTTTTCATCGTCCTGGAGCGGGACTCGAACCCGCGTCTCCCAGATAGCGCCCGGTTATGTTAACCACTACACCACCCAGAACGACCAAGTCTCAACTTTCCGATCAATTTGAATATAACCATCACAGGATTCGCTAGTCGAAGCAACCGGCATTCATGTTTAGCGAATCTGGAGGTTAATAATCTTATCCCGTGTTTGCCCGGAGAAGCAGATAAATCATGAAAGAAATACGGGATTACGCCATATAATACAAATTTTGAAGATGACAATCCGATTTTTGGCGTAAATGTGACAAGGATGCCAAGTCAGATAATATCCGAAAACTTGAAAGTTTTTTTCATCGTCCTGGAGCGGGACTCGAACCCGCGTCTCCCAGATAGCGCCCGGTTATGTTAACCACTACACCACCCAGAACGACCAAGTCTCAACTTTCCGATCAATTTGAATATAACCATCACAGGATTCGCTAGTCGAAGCAACCGGCATTCATGTTTAGCGAATCTGGAGGTTAAGAATCTTATCCCGTGTTTGCCCGGAGAAGCAGATAAATCATGAAAGAAATACGGGATTACGCCATATAATACAAATTTTGAAGATGACAATCCGATTTTTGGCGTAAATGTGACAAGGATGCCAAGTCAGATAATATCCGAAAACTTGAAAGTTTTTTTCATCGTCCTGGAGCGGGACTCGAACCCGCGTCTCCCAGATAGCGCCCGGTTATGTTAACCACTACACCACCCAGAACGACCAAGTCTCAACTTTCCGATCAATTTGAATATAACCATCACAGGATTCGCTAGTCGAAGCAACCGGCATTCATGTTTAGCGAATCTGGAGGTTAAGAATCTTATCCCGTGTTTGCCCGGAGAAGCAGATAAATCATGAAAGAAATACGGGATTACGCCATATAATACAAATTTTGAAGATGACAATCCGATTTTTGGCGTAAATGTGACAAGGATGCCAAGTCAGATAATATCCGAAAACTTGAAAGTTTTTTTCATCGTCCTGGAGCGGGACTCGAACCCGCGTCTCCCAGATAGCGCCCGGTTATGTTAACCACTACACCACCCAGAACGACCAAGTCTCAACTTTCCGATCAATTTGAATATAACCATCACAGGATTCGCTAGTCGAAGCAACCGGCATTCATGTTTAGCGAATCTGGAGGTTAAGAATCTTATCCCGTGTTTGCCCGGAGAAGCAGATAAATCATGAAAGAAATACGGGATTACGCCATATAATACAAATTTTGAAGATGACAATCCGATTTTTGGCGTAAATGTGACAAGGATGCCAAGTCAGATAATATCCGAAAACTTGAAAGTTTTTTCATCGTCCTGGAGCGGGACTCGAACCCGCGTCTCCCAGATAGCGCCCGGTTATGTTAACCACTACACCACCCAGAACGACCAAGTCTCAACTTTCCGATCAATTTGAATATAACCATCACAGGATTCGCTAGTCGAAGCAACCGGCATTCATGTTTAGCGAATCTGGAGGTTAAGAATCTTATCCCGTGTTTGCCCGGAGAAGCAGATAAATCATGAAAGAAATACGGGATTACGCCATATAATACAAATTTTGAAGATGACAATCCGATTTTTGGCGTAAATGTGACAAGGATGCCAAGTCAGATAATATCCGAAAACTTGAAAGTTTTTTTCATCGTCCTGGAGCGGGACTCGAACCCGCGTCTCCCAGATAGCGCCCGGTTATGTTAACCACTACACCACCCAGAACGACCAAGTCTCAACTTTCCGATCAATTTGAATATAACCATCACAGGATTCGCTAGTCGAAGCAACCGGCATTCATGTTTAGCGAATCTGGAGGTTAAGAATCTTATCCCGTGTTTGCCCGGAGAAGCAGATAAATCATGAAAGAAATACGGGATTACGCCATATAATACAAATTTTGAAGATGACAATCCGATTTTTGGCGTAAATGTGACAAGGATGCCAAGTCAGATAATATCCGAAAACTTGAAAGTTTTTTCATCGTCCTGGAGCGGGACTCGAACCCGCGTCTCCCAGATAGCGCCCGGTTATGTTAACCACTACACCACCCAGAACGACCAAGTCTCAACTTTCCGATCAATTTGAATATAACCATCACAGGATTCGCTAGTCGAAGCAACCGGCATTCATGTTTAGCGAATCTGGAGGTTAAGAATCTTATCCCGTGTTTGCCCGGAGAAGCAGATAAATCATGAAAGAAATACGGGATTACGCCATATAATACAAATTTTGAAGATGACAATCCGATTTTTGGCGTAAATGTGACAAGGATGCCAAGTCAGATAATATCCGAAAACTTGAAAGTTTTTTTCATCGTCCTGGAGCGGGACTCGAACCCGCGTCTCCCAGATAGCGCCCGGTTATGTTAACCACTACACCACCCAGAACGACCAAGTCTCAACTTTCCGATCAATTTGAATATAACCATCACAGGATTCGCTAGTCGAAGCAACCGGCATTCATGTTTAGCGAATCTGGAGGTTAAGAATCTTATCCCGTGTTTGCCCGGAGAAGCAGATAAATCATGAAAGAAATACGGGATTACGCCATATAATACAAATTTTGAAGATGACAATCCGATTTTTGGCGTAAATGTGACAAGGATGCCAAGTCAGATAATATCCGAAAACTTGAAAGTTTTTTTCATCGTCCTGGAGCGGGACTCGAACCCGCGTCTCCCAGATAGCGCCCGGTTATGTTAACCACTACACCACCCAGAACGACCAAGTCTCAACTTTCCGATCAATTTGAATATAACCATCACAGGATTCGCTAGTCGAAGCAACCGGCATTCATGTTTAGCGAATCTGGAGGTTAAGAATCTTATCCCGTGTTTGCCCGGAGAAGCAGATAAATCATGAAAGAAATACGGGATTACGCCATATAATACAAATTTTGAAGATGACAATCCGATTTTTGGCGTAAATGTGACAAGGATGCCAAGTCAGATAATATCCGAAAACTTGAAAGTTTTTTCATCGTCCTGGAGCGGGACTCGAACCCGCGTCTCCCAGATAGCGCCCGGTTATGTTAACCACTACACCACCCAGAACGACCAAGTCTCAACTTTCCGATCAATTTGAATATAACCATCACAGGATTCGCTAGTCGAAGCAACCGGCATTCATGTTTAGCGAATCTGGAGGTTAAGAATCTTATCCCGTGTTTGCCCGGAGAAGCAGATAAATCATGAAAGAAATACGGGATTACGCCATATAATACAAATTTTGAAGATGACAATCCGATTTTTGGCGTAAATGTGACAAGGATGCCAAGTCAGATAATATCCGAAAACTTGAAAGTTTTTTTCATCGTCCTGGAGCGGGACTCGAACCCGCGTCTCCCAGATAGCGCCCGGTTATGTTAACCACTACACCACCCAGAACGACCAAGTCTCAACTTTCCGATCAATTTGAATATAACCATCACAGGATTCGCTAGTCGAAGCAACCGGCATTCATGTTTAGCGAATCTGGAGGTTAAGAATCTTATCCCGTGTTTGCCCGGAGAAGCAGATAAATCATGAAAGAAATACGGGATTACGCCATATAATACAAATTTTGAAGATGACAATCCGATTTTTGGCGTAAATGTGACAAGGATGCCAAGTCAGATAATATCCGAAAACTTGAAAGTTTTTTTCATCGTCCTGGAGCGGGACTCGAACCCGCGTCTCCCAGATAGCGCCCGGTTATGTTAACCACTACACCACCCAGAACGACCAAGTCTCAACTTTCCGATCAATTTGAATATAACCATCACAGGATTCGCTAGTCGAAGCAACCGGCATTCATGTTTAGCGAATCTGGAGGTTAAGAATCTTATCCCGTGTTTGCCCGGAGAAGCAGATAAATCATGAAAGAAATACGGGATTACGCCATATAATACAAATTTTGAAGATGACAATCCGATTTTTGGCGTAAATGTGACAAGGATGCCAAGTCAGATAATATCCGAAAACTTGAAAGTTTTTTTCATCGTCCTGGAGCGGGACTCGAACCCGCGTCTCCCAGATAGCGCCCGGTTATGTTAACCACTACACCACCCAGAACGACCAAGTCTCAACTTTCCGATCAATTTGAATATAACCATCACAGGATTCGCTAGTCGAAGCAACCGGCATTCATGTTTAGCGAATCTGGAGGTTAAGAATCTTATCCCGTGTTTGCCCGGAGAAGCAGATAAATCATGAAAGAAATACGGGATTACGCCATATAATACAAATTTTGAAGATGACAATCCGATTTTTGGCGTAAATGTGACAAGGATGCCAAGTCAGATAATATCCGAAAACTTGAAAGTTTTTTTCATCGTCCTGGAGCGGGACTCGAACCCGCGTCTCCCAGATAGCGCCCGGTTATGTTAACCACTACACCACCCAGAACGACCAAGTCTCAACTTTCCGATCAATTTGAATATAACCATCACAGGATTCGCTAGTCGAAGCAACCGGCATTCATGTTTAGCGAATCTGGAGGTTAAGAATCTTATCCCGTGTTTGCCCGGAGAAGCAGATAAATCATGAAAGAAATACGGGATTACGCCATATAATACAAATTTTGAAGATGACAATCCGATTTTTGGCGTAAATGTGACAAGGATGCCAAGTCAGATAATATCCGAAAACTTGAAAGTTTTTTTCATCGTCCTGGAGCGGGACTCGAACCCGCGTCTCCCAGATAGCGCCCGGTTATGTTAACCACTACACCACCCAGAACGACCAAGTCTCAACTTTCCGATCAATTTGAATATAACCATCACAGGATTCGCTAGTCGAAGCAACCGGCATTCATGTTTAGCGAATCTGGAGGTTAAGAATCTTATCCCGTGTTTGCCCGGAGAAGCAGATAAATCATGAAAGAAATACGGGATTACGCCATATAATACAAATTTTGAAGATGACAATCCGATTTTTGGCGTAAATGTGACAAGGATGCCAAGTCAGATAATATCCGAAAACTTGAAAGTTTTTTTCATCGTCCTGGAGCGGGACTCGAACCCGCGTCTCCCAGATAGCGCCCGGTTATGTTAACCACTACACCACCCAGAACGACCAAGTCTCAACTTTCCGATCAATTTGAATATAACCATCACAGGATTCGCTAGTCGAAGCAACCGGCATTCATGTTTAGCGAATCTGGAGGTTAATAATCTTATCCCGTGTTTGCCCGGAGAAGCAGATAAATCATGAAAGAAATACGGGATTACGCCATATAATACAAATTTTGAAGATGACAATCCGATTTTTGGCGTAAATGTGACAAGGATGCCAAGTCAGATAATATCCGAAAACTTGAAAGTTTTTTTCATCGTCCTGGAGCGGGACTCGAACCCGCGTCTCCCAGATAGCGCCCGGTTATGTTAACCACTACACCACCCAGAACGACCAAGTCTCAACTTTCCGATCAATTTGAATATAACCATCACAGGATTCGCTAGTCGAAGCAACCGGCATTCATGTTTAGCGAATCTGGAGGTTAAGAATCTTATCCCGTGTTTGCCCGGAGAAGCAGATAAATCATGAAAGAAATACGGGATTACGCCATATAATACAAATTTTGAAGATGACAATCCGATTTTTGGCGTAAATGTGACAAGGATGCCAAGTCAGATAATATCCGAAAACTTGAAAGTTTTTTCATCGTCCTGGAGCGGGACTCGAACCCGCGTCTCCCAGATAGCGCCCGGTTATGTTAACCACTACACCACCCAGAACGACCAAGTCTCAACTTTCCGATCAATTTGAATATAACCATCACAGGATTCGCTAGTCGAAGCAACCGGCATTCATGTTTAGCGAATCTGGAGGTTAAGAATCTTATCCCGTGTTTGCCCGGAGAAGCAGATAAATCATGAAAGAAATACGGGATTACGCCATATAATACAAATTTTGAAGATGACAATCCGATTTTTGGCGTAAATGTGACAAGGATGCCAAGTCAGATAATATCCGAAAACTTGAAAGTTTTTTTCATCGTCCTGGAGCGGGACTCGAACCCGCGTCTCCCAGATAGCGCCCGGTTATGTTAACCACTACACCACCCAGAACGACCAAGTCTCAACTTTCCGATCAATTTGAATATAACCATCACAGGATTCGCTAGTCGAAGCAACCGGCATTCATGTTTAGCGAATCTGGAGGTTAAGAATCTTATCCCGTGTTTGCCCGGAGAAGCAGATAAATCATGAAAGAAATACGGGATTACGCCATATAATACAAATTTTGAAGATGACAATCCGATTTTTGGCGTAAATGTGACAAGGATGCCAAGTCAGATAATATCCGAAAACTTGAAAGTTTTTTTCATCGTCCTGGAGCGGGACTCGAACCCGCGTCTCCCAGATAGCGCCCGGTTATGTTAACCACTACACCACCCAGAACGACCAAGTCTCAACTTTCCGATCAATTTGAATATAACCATCACAGGATTCGCTAGTCGAAGCAACCGGCATTCATGTTTAGCGAATCTGGAGGTTAAGAATCTTATCCCGTGTTTGCCCGGAGAAGCAGATAAATCATGAAAGAAATACGGGATTACGCCATATAATACAAATTTTGAAGATGACAATCCGATTTTTGGCGTAAATGTGACAAGGATGCCAAGTCAGATAATATCCGAAAACTTGAAAGTTTTTTCATCGTCCTGGAGCGGGACTCGAACCCGCGTCTCCCAGATAGCGCCCGGTTATGTTAACCACTACACCACCCAGAACGACCAAGTCTCAACTTTCCGATCAATTTGAATATAACCATCACAGGATTCGCTAGTCGAAGCAACCGGCATTCATGTTTAGCGAATCTGGAGGTTAAGAATCTTATCCCGTGTTTGCCCGGAGAAGCAGATAAATCATGAAAGAAATACGGGATTACGCCATATAATACAAATTTTGAAGATGACAATCCGATTTTTGGCGTAAATGTGACAAGGATGCCAAGTCAGATAATATCCGAAAACTTGAAAGTTTTTTTCATCGTCCTGGAGCGGGACTCGAACCCGCGTCTCCCAGATAGCGCCCGGTTATGTTAACCACTACACCACCCAGAACGACCAAGTCTCAACTTTCCGATCAATTTGAATATAACCATCACAGGATTCGCTAGTCGAAGCAACCGGCATTCATGTTTAGCGAATCTGGAGGTTAAGAATCTTATCCCGTGTTTGCCCGGAGAAGCAGATAAATCATGAAAGAAATACGGGATTACGCCATATAATACAAATTTTGAAGATGACAATCCGATTTTTGGCGTAAATGTGACAAGGATGCCAAGTCAGATAATATCCGAAAACTTGAAAGTTTTTTTCATCGTCCTGGAGCGGGACTCGAACCCGCGTCTCCCAGATAGCGCCCGGTTATGTTAACCACTACACCACCCAGAACGACCAAGTCTCAACTTTCCGATCAATTTGAATATAACCATCACAGGATTCGCTAGTCGAAGCAACCGGCATTCATGTTTAGCGAATCTGGAGGTTAAGAATCTTATCCCGTGTTTGCCCGGAGAAGCAGATAAATCATGAAAGAAATACGGGATTACGCCATATAATACAAATTTTGAAGATGACAATCCGATTTTTGGCGTAAATGTGACAAGGATGCCAAGTCAGATAATATCCGAAAACTTGAAAGTTTTTTTCATCGTCCTGGAGCGGGACTCGAACCCGCGTCTCCCAGATAGCGCCCGGTTATGTTAACCACTACACCACCCAGAACGACCAAGTCTCAACTTTCCGATCAATTTGAATATAACCATCACAGGATTCGCTAGTCGAAGCAACCGGCATTCATGTTTAGCGAATCTGGAGGTTAATAATCCTAACCCGTGTTTGCCCGGAGAAGCAGATAAATCATGAAAGAAATACGGGATTACGCCATATAATACAAATTTTGAAGATGACAATCCGATTTTTGGCGTAAATGTGACAAGGATGCCAAGTCAGATAATATCCGAAAACTTGAAAGTTTTTTCATCGTCCTGGAGCGGGACTCGAACCCGCGTCTCCCAGATAGCGCCCGGTTATGTTAACCACTACACCACCCAGAACGACCAAGTCTCAACTTTCCGATCAATTTGAATATAACCATCACAGGATTCGCTAGTCGAAGCAACCGGCATTCATGTTTAGCGAATCTGGAGGTTAAGAATCTTATCCCGTGTTTGCCCGGAGAAGCAGATAAATCATGAAAGAAATACGGGATTACGCCATATAATACAAATTTTGAAGATGACAATCCGATTTTTGGCGTAAATGTGACAAGGATGCCAAGTCAGATAATATCCGAAAACTTGAAAGTTTTTTTCATCGTCCTGGAGCGGGACTCGAACCCGCGTCTCCCAGATAGCGCCCGGTTATGTTAACCACTACACCACCCAGAACGACCAAGTCTCAACTTTCCGATCAATTTGAATATAACCATCACAGGATTCGCTAGTCGAAGCAACCGGCATTCATGTTTAGCGAATCTGGAGGTTAAGAATCTTATCCCGTGTTTGCCCGGAGAAGCAGATAAATCATGAAAGAAATACGGGATTACGCCATATAATACAAATTTTGAAGATGACAATCCGATTTTTGGCGTAAATGTGACAAGGATGCCAAGTCAGATAATATCCGAAAACTTGAAAGTTTTTTTCATCGTCCTGGAGCGGGACTCGAACCCGCGTCTCCCAGATAGCGCCCGGTTATGTTAACCACTACACCACCCAGAACGACCAAGTCTCAACTTTCCGATCAATTTGAATATAACCATCACAGGATTCGCTAGTCGAAGCAACCGGCATTCATGTTTAGCGAATCTGGAGGTTAATAATCTTATCCCGTGTTTGCCCGGAGAAGCAGATAAATCATGAAAGAAATACGGGATTACGCCATATAATACAAATTTTGAAGATGACAATCCGATTTTTGGCGTAAATGTGACAAGGATGCCAAGTCAGATAATATCCGAAAACTTGAAAGTTTTTTCATCGTCCTGGAGCGGGACTCGAACCCGCGTCTCCCAGATAGCGCCCGGTTATGTTAACCACTACACCACCCAGAACGACCAAGTCTCAACTTTCCGATCAATTTGAATATAACCATCACAGGATTCGCTAGTCGAAGCAACCGGCATTCATGTTTAGCGAATCTGGAGGTTAAGAATCTTATCCCGTGTTTGCCCGGAGAAGCAGATAAATCATGAAAGAAATACGGGATTACGCCATATAATACAAATTTTGAAGATGACAATCCGATTTTTGGCGTAAATGTGACAAGGATGCCAAGTCAGATAATATCCGAAAACTTGAAAGTTTTTTTCATCGTCCTGGAGCGGGACTCGAACCCGCGTCTCCCAGATAGCGCCCGGTTATGTTAACCACTACACCACCCAGAACGACCAAGTCTCAACTTTCCGATCAATTTGAATATAACCATCACAGGATTCGCTAGTCGAAGCAACCGGCATTCATGTTTAGCGAATCTGGAGGTTAAGAATCTTATCCCGTGTTTGCCCGGAGAAGCAGATAAATCATGAAAGAAATACGGGATTACGCCATATAATACAAATTTTGAAGATGACAATCCGATTTTTGGCGTAAATGTGACAAGGATGCCAAGTCAGATAATATCCGAAAACTTGAAAGTTTTTTCATCGTCCTGGAGCGGGACTCGAACCCGCGTCTCCCAGATAGCGCCCGGTTATGTTAACCACTACACCACCCAGAACGACCAAGTCTCAACTTTCCGATCAATTTGAATATAACCATCACAGGATTCGCTAGTCGAAGCAACCGGCATTCATGTTTAGCGAATCTGGAGGTTAAGAATCTTATCCCGTGTTTGCCCGGAGAAGCAGATAAATCATGAAAGAAATACGGGATTACGCCATATAATACAAATTTTGAAGATGACAATCCGATTTTTGGCGTAAATGTGACAAGGATGCCAAGTCAGATAATATCCGAAAACTTGAAAGTTTTTTTCATCGTCCTGGAGCGGGACTCGAACCCGCGTCTCCCAGATAGCGCCCGGTTATGTTAACCACTACACCACCCAGAACGACCAAGTCTCAACTTTCCGATCAATTTGAATATAACCATCACAGGATTCGCTAGTCGAAGCAACCGGCATTCATGTTTAGCGAATCTGGAGGTTAAGAATCTTATCCCGTGTTTGCCCGGAGAAGCAGATAAATCATGAAAGAAATACGGGATTACGCCATATAATACAAATTTTGAAGATGACAATCCGATTTTTGGCGTAAATGTGACAAGGATGCCAAGTCAGATAATATCCGAAAACTTGAAAGTTTTTTTCATCGTCCTGGAGCGGGACTCGAACCCGCGTCTCCCAGATAGCGC
Source organism: Macrothele yani (assembly GCA_039090855.1). Lineage (NCBI taxonomy): Eukaryota > Metazoa > Arthropoda > Arachnida > Araneae > Macrothelidae > Macrothele > Macrothele yani. The sequence goes on along the minus strand of CM077034.1, from coordinate 233,266,492 downwards.
CCGGTTATGTTAACCACTACACCACCCAGAACGACCAAGTCTCAACTTTCCGATCAATTTGAATATAACCATCACAGGATTCGCTAGTCGAAGCAACCGGCATTCATGTTTAGCGAATCTGGAGGTTAATAATCTTATCCCGTGTTTGCCCGGAGAAGCAGATAAATCATGAAAGAAATACGGGATTACGCCATATAATACAAATTTTGAAGATGACAATCCGATTTTTGGCGTAAATGTGACAAGGATGCCAAGTCAGATAATATCCGAAAACTTGAAAGTTTTTTTCATCGTCCTGGAGCGGGACTCGAACCCGCGTCTCCCAGATAGCGCCCGGTTATGTTAACCACTACACCACCCAGAACGACCAAGTCTCAACTTTCCGATCAATTTGAATATAACCATCACAGGATTCGCTAGTCGAAGCAACCGGCATTCATGTTTAGCGAATCTGGAGGTTAAGAATCTTATCCCGTGTTTGCCCGGAGAAGCAGATAAATCATGAAAGAAATACGGGATTACGCCATATAATACAAATTTTGAAGATGACAATCCGATTTTTGGCGTAAATGTGACAAGGATGCCAAGTCAGATAATATCCGAAAACTTGAAAGTTTTTTCATCGTCCTGGAGCGGGACTCGAACCCGCGTCTCCCAGATAGCGCCCGGTTATGTTAACCACTACACCACCCAGAACGACCAAGTCTCAACTTTCCGATCAATTTGAATATAACCATCACAGGATTCGCTAGTCGAAGCAACCGGCATTCATGTTTAGCGAATCTGGAGGTTAAGAATCTTATCCCGTGTTTGCCCGGAGAAGCAGATAAATCATGAAAGAAATACGGGATTACGCCATATAATACAAATTTTGAAGATGACAATCCGATTTTTGGCGTAAATGTGACAAGGATGCCAAGTCAGATAATATCCGAAAACTTGAAAGTTTTTTCATCGTCCTGGAGCGGGACTCGAACCCGCGTCTCCCAGATAGCGCCCGGTTATGTTAACCACTACACCACCCAGAACGACCAAGTCTCAACTTTCCGATCAATTTGAATATAACCATCACAGGATTCGCTAGTCGAAGCAACCGGCATTCATGTTTAGCGAATCTGGAGGTTAATAATCCTTATCCCGTGTTTGCCCGGAGAAGCAGATAAATCATGAAAGAAATACGGGATTACGCCATATAATACAAATTTTGAAGATGACAATCCGATTTTTGGCGTAAATGTGACAAGGATGCCAAGTCAGATAATATCCGAAAACTTGAAAGTTTTTTCATCGTCCTGGAGCGGGACTCGAACCCGCGTCTCCCAGATAGCGCCCGGTTATGTTAACCACTACACCACCCAGAACGACCAAGTCTCAACTTTCCGATCAATTTGAATATAACCATCACAGGATTCGCTAGTCGAAGCAACCGGCATTCATGTTTAGCGAATCTGGAGGTTAAGAATCTTATCCCGTGTTTGCCCGGAGAAGCAGATAAATCATGAAAGAAATACGGGATTACGCCATATAATACAAATTTTGAAGATGACAATCCGATTTTTGGCGTAAATGTGACAAGGATGCCAAGTCAGATAATATCCGAAAACTTGAAAGTTTTTTTCATCGTCCTGGAGCGGGACTCGAACCCGCGTCTCCCAGATAGCGCCCGGTTATGTTAACCACTACACCACCCAGAACGACCAAGTCTCAACTTTCCGATCAATTTGAATATAACCATCACAGGATTCGCTAGTCGAAGCAACCGGCATTCATGTTTAGCGAATCTGGAGGTTAAGAATCTTATCCCGTGTTTGCCCGGAGAAGCAGATAAATCATGAAAGAAATACGGGATTACGCCATATAATACAAATTTTGAAGATGACAATCCGATTTTTGGCGTAAATGTGACAAGGATGCCAAGTCAGATAATATCCGAAAACTTGAAAGTTTTTTTCATCGTCCTGGAGCGGGACTCGAACCCGCGTCTCCCAGATAGCGCCCGGTTATGTTAACCACTACACCACCCAGAACGACCAAGTCTCAACTTTCCGATCAATTTGAATATAACCATCACAGGATTCGCTAGTCGAAGCAACCGGCATTCATGTTTAGCGAATCTGGAGGTTAAGAATCTTATCCCGTGTTTGCCCGGAGAAGCAGATAAATCATGAAAGAAATACGGGATTACGCCATATAATACAAATTTTGAAGATGACAATCCGATTTTTGGCGTAAATGTGACAAGGATGCCAAGTCAGATAATATCCGAAAACTTGAAAGTTTTTTTCATCGTCCTGGAGCGGGACTCGAACCCGCGTCTCCCAGATAGCGCCCGGTTATGTTAACCACTACACCACCCAGAACGACCAAGTCTCAACTTTCCGATCAATTTGAATATAACCATCACAGGATTCGCTAGTCGAAGCAACCGGCATTCATGTTTAGCGAATCTGGAGGTTAATAATCCTAACCCGTGTTTGCCCGGAGAAGCAGATAAATCATGAAAGAAATACGGGATTACGCCATATAATACAAATTTTGAAGATGACAATCCGATTTTTGGCGTAAATGTGACAAGGATGCCAAGTCAGATAATATCCGAAAACTTGAAAGTTTTTTCATCGTCCTGGAGCGGGACTCGAACCCGCGTCTCCCAGATAGCGCCCGGTTATGTTAACCACTACACCACCCAGAACGACCAAGTCTCAACTTTCCGATCAATTTGAATATAACCATCACAGGATTCGCTAGTCGAAGCAACCGGCATTCATGTTTAGCGAATCTGGAGGTTAAGAATCTTATCCCGTGTTTGCCCGGAGAAGCAGATAAATCATGAAAGAAATACGGGATTACGCCATATAATACAAATTTTGAAGATGACAATCCGATTTTTGGCGTAAATGTGACAAGGATGCCAAGTCAGATAATATCCGAAAACTTGAAAGTTTTTTCATCGTCCTGGAGCGGGACTCGAACCCGCGTCTCCCAGATAGCGCCCGGTTATGTTAACCACTACACCACCCAGAACGACCAAGTCTCAACTTTCCGATCAATTTGAATATAACCATCACAGGATTCGCTAGTCGAAGCAACCGGCATTCATGTTTAGCGAATCTGGAGGTTAATAATCCTAACCCGTGTTTGCCCGGAGAAGCAGATAAATCATGAAAGAAATACGGGATTACGCCATATAATACAAATTTTGAAGATGACAATCCGATTTTTGGCGTAAATGTGACAAGGATGCCAAGTCAGATAATATCCGAAAACTTGAAAGTTTTTTCATCGTCCTGGAGCGGGACTCGAACCCGCGTCTCCCAGATAGCGCCCGGTTATGTTAACCACTACACCACCCAGAACGACCAAGTCTCAACTTTCCGATCAATTTGAATATAACCATCACAGGATTCGCTAGTCGAAGCAACCGGCATTCATGTTTAGCGAATCTGGAGGTTAATAATCCTAACCCGTGTTTGCCCGGAGAAGCAGATAAATCATGAAAGAAATACGGGATTACGCCATATAATACAAATTTTGAAGATGACAATCCGATTTTTGGCGTAAATGTGACAAGGATGCCAAGTCAGATAATATCCGAAAACTTGAAAGTTTTTTCATCGTCCTGGAGCGGGACTCGAACCCGCGTCTCCCAGATAGCGCCCGGTTATGTTAACCACTACACCACCCAGAACGACCAAGTCTCAACTTTCCGATCAATTTGAATATAACCGTCACAGGATTCGCTAGTCGAAGCAACCGGCATTCATGTTTAGCGAATCTGGAGGTTAATAATCTTATCCCGTGTTTGCCCGGAGAAGCAGATAAATCATGAAAGAAATACGGGATTACGCCATATAATACAAATTTTGAAGATGACAATCCGATTTTTGGCGTAAATGGGACAAGGATGGTAAGTCAGATAATATCCGAAAACTTGAAAGTTTTTTTCATCGTCCTGGAGCGGGACTCGAACCCGCGTCTCCCAGATAGCGCCCGGTTATGTTAACCACTACACCACCCAGAACGACCAAGTCTCAACTTTCCGATCAATTTGAATATAACCATCACAGGATTCGCTAGTCGAAGCAACCGGCATTCATGTTTAGCGAATCTGGAGGTTAAGAATCTTATCCCGTGTTTGCCCGGAGAAGCAGATAAATCATGAAAGAAATACGGGATTACGCCATATAATACAAATTTTGAAGATGACAATCCGATTTTTGGCGTAAATGTGACAAGGATGCCAAGTCAGATAATATCCGAAAACTTGAAAGTTTTTTTCATCGTCCTGGAGCGGGACTCGAACCCGCGTCTCCCAGATAGCGCCCGGTTATGTTAACCACTACACCACCCAGAACGACCAAGTCTCAACTTTCCGATCAATTTGAATATAACCATCACAGGATTCGCTAGTCGAAGCAACCGGCATTCATGTTTAGCGAATCTGGAGGTTAATAATCCTAACCCGTGTTTGCCCGGAGAAGCAGATAAATCATGAAAGAAATACGGGATTACGCCATATAATACAAATTTTGAAGATGACAATCCGATTTTTGGCGTAAATGTGACAAGGATGCCAAGTCAGATAATATCCGAAAACTTGAAAGTTTTTTCATCGTCCTGGAGCGGGACTCGAACCCGCGTCTCCCAGATAGCGCCCGGTTATGTTAACCACTACACCACCCAGAACGACCAAGTCTCAACTTTCCGATCAATTTGAATATAACCATCACAGGATTCGCTAGTCGAAGCAACCGGCATTCATGTTTAGCGAATCTGGAGGTTAAGAATCTTATCCCGTGTTTGCCCGGAGAAGCAGATAAATCATGAAAGAAATACGGGATTACGCCATATAATACAAATTTTGAAGATGACAATCCGATTTTTGGCGTAAATGTGACAAGGATGCCAAGTCAGATAATATCCGAAAACTTGAAAGTTTTTCATCGTCCTGGAGCGGGACTCGAACCCGCGTCTCCCAGATAGCGCCCGGTTATGTTAACCACTACACCACCCAGAACGACCAAGTCTCAACTTTCCGATCAATTTGAATATAACCATCACAGGATTCGCTAGTCGAAGCAACCGGCATTCATGTTTAGCGAATCTGGAGGTTAAGAATCTTATCCCGTGTTTGCCCGGAGAAGCAGATAAATCATGAAAGAAATACGGGATTACGCCATATAATACAAATTTTGAAGATGACAATCCGATTTTTGGCGTAAATGTGACAAGGATGCCAAGTCAGATAATATCCGAAAACTTGAAAGTTTTTTTCATCGTCCTGGAGCGGGACTCGAACCCGCGTCTCCCAGATAGCGCCCGGTTATGTTAACCACTACACCACCCAGAACGACCAAGTCTCAACTTTCCGATCAATTTGAATATAACCATCACAGGATTCGCTAGTCGAAGCAACCGGCATTCATGTTTAGCGAATCTGGAGGTTAAGAATCTTATCCCGTGTTTGCCCGGAGAAGCAGATAAATCATGAAAGAAATACGGGATTACGCCATATAATACAAATTTTGAAGATGACAATCCGATTTTTGGCGTAAATGTGACAAGGATGCCAAGTCAGATAATATCCGAAAACTTGAAAGTTTTTTCATCGTCCTGGAGCGGGACTCGAACCCGCGTCTCCCAGATAGCGCCCGGTTATGTTAACCACTACACCACCCAGAACGACCAAGTCTCAACTTTCCGATCAATTTGAATATAACCATCACAGGATTCGCTAGTCGAAGCAACCGGCATTCATGTTTAGCGAATCTGGAGGTTAAGAATCTTATCCCGTGTTTGCCCGGAGAAGCAGATAAATCATGAAAGAAATACGGGATTACGCCATATAATACAAATTTTGAAGATGACAATCCGATTTTTGGCGTAAATGTGACAAGGATGCCAAGTCAGATAATATCCGAAAACTTGAAAGTTTTTTCATCGTCCTGGAGCGGGACTCGAACCCGCGTCTCCCAGATAGCGCCCGGTTATGTTAACCACTACACCACCCAGAACGACCAAGTCTCAACTTTCCGATCAATTTGAATATAACCATCACAGGATTCGCTAGTCGAAGCAACCGGCATTCATGTTTAGCGAATCTGGAGGTTAAGAATCTTATCCCGTGTTTGCCCGGAGAAGCAGATAAATCATGAAAGAAATACGGGATTACGCCATATAATACAAATTTTGAAGATGACAATCCGATTTTTGGCGTAAATGTGACAAGGATGCCAAGTCAGATAATATCCGAAAACTTGAAAGTTTTTCATCGTCCTGGAGCGGGACTCGAACCCGCGTCTCCCAGATAGCGCCCGGTTATGTTAACCACTACACCACCCAGAACGACCAAGTCTCAACTTTCCGATCAATTTGAATATAACCATCACAGGATTCGCTAGTCGAAGCAACCGGCATTCATGTTTAGCGAATCTGGAGGTTAAGAATCTTATCCCGTGTTTGCCCGGAGAAGCAGATAAATCATGAAAGAAATACGGGATTACGCCATATAATACAAATTTTGAAGATGACAATCCGATTTTTGGCGTAAATGTGACAAGGATGCCAAGTCAGATAATATCCGAAAACTTGAAAGTTTTTTCATCGTCCTGGAGCGGGACTCGAACCCGCGTCTCCCAGATAGCGCCCGGTTATGTTAACCACTACACCACCCAGAACGACCAAGTCTCAACTTTCCGATCAATTTGAATATAACCATCACAGGATTCGCTAGTCGAAGCAACCGGCATTCATGTTTAGCGAATCTGGAGGTTAAGAATCTTATCCCGTGTTTGCCCGGAGAAGCAGATAAATCATGAAAGAAATACGGGATTACGCCATATAATACAAATTTTGAAGATGACAATCCGATTTTTGGCGTAAATGTGACAAGGATGCCAAGTCAGATAATATCCGAAAACTTGAAAGTTTTTTCATCGTCCTGGAGCGGGACTCGAACCCGCGTCTCCCAGATAGCGCCCGGTTATGTTAACCACTACACCACCCAGAACGACCAAGTCTCAACTTTCCGATCAATTTGAATATAACCATCACAGGATTCGCTAGTCGAAGCAACCGGCATTCATGTTTAGCGAATCTGGAGGTTAAGAATCTTATCCCGTGTTTGCCCGGAGAAGCAGATAAATCATGAAAGAAATACGGGATTACGCCATATAATACAAATTTTGAAGATGACAATCCGATTTTTGGCGTAAATGTGACAAGGATGCCAAGTCAGATAATATCCGAAAACTTGAAAGTTTTTTCATCGTCCTGGAGCGGGACTCGAACCCGCGTCTCCCAGATAGCGCCCGGTTATGTTAACCACTACACCACCCAGAACGACCAAGTCTCAACTTTCCGATCAATTTGAATATAACCATCACAGGATTCGCTAGTCGAAGCAACCGGCATTCATGTTTAGCGAATCTGGAGGTTAAGAATCTTATCCCGTGTTTGCCCGGAGAAGCAGATAAATCATGAAAGAAATACGGGATTACGCCATATAATACAAATTTTGAAGATGACAATCCGATTTTTGGCGTAAATGTGACAAGGATGCCAAGTCAGATAATATCCGAAAACTTGAAAGTTTTTTCATCGTCCTGGAGCGGGACTCGAACCCGCGTCTCCCAGATAGCGCCCGGTTATGTTAACCACTACACCACCCAGAACGACCAAGTCTCAACTTTCCGATCAATTTGAATATAACCATCACAGGATTCGCTAGTCGAAGCAACCGGCATTCATGTTTAGCGAATCTGGAGGTTAAGAATCTTATCCCGTGTTTGCCCGGAGAAGCAGATAAATCATGAAAGAAATACGGGATTACGCCATATAATACAAATTTTGAAGATGACAATCCGATTTTTGGCGTAAATGTGACAAGGATGCCAAGTCAGATAATATCCGAAAACTTGAAAGTTTTTTCATCGTCCTGGAGCGGGACTCGAACCCGCGTCTCCCAGATAGCGCCCGGTTATGTTAACCACTACACCACCCAGAACGACCAAGTCTCAACTTTCCGATCAATTTGAATATAACCATCACAGGATTCGCTAGTCGAAGCAACCGGCATTCATGTTTAGCGAATCTGGAGGTTAAGAATCTTATCCCGTGTTTGCCCGGAGAAGCAGATAAATCATGAAAGAAATACGGGATTACGCCATATAATACAAATTTTGAAGATGACAATCCGATTTTTGGCGTAAATGTGACAAGGATGCCAAGTCAGATAATATCCGAAAACTTGAAAGTTTTTTCATCGTCCTGGAGCGGGACTCGAACCCGCGTCTCCCAGAAAACGCCCGGGTATGCTAACCACTACACCACCCAGAACGACCAAGTTTCAAGTTTCCGATCAATTTGAATATAACCATCACAGGATTCGCTAGTCGAAGCAACCGGCATTCATGTTTAGCGAATCTGGAGGTTAAGAATCTTATCCCGTGTTTGCCCGGAGAAGCAGATAAATCATGAAAGAAATACGGGATTACGCCATATAATACAAATTTTGAAGATGACAATCCGATTTTTGGCGTAAATGTGACAAGGATGCCAAGTCAGATAATATCCGAAAACTTGAAAGTTTTTTCATCGTCCTGGAGCGGGACTCGAACCCGCGTCTCCCAGATAGCGCCCGGTTATGTTAACCACTACACCACCCAGAACGACCAAGTCTCAACTTTCCGATCAATTTGAATATAACCATCACAGGATTCGCTAGTCGAAGCAACCGGCATTCATGTTTAGCGAATCTGGAGGTTAAGAATCTTATCCCGTGTTTGCCCGGAGAAGCAGATAAATCATGAAAGAAATACGGGATTACGCCATATAATACAAATTTTGAAGATGACAATCCGATTTTTGGCGTAAATGTGACAAGGATGCCAAGTCAGATAATATCCGAAAACTTGAAAGTTTTTTTCATCGTCCTGGAGCGGGACTCGAACCCGCGTCTCCCAGATAGCGCCCGGTTATGTTAACCACTACACCACCCAGAACGACCAAGTCTCAACTTTCCGATCAATTTGAATATAACCATCACAGGATTCGCTAGTCGAAGCAACCGGCATTCATGTTTAGCGAATCTGGAGGTTAAGAATCTTATCCCGTGTTTGCCCGGAGAAGCAGATAAATCATGAAAGAAATACGGGATTACGCCATATAATACAAATTTTGAAGATGACAATCCGATTTTTGGCGTAAATGTGACAAGGATGCCAAGTCAGATAATATCCGAAAACTTGAAAGTTTTTTTCATCGTCCTGGAGCGGGACTCGAACCCGCGTCTCCCAGAAAACGCCCGGGTATGCTAACCACTACACCACCCAGAACGACCAAGTTTCAAGTTTCCGATCAATTTGAATATAACCATCACAGGATTCGCTAGTCGAAGCAACCGGCATTCATGTTTAGCGAATCTGGAGGTTAAGAATCTTATCCCGTGTTTGCCCGGAGAAGCAGATAAATCATGAAAGAAATACGGGATTACGCCATATAATACAAATTTTGAAGATGACAATCCGATTTTTGGCGTAAATGTGACAAGGATGCCAAGTCAGATAATATCCGAAAACTTGAAAGTTTTTTTTTCATCGTCCTGGAGCGGGACTCGAACCCGCGTCTCCCAGATAGCGCCCGGTTATGTTAACCACTACACCACCCAGAACGACCAAGTCTCAACTTTCCGATCAATTTGAATATAACCATCACAGGATTCGCTAGTCGAAGCAACCGGCATTCATGTTTAGCGAATCTGGAGGTTAAGAATCTTATCCCGTGTTTGCCCGGAGAAGCAGATAAATCATGAAAGAAATACGGGATTACGCCATATAATACAAATTTTGAAGATGACAATCCGATTTTTGGCGTAAATGTGACAAGGATGCCAAGTCAGATAATATCCGAAAACTTGAAAGTTTTTTCATCGTCCTGGAGCGGGACTCGAACCCGCGTCTCCCAGATAGCGCCCGGGTATGTTAACCACTACACCACCCAGAACGACCAAGTTTCAAGTTTCCGATCAATTTGAATATAACCATCACAGGATTCGCTAGTCGAAGCAACCGGCATTCATGTTTAGCGAATCTGGAGGTTAAGAATCTTATCCCGTGTTTGCCCGGAGAAGCAGATAAATCATGAAAGAAATACGGGATTACGCCATATAATACAAATTTTGAAGATGACAATCCGATTTTTGGCGTAAATGTGACAAGGATGCCAAGTCAGATAATATCCGAAAACTTGAAAGTTTTTTTCATTGTCCTGGAGCGGGACTCGAACCCGCGTCTCCCAGAAAACGCCCGGGTATGCTAACCACTACACCACCCAGAACGACCAAGTTTCAAGTTTCCGATCAATTTGAATATAACCATCACAGGATTCGCTAGTCGAAGCAACCGGCATTCATGTTTAGCGAATCTGGAGGTTAAGAATCTTATCCCGTGTTTGCCCGGAGAAGCAGATAAATCATGAAAGAAATACGGGATTACGCCATATAATACAAATTTTGAAGATGACAATCCGATTTTTGGCGTAAATGTGACAAGGATGCCAAGTCAGATAATATCCGAAAACTTGAAAGTTTTTTCATCGTCCTGGAGCGGGACTCGAACCCGCGTCTCCCAGATAGCGCCCGGTTATGTTAACCACTACACCACCCAGAACGACCAAGTCTCAACTTTCCGATCAATTTGAATATAACCATCACAGGATTCGCTAGTCGAAGCAACCGGCATTCATGTTTAGCGAATCTGGAGGTTAAGAATCTTATCCCGTGTTTGCCCGGAGAAGCAGATAAATCATGAAAGAAATACGGGATTACGCCATATAATACAAATTTTGAAGATGACAATCCGATTTTTGGCGTAAATGTGACAAGGATGCCAAGTCAGATAATATCCGAAAACTTGAAAGTTTTTTTCATCGTCCTGGAGCGGGACTCGAACCCGCGTCTCCCAGATAGCGCCCGGTTATGTTAACCACTACACCACCCAGAACGACCAAGTCTCAACTTTCCGATCAATTTGAATATAACCATCACAGGATTCGCTAGTCGAAGCAACCGGCATTCATGTTTAGCGAATCTGGAGGTTAAGAATCTTATCCCGTGTTTGCCCGGAGAAGCAGATAAATCATGAAAGAAATACGGGATTACGCCATATAATACAAATTTTGAAGATGACAATCCGATTTTTGGCGTAAATGTGACAAGGATGCCAAGTCAGATAATATCCGAAAACTTGAAAGTTTTTTCATCGTCCTGGAGCGGGACTCGAACCCGCGTCTCCCAGAAAACGCCCGGGTATGCTAACCACTACACCACCCAGAACGACCAAGTTTCAAGTTTCCGATCAATTTGAATATAACCATCACAGGATTCGCTAGTCGAAGCAACCGGCATTCATGTTTAGCGAATCTGGAGGTTAAGAATCTTATCCCGTGTTTGCCCGGAGAAGCAGATAAATCATGAAAGAAATACGGGATTACGCCATATAATACAAATTTTGAAGATGACAATCCGATTTTTGGCGTAAATGTGACAAGGATGCCAAGTCAGATAATATCCGAAAACTTGAAAGTTTTTTCATCGTCCTGGAGCGGGACTCGAACCCGCGTCTCCCAGAAAACGCCCGGGTATGCTAACCACTACACCACCCAGAACGACCAAGTTTCAAGTTTCCGATCAATTTGAATATAACCATCACAGGATTCGCTAGTCGAAGCAACCGGCATTCATGTTTAGCGAATCTGGAGGTTAAGAATCTTATCCCGTGTTTGCCCGGAGAAGCAGATAAATCATGAAAGAAATACGGGATTACGCCATATAATACAAATTTTGAAGATGACAATCCGATTTTTGGCGTAAATGTGACAAGGATGCCAAGTCAGATAATATCCGAAAACTTGAAAGTTTTTTCATCGTCCTGGAGCGGGACTCGAACCCGCGTCTCCCAGAAAACGCCCGGGTATGCTAACCACTACACCACCCAGAACGACCAAGTTTCAAGTTTCCGATCAATTTGAATATAACCATCACAGGATTCGCTAGTCGAAGCAACCGGCATTCATGTTTAGCGAATCTGGAGGTTAAGAATCTTATCCCGTGTTTGCCCGGAGAAGCAGATAAATCATGAAAGAAATACGGGATTACGCCATATAATACAAATTTTGAAGATGACAATCCGATTTTTGGCGTAAATGTGACAAGGATGCCAAGTCAGATAATATCCGAAAACTTGAAAGTTTTTTTCATCGTCCTGGAGCGGGACTCGAACCCGCGTCTCCCAGAAAACGCCCGGGTATGCTAACCACTACACCACCCAGAACGACCAAGTTTCAAGTTTCCGATCAATTTGAATATAACCATCACAGGATTCGCTAGTCGAAGCAACCGGCATTCATGTTTAGCGAATCTGGAGGTTAAGAATCTTATCCCGTGTTTGCCCGGAGAAGCAGATAAATCATGAAAGAAATACGGGATTACGCCATATAATACAAATTTTGAAGATGACAATCCGATTTTTGGCGTAAATGTGACAAGGATGCCAAGTCAGATAATATCCGAAAACTTGAAAGTTTTTTCATCGTCCTGGAGCGGGACTCGAACCCGCGTCTCCCAGAAAAACGCCCGGGTATGCTAACCACTACACCACCCAGAACGACCAAGTTTCAAGTTTCCGATCAATTTGAATATAACCATCACAGGATTCGCTAGTCGAAGCAACCGGCATTCATGTTTAGCGAATCTGGAGGTTAAGAATCTTATCCCGTGTTTGCCCGGAGAAGCAGATAAATCATGAAAGAAATACGGGATTACGCCATATAATACAAATTTTGAAGATGACAATCCGATTTTTGGCGTAAATGTGACAAGGATGCCAAGTCAGATAATATCCGAAAACTTGAAAGTTTTTTTCATCGTCCTGGAGCGGGACTCGAACCCGCGTCTCCCAGAAAAACGCCCGGGTATGCTAACCACTACACCACCCAGAACGACCAAGTTTCAAGTTTCCGATCAATTTGAATATAACCATCACAGGATTCGCTAGTCGAAGCAACCGGCATTCATGTTTAGCGAATCTGGAGGTTAAGAATCTTATCCCGTGTTTGCCCGGAGAAGCAGATAAATCATGAAAGAAATACGGGATTACGCCATATAATACAAATTTTGAAGATGACAATCCGATTTTTGGCGTAAATGTGACAAGGATGCCAAGTCAGATAATATCCGAAAACTTGAAAGTTTTTTCATCGTCCTGGAGCGGGACTCGAACCCGCGTCTCCCAGAAAACGCCCGGGTATGCTAACCACTACACCACCCAGAACGACCAAGTTTCAAGTTTCCGATCAATTTGAATATAACCATCACAGGATTCGCTAGTCGAAGCAACCGGCATTCATGTTTAGCGAATCTGGAGGTTAAGAATCTTATCCCGTGTTTGCCCGGAGAAGCAGATAAATCATGAAAGAAATACGGGATTACGCCATATAATACAAATTTTGAAGATGACAATCCGATTTTTGGCGTAAATGTGACAAGGATGCCAAGTCAGATAATATCCGAAAACTTGAAAGTTTTTTCATCGTCCTGGAGCGGGACTCGAACCCGCGTCTCCCAGAAAAACGCCCGGGTATGCTAACCACTACACCACCCAGAACGACCAAGTTTCAAGTTTCCGATCAATTTGAATATAACCATCACAGGATTCGCTAGTCGAAGCAACCGGCATTCATGTTTAGCGAATCTGGAGGTTAAGAATCTTATCCCGTGTTTGCCCGGAGAAGCAGATAAATCATGAAAGAAATACGGGATTACGCCATATAATACAAATTTTGAAGATGACAATCCGATTTTTGGCGTAAATGTGACAAGGATGCCAAGTCAGATAATATCCGAAAACTTGAAAGTTTTTTTCATCGTCCTGGAGCGGGACTCGAACCCGCGTCTCCCAGAAAACGCCCGGGTATGCTAACCACTACACCACCCAGAACGACCAAGTTTCAAGTTTCCGATCAATTTGAATATAACCATCACAGGATTCGCTAGTCGAAGCAACCGGCATTCATGTTTAGCGAATCTGGAGGTTAAGAATCTTATCCCGTGTTTGCCCGGAGAAGCAGATAAATCATGAAAGAAATACGGGATTACGCCATATAATACAAATTTTGAAGATGACAATCCGATTTTTGGCGTAAATGTGACAAGGATGCCAAGTCAGATAATATCCGAAAACTTGAAAGTTTTTTCATCGTCCTGGAGCGGGACTCGAACCCGCGTCTCCCAGAAAACGCCCGGGTATGCTAACCACTACACCACCCAGAACGACCAAGTTTCAAGTTTCCGATCAATTTGAATATAACCATCACAGGATTCGCTAGTCGAAGCAACCGGCATTCATGTTTAGCGAATCTGGAGGTTAAGAATCTTATCCCGTGTTTGCCCGGAGAAGCAGATAAATCATGAAAGAAATACGGGATTACGCCATATAATACAAATTTTGAAGATGACAATCCGATTTTTGGCGTAAATGTGACAAGGATGCCAAGTCAGATAATATCCGAAAACTTGAAAGTTTTTTTTTCATCGTCCTGGAGCGGGACTCGAACCCGCGTCTCCCAGAAAACGCCCGGGTATGCTAACCACTACACCACCCAGAACGACCAAGTTTCAAGTTTCCGATCAATTTGAATATAACCATCACAGGATTCGCTAGTCGAAGCAACCGGCATTCATGTTTAGCGAATCTGGAGGTTAAGAATCTTATCCCGTGTTTGCCCGGAGAAGCAGATAAATCATGAAAGAAATACGGGATTACGCCATATAATACAAATTTTGAAGATGACAATCCGATTTTTGGCGTAAATGTGACAAGGATGCCAAGTCAGATAATATCCGAAAACTTGAAAGTTTTTCATCGTCCTGGAGCGGGACTCGAACCCGCGTCTCCCAGATAGCGCCCGGTTATGTTAACCACTACACCACCCAGAACGACCAAGTCTCAACTTTCCGATCAATTTGAATATAACCATCACAGGATTCGCTAGTCGAAGCAACCGGCATTCATGTTTAGCGAATCTGGAGGTTAAGAATCTTATCCCGTGTTTGCCCGGAGAAGCAGATAAATCATGAAAGAAATACGGGATTACGCCATATAATACAAATTTTGAAGATGACAATCCGATTTTTGGCGTAAATGTGACAAGGATGCCAAGTCAGATAATATCCGAAAACTTGAAAGTTTTTCATCGTCCTGGAGCGGGACTCGAACCCGCGTCTCCCAGATAGCGCCCGGTTATGTTAACCACTACACCACCCAGAACGACCAAGTCTCAACTTTCCGATCAATTTGAATATAACCATCACAGGATTCGCTAGTCGAAGCAACCGGCATTCATGTTTAGCGAATCTGGAGGTTAATAATCCTAACCCGTGTTTGCCCGGAGAAGCAGATAAATCATGAAAGAAATACGGGATTACGCCATATAATACAAATTTTGAAGATGACAATCCGATTTTTGGCGTAAATGTGACAAGGATGCCAAGTCAGATAATATCCGAAAACTTGAAAGTTTTTTTCATCGTCCTGGAGCGGGACTCGAACCCGCGTCTCCCAGATAGCGCCCGGTTATGTTAACCACTACACCACCCAGAACGACCAAGTCTCAACTTTCCGATCAATTTGAATATAACCATCACAGGATTCGCTAGTCGAAGCAACCGGCATTCATGTTTAGCGAATGTGGAGGTTAAGAATCTTATCCCGTGTTTGCCCGGAGAAGCAGATAAATCATGAAAGAAATACGGGATTACGCCATATAATACAAATTTTGAAGATGACAATCCGATTTTTGGCGTAAATGTGACAAGGATGCCAAGTCAGATAATATCCGAAAACTTGAAAGTTTTTTCATCGTCCTGGAGCGGGACTCGAACCCGCGTCTCCCAGATAGCGCCCGGTTATGTTAACCACTACACCACCCAGAACGACCAAGTCTCAACTTTCCGATCAATTTGAATATAACCATCACAGGATTCGCTAGTCGAAGCAACCGGCATTCATGTTTAGCGAATCTGGAGGTTAATAATCCTAACCCGTGTTTGCCCGGAGAAGCAGATAAATCATGAAAGAAATACGGGATTACGCCATATAATACAAATTTTGAAGATGACAATCCGATTTTTGGCGTAAATGTGACAAGGATGCCAAGTCAGATAATATCCGAAAACTTGAAAGTTTTTTTCATCGTCCTGGAGCGGGACTCGAACCCGCGTCTCCCAGATAGCGCCCGGTTATGTTAACCACTACACCACCCAGAACGACCAAGTCTCAACTTTCCGATCAATTTGAATATAACCATCACAGGATTCGCTAGTCGAAGCAACCGGCATTCATGTTTAGCGAATCTGGAGGTTAATAATCCTAACCCGTGTTTGCCCGGAGAAGCAGATAAATCATGAAAGAAATACGGGATTACGCCATATAATACAAATTTTGAAGATGACAATCCGATTTTTGGCGTAAATGTGACAAGGATGCCAAGTCAGATAATATCCGAAAACTTGAAAGTTTTTTTCATCGTCCTGGAGCGGGACTCGAACCCGCGTCTCCCAGATAGCGCCCGGTTATGTTAACCACTACACCACCCAGAACGACCAAGTCTCAACTTTCCGATCAATTTGAATATAACCATCACAGGATTCGCTAGTCGAAGCAACCGGCATTCATGTTTAGCGAATCTGGAGGTTAATAATCCTAACCCGTGTTTGCCCGGAGAAGCAGATAAATCATGAAAGAAATACGGGATTACGCCATATAATACAAATTTTGAAGATGACAATCCGATTTTTGGCGTAAATGTGACAAGGATGCCAAGTCAGATAATATCCGAAAACTTGAAAGTTTTTTCATCGTCCTGGAGCGGGACTCGAACCCGCGTCTCCCAGATAGCGCCCGGTTATGTTAACCACTACACCACCCAGAACGACCAAGTCTCAACTTTCCGATCAATTTGAATATAACCGTCACAGGATTCGCTAGTCGAAGCAACCGGCATTCATGTTTAGCGAATCTGGAGGTTAAGAATCTTATCCCGTGTTTGCCCGGAGAAGCAGATAAATCATGAAAGAAATACGGGATTACGCCATATAATACAAATTTTGAAGATGACAATCCGATTTTTGGCGTAAATGTGACAAGGATGCCAAGTCAGATAATATCCGAAAACTTGAAAGTTTTTTCATCGTCCTGGAGCGGGACTCGAACCCGCGTCTCCCAGATAGCGCCCGGTTATGTTAACCACTACACCACCCAGAACGACCAAGTCTCAACTTTCCGATCAATTTGAATATAACCGTCACAGGATTCGCTAGTCGAAGCAACCGGCATTCATGTTTAGCGAATCTGGAGGTTAAGAATCTTATCCCGTGTTTGCCCGGAGAAGCAGATAAATCATGAAAGAAATACGGGATTACGCCATATAATACAAATTTTGAAGATGACAATCCGATTTTTGGCGTAAATGTGACAAGGATGCCAAGTCAGATAATATCCGAAAACTTGAAAGTTTTTTTCATCGTCCTGGAGCGGGACTCGAACCCGCGTCTCCCAGATAGCGCCCGGTTATGTTAACCACTACACCACCCAGAACGACCAAGTCTCAACTTTCCGATCAATTTGAATATAACCATCACAGGATTCGCTAGTCGAAGCAACCGGCATTCATGTTTAGCGAATCTGGAGGTTAAGAATCTTATCCCGTGTTTGCCCGGAGAAGCAGATAAATCATGAAAGAAATACGGGATTACGCCATATAATACAAATTTTGAAGATGACAATCCGATTTTTGGCGTAAATGGGACAAGGATGGTAAGTCAGATAATATACGAAAACTTGGAAATTTTCATCGTCCTGGAGCGGGACTCGAACCCGCGTCTCCCAGATAGCGCCTGGGTATGCTAACCACTACACCACACACACACACACACACACACACACACACACACACACACACACACACACAAGAAAAAAAAATCAAGTTTTCGGATATTATCTGACTTACCATCCTTGTCACATTTACGCCAAAAATCTGATTGTCATCTTCAAAATTTGTATTATATGGCGTAATCCCGTATTTCTTTCATGATTTATCTGCTTCTCCGGGCAAACACGGGTTAGGATTATTAACCTCCAGATTCGCTAAACATGAATGCCGGTTGCTTCGACTAGCGAATCCTGTGATGGTTATATTCAAATTGATCGGAAAGTTGAGACTTGGTCGTTCTGGGTGGTGTAGTGGTTAACATAACCGGGCGCTATCTGGGAGACGCGGGTTCGAGTCCCGCTCCAGGACGATGAAAAAACTTTCAAGTTTTCGGATATTATCTGACTTGGCATCCTTGTCACATTTACGCCAAAAATCGGATTGTCATCTTCAAAATTTGTATTATATGGCGTAATCCCGTATTTCTTTCATGATTTATCTGCTTCTCCGGGCAAACACGGGATAAGATTCTTAACCTCCAGATTCGCTAAACATGAATGCCGGTTGCTTCGACTAGCGAATCCTGTGATGGTTATATTCAAATTGATCGGAAAGTTGAGACTTGGTCGTTCTGGGTGGTGTAGTGGTTAACATAACCGGGCGCTATCTGGGAGACGCGGGTTCGAGTCCCGCTCCAGGACGATGAAAAAACTTTCAAGTTTTCGGATATTATCTGACTTGGCATCCTTGTCACATTTACGCCAAAAATCGGATTGTCATCTTCAAAATTTGTATTATATGGCGTAATCCCGTATTTCTTTCATGATTTATCTGCTTCTCCGGGCAAACACGGGTTAGGATTATTAACCTCCAGATTCGCTAAACATGAATGCCGGTTGCTTCGACTAGCGAATCCTGTGACGGTTATATTCAAATTGATCGGAAAGTTGAGACTTGGTCGTTCTGGGTGGTGTAGTGGTTAACATAACCGGGCGCTATCTGGGAGACGCGGGTTCGAGTCCCGCTCCAGGACGATGAAAAAAACTTTCAAGTTTTCGGATATTATCTGACTTGGCATCCTTGTCACATTTACGCCAAAAATCGGATTGTCATCTTCAAAATTTGTATTATATGGCGTAATCCCGTATTTCTTTCATGATTTATCTGCTTCTCCGGGCAAACACGGGTTAGGATTATTAACCTCCAGATTCGCTAAACATGAATGCCGGTTGCTTCGACTAGCGAATCCTGTGATGGTTATATTCAAATTGATCGGAAAGTTGAGACTTGGTCGTTCTGGGTGGTGTAGTGGTTAACATAACCGGGCGCTATCTGGGAGACGCGGGTTCGAGTCCCGCTCCAGGACGATGAAAAAACTTTCAAGTTTTCGGATATTATCTGACTTGGCATCCTTGTCACATTTACGCCAAAAATCGGATTGTCATCTTCAAAATTTGTATTATATGGCGTAATCCCGTATTTCTTTCATGATTTATCTGCTTCTCCGGGCAAACACGGGTTAGGATTATTAACCTCCAGATTCGCTAAACATGAATGCCGGTTGCTTCGACTAGCGAATCCTGTGATGGTTATATTCAAATTGATCGGAAAGTTGAGACTTGGTCGTTCTGGGTGGTGTAGTGGTTAACATAACCGGGCGCTATCTGGGAGACGCGGGTTCGAGTCCCGATCCAGGACGATGAAAAAAACTTTCAAGTTTTCGGATATTATCTGACTTGGCATCCTTGTCACATTTACGCCAAAAATCGGATTATCATCTTCAAAATTTGTATTATATGGCGTAATCCCGTATTTCTTTCATGATTTATCTGCTTCTCCGGGCAAACACGGGATAAGATTCTTAACCTCCAGATTCGCTAAACATGAATGCCGGTTGCTTCGACTAGCGAATCCTGTGATGGTTATATTCAAATTGATCGGAAAGTTGAGACTTGGTCGTTCTGGGTGGTGTAGTGGTTAACATAACCGGGCGCTATCTGGGAGACGCGGGTTCGAGTCCCGCTCCAGGACGATGAAAAAAACTTTCAAGTTTTCGGATATTATCTGACTTGGCATCCTTGTCACATTTACGCCAAAAATCGGATTGTCATCTTCAAAATTTGTATTATATGGCGTAATCCCGTATTTCTTTCATGATTTATCTGCTTCTCCGGGCAAACACGGGTTAGGATTATTAACCTCCAGATTCGCTAAACATGAATGCCGGTTGCTTCGACTAGCGAATCCTGTGATGGTTATATTCAAATTGATCGGAAAGTTGAGACTTGGTCGTTCTGGGTGGTGTAGTGGTTAACATAACCGGGCGCTATCTGGGAGACGCGGGTTCGAGTCCCGCTCCAGGACGATGAAAAAACTTTCAAGTTTTCGGATATTATCTGACTTGGCATCCTTGTCACATTTACGCCAAAAATCGGATTGTCATCTTCAAAATTTGTATTATATGGCGTAATCCCGTATTTCTTTCATGATTTATCTGCTTCTCCGGGCAAACACGGGTTAGGATTATTAACCTCCAGATTCGCTAAACATGAATGCCGGTTGCTTCGACTAGCGAATCCTGTGATGGTTATATTCAAATTGATCGGAAAGTTGAGACTTGGTCGTTCTGGGTGGTGTAGTGGTTAACATAACCGGGCGTTTTCTGGGAGACGCGGGTTCGAGTCCCGCTCCAGGACGATGAAAATTTTCAAGTTTTTTGATATTATCTGACTTACTATCGTTGTCACATTTACGCCAAAAATCGGATTGTCATCTTCAAAATTTGTATTATATGGCGTAATCCCGTATTTCTTTCATGATTTATCTGCTTCTCCGGGCAAACACGGGATAAGATTCTTAACCTCCAGATTCGCTAAACATGAATGCCGGTTGCTTCGACTAGCGAATCCTGTGATGGTTATATTCAAATTGATCGGAAACTTGAAACTTGGTCGTTCTGGGTGGTGTAGTGGTTAGCATACCCGGGCGTTTTCTGGGAGACGCGGGTTCGAGTCCCGCTCCAGGACGATGAAAATTTTCAAGTTTTTTGATATTATCTGACTTACTATCGTTGTCACATTTACGCCAAAAATCGGATTGTCATCTTCAAAATTTGTATTATATGGCGTAATCCCGTATTTCTTTCATGATTTATCTGCTTCTCCGGGCAAACACGGGATAAGATTCTTAACCTCCAGATTCGCTAAACATGAATGCCGGTTGCTTCGACTAGCGAATCCTGTGATGGTTATATTCAAATTGATCGGAAACTTGAAACTTGGTCGTTCTGGGTGGTGTAGTGGTTAACATAACCGGGCGCTATCTGGGAGACGCGGGTTCGAGTCCCGCTCCAGGACGATGAAAAAAACTTTCAAGTTTTCGGATATTATCTGACTTGGCATCCTTGTCACATTTACGCCAAAAATCGGATTGTCATCTTCAAAATTTGTATTATATGGCGTAATCCCGTATTTCTTTCATGATTTATCTGCTTCTCCGGGCAAACACGGGTTAGGATTATTAACCTCCAGATTCGCTAAACATGAATGCCGGTTGCTTCGACTAGCGAATCCTGTGATGGTTATATTCAAATTGATCGGAAAGTTGAGACTTGGTCGTTCTGGGTGGTGTAGTGGTTAACATAACCGGGCGCTATCTGGGAGACGCGGGTTCGAGTCCCGCTCCAGGACGATGAAAAAACTTTCAAGTTTTCGGATATTATCTGACTTGGCATCCTTGTCACATTTACGCCAAAAATCGGATTGTCATCTTCAAAATTTGTATTATATGGCGTAATCCCGTATTTCTTTCATGATTTATCTGCTTCTCCGGGCAAACACGGGTTAGGATTATTAACCTCCAGATTCGCTAAACATGAATGCCGGTTGCTTCGACTAGCGAATCCTGTGATGGTTATATTCAAATTGATCGGAAAGTTGAGACTTGGTCGTTCTGGGTGGTGTAGTGGTTAACATAACCGGGCGCTATCTGGGAGACGCGGGTTCGAGTCCCGCTCCAGGACGATGAAAAAAACTTTCAAGTTTTCGGATATTATCTGACTTGGCATCCTTGTCACATTTACGCCAAAAATCGGATTGTCATCTTCAAAATTTGTATTATATGGCGTAATCCCGTATTTCTTTCATGATTTATCTGCTTCTCCGGGCAAACACGGGATAAGATTCTTAACCTCCAGATTCGCTAAACATGAATGCCGGTTGCTTCGACTAGCGAATCCTGTGATGGTTATATTCAAATTGATCGGAAAGTTGAGACTTGGTCGTTCTGGGTGGTGTAGTGGTTAACATAACCGGGCGTTTTCTGGGAGACGCGGGTTCGAGTCCCGCTCCAGGACGATGAAAATTTTCAAGTTTTTTGATATTATCTGACTTACTATCGTTGTCACATTTACGCCAAAAATCGGATTGTCATCTTCAAAATTTGTATTATATGGCGTAATCCCGTATTTCTTTCATGATTTATCTGCTTCTCCGGGCAAACACGGGATAAGATTCTTAACCTCCAGATTCGCTAAACATGAATGCCGGTTGCTTCGACTAGCGAATCCTGTGATGGTTATATTCAAATTGATCGGAAACTTGAAACTTGGTCGTTCTGGGTGGTGTAGTGGTTAGCATACCCGGGCGTTTTCTGGGAGACGCGGGTTCGAGTCCCGCTCCAGGACGATGAAAATTTTCAAGTTTTTTGATATTATCTGACTTACTATCGTTGTCACATTTACGCCAAAAATCGGATTGTCATCTTCAAAATTTGTATTATATGGCGTAATCCCGTATTTCTTTCATGATTTATCTGCTTCTCCGGGCAAACACGGGATAAGATTCTTAACCTCCAGATTCGCTAAACATGAATGCCGGTTGCTTCGACTAGCGAATCCTGTGATGGTTATATTCAAATTGATCGGAAACTTGAAACTTGGTCGTTCTGGGTGGTGTAGTGGTTAACATAACCGGGCGCTATCTGGGAGACGCGGGTTCGAGTCCCGCTCCAGGACGATGAAAAAAACTTTCAAGTTTTCGGATATTATCTGACTTGCCATCCTTGTCACATTTACGCCAAAAATCGGATTGTCATCTTCAAAATTTGTATTATATGGCGTAATCCCGTATTTCTTTCATGATTTATCTGCTTCTCCGGGCAAACACGGGATAAGATTCTTAACCTCCAGATTCGCTAAACATGAATGCCGGTTGCTTCGACTAGCGAATCCTGTGATGGTTATATTCAAATTGATCGGAAACTTGAAACTTGGTCGTTCTGGGTGGTGTAGTGGTTAACATAACCGGGCGCTATCTGGGTGACGCGGGTTCGAGTCCCGCTCCAGGACGATGAAAATTTTTAAATTTTCGGATATTATCTGATTTATCATCCTTGTAATATTTACGCCAAAAATCGGATTGTCATCTTCAAAAAATAAGTTTAGTTCAGTTAATCCACTTCCCAATATTAATATGATTTTTAGAAATACTACGCATAAAGCCAAATGTTGTAAAATGTGAATTTTAAAATAAATGAATAATCAACGTGCCCTTCGACCGTATCAGAGGAATCAGTAATTTGGGTGAAAGCTGAAGAAAAGACAATCGTTTAGAAACAAAAAATTTCATTCGTTATTCTTTTTTGATTTCTAAATTAACTTTTATTTTGAATAAATTGCTTTATAAAACGTACAACGCCGTACAGACAGTTGTAAGTGTTTGAAATATTGACTCTAGAAAACTAATCTTTGCAATATAATTTACATATATGCTAATTGGTAAAGGTAGTTTAGATTTAGAGTAATGTAGTAGAATATAAAAAGAAAAGCATGTAGGGAAATTTCCAAAATTAAAAAAAAAAAGAACGTAAAAGCATTCCAGACCAGATTATTCTGCATTTTGTAACATTAACAAAGCTTTGCGCTTAATAGTATAATAATCAAAATATTATCATATGTGTGTGTGCAGTTTGCAGATCAACTTCATCATGAAAAGAGTGAGAGAGAGAGAGAGAGAGAGAGAGAGAGAGAGAGAGATAATTGCATCTAATGCCTCAGCGCTTCAACTTGATCTTCTTTTCTCTAAAACTCCCCAAAAATCGCGGGAGTGAGGAAATTTAAAAAAAAATAAATAACAATACTTCTAACTGCACAATTTTGGAAATTAATACATTATTTTAAAGATAAGATTCTTGATTTCTAATAAAATACCAAAAAATAGGAATGTGCTTTTTTCCCAGTTTTTCGATACCAGACCTCCTTAAACTAATCCTTGCTTGGGTCATAGCTTCGGACAATGCAAGTCTTGCTAAGCAAAATTTGTCTTGCAATGGCAGCTAGCTTAGGAAATTGAAAATCCTTCCACCATGGTAACAAATCCACAATGAAATTCAACACGTGTAATTCAACGGGGGGTCAGAATGACACGTGTTGAGTTAATTACAGTAATGAAATTCAAGACATGTAATTCCGTTCCCGGGTTTTTCGGTAGTTAATGAATTCTGAGCCCGTCCGAGCCCGGGCTCAGAATTCATCTCTATTCCCCAGTGCCTTGTTGACAGCTTGAATCCATGGCCTCATGAGGTCTGCGCCACTGATGAGTCCCGCTTCCGTAACAACTGGAAGCGGGACTCTTCGGACCACACCACATGTTGCCAGTCTTCCAGGGTCCAATTAGCGTGTTCACGAGCCCAAGTGAGGCGCAGTGTCCGATAGGGTCCATGGCCACATGGGGTCTGCGCGACAGCCGAACCCTACCATAATCTCGTAACAACTGGTAGCGTGACTCATCGAACCACACCACATGTTGCCAGTCTTCCAGGTTCCAATTAGCGTGTTAACGAGCCCAAGTGAGGCGCAGTGTCCGATAGGGTCCATGGCCACATGGGGTCTGCGCGACAGCCGAACCCTTCCATAATCTCGTAACAACTGGAAGCGGGACTCATCGGACCACACCACATGTTGCCAGTCTTCCAGGTTCCAATTAGCGTGTTAACGAGCCCAAGTGAGGCGCAGTGTCCGATAGGGTCCATGGCCTCATGGGGTCTGCGCGACAGCCGAACCCTACCATAATCTCGTAACAACTGGTAGCGTGACTCATCGAACCACACCACATGTTGCCAGTCTTCCAGGTTCCAATTAGCGTGTTCACGAGCCCAAGTGAGGCGCAGTGTCCGATAGGGTCCATGGCCTCATGGGGTCTGCGCGACAGCCGAACCCTACCATAATCTCGTAACAACTGGTAGCGTGACTCATCGAACCACACCACATGTTGCCAGTCTTCCAGGGTCCAATTAGCGTGTTCACGAGCATAAGTGAGGCGCAGTGTCCGATAGGGTCCATGGTCTCATGGGGTCTGCGCGACAGCCGAACCCTACCATAATCTCGTAACAACTGGTAGCGTGACTCATCGAACCACACCACATGTTGCCAGTCTTCCAGGGTCCAATTAGCGTGTTCACGAGCCCAAGTAAGGCGCAGTGTCCGATAGGGTCCATGGCCTCATGGGGTCTGCGCGACAGCCGAACCCTACCATCAGCTCGTAACAACTGGAAGCGGGACTCATCGGACCACACCACGTGTTGCCAGTCTTCCAGAATCCAAGCCGTGTTCACAAGCCTAGGTGAGGCGTTGTGTCCGATATTCGTTGTGTTAACGGAGGCACTCTGGTGGATCTTCTGCTTCCACACCCCATGGACGTTAAATTACGCTGCACTGACTTGATGAGTATGTCTCTGGTACCTCCTGTATTGAATGTGGATGTCTTTTGAGACAGTATCGCCAATCCTGGTCAGACGCCACTGGTCACGGTCATTCAGTACCCGTGGGTGGTAATGTCTTCCATGAGATATTCTTATTACACACGTGACATCGTGGATCGAGGAATGTTGAATGTTCGCCTAACATCAGAAACTGAATATCCCATCTGTCTGGCTCCCACTACCATGCCTCGTTCAAACTAGTGTCGTGAAAAACCGGATTTCGGATTTCAAAATATCCGAAATATCATAAATCCGAAATTCAGAATGCCGCATGAAATCCGAAATCTGGATTTGAAATCCGAATTTCGGATATCCGGCAAGTGCTGTGAAAAACCGGATATTTTGAAATCTGAATTTCGGATTTCAAAATATCCGAAATATAATAAATCCGAAATCCGGAATGCCGTATGGAATCCGAATTTCGAAGATCCGAAAATTCAAATTCCGGATATGCGGATATCCGGCTAATGCTGTCAAAAACCGGATATTTTGAAATCCGAATTTCAAAATATCGGAAATATCATAAATCCGAAATCCGGATTGCCGCATGAAATCGGAAATCTGGATTTGAAATCCGAATTTTGGAAATCCGAAATTCAAACTCCGGATATTCGGATATCCGGCTAGTGCTGTTAAAAACCGGATATTTTGAAATCTGAATTTCCGATTTCAAAATATCCGAAATATAATAAATCCGAAATCCGGAATGCCGTATGAAATCCGAAATTCAAATTCCGGATATGCGGATATCCGGCTAGTGATGTCAAAAAACCAGATATTTTGAAATCCCAATTTCGGATTTCCTAATATCCGAAATATCATTAAATCCGAAATCCGGAATGCCGTATGGAATCCGAATTTCGAACATCCGAAATTCAAATTCCGGATATGCGGATATCCGGCTAATGCTGTCAAAAACCGGATATTTTGAAATCCGGATTTCAAAATATCGGAAATATCATAAATCCGAAATCCGGATTGCCGCATGAAATCGGAAATCTGGATTTGAAATCCGAATTTTGGAAATCTGAAATTCAAACTCCGGATATTCGGATATCCG
The DNA here is from genome assembly GCA_039090855.1 of Macrothele yani. Taxonomy (NCBI): domain Eukaryota; kingdom Metazoa; phylum Arthropoda; class Arachnida; order Araneae; family Macrothelidae; genus Macrothele; species Macrothele yani. The sequence continues at coordinate 233,239,689 of CM077034.1, read as the reverse complement.
GCTAGTGCTGTCAAAAACCGGATATTTTGAAATCTGAATTTCGGATTTCAAAATATCCGAAATATAATAAATCCGAAATCCGGAATGCCGTATGAAATCCGAAATTCAAATTCCGGATATTCGGATATCCGGCTAGTGCTGTCAAAAACCGGATATTTTGAAATCTGAATTTCGGATTTCAAAATATCCGAAATATCATTAAATCCAAAATCCGGAATGCCGTATGGAATCCGAATTTCGAAGATCCGAAATTCAAAATCCGGATATTCGGATATCCGTGTAGTGCTGTCAGAACCCGGATATTTTGAAATACAGATTTTGGATTTTTAAAATATCCGAAGCATCATAAATGCGAAATCCGGATTGCCGCATAAATTCCGAATTTCAAAAGCCGCATATCCCTTTCCGAAATCTTTTCTTTCTTTCTTTCTTTACTACCCCAGTGTCCTAGTGAATTAATCACAAGCACTATAAGTGCTAGTGAGTGAGGGATACCTGGTTTATCCGGTTGAGCAATAACCAGCCATCGTTTCTTTTGTTCGTTTGTTTGTATATTTTTTGTTTGCGTCTTCTTAACCAGAAAATGTTTCCTCTTTCGAAAGTGAAAAAAAAAAATGCTTGGCGTATTATTGTGAAATTCAACTTTCTATAGTAATAAATACACTGCCGGACAATTGCTAAGGACGGATCACAATAGCAACCATAAAATGGAAGGCAGGAAAATGTGGAAATTAGCATAAGTGCGGGATACAGTAAGACGTGTTGTGCGTATGCAAATTTTGGATTGCCGAACTTGTTCGTGACGTCATAAGCGCTGATAAGAGATATAAAGGATTTGACGCGTATTGACCGTTGTTGTTCAAACGCAAAGTTGAAAGGGAAAGAATCAATTGACGAACTTGCAATTTTCAGTATGTCTTCCCGACATCACCTAGATGATTTTACGCGTGGCCGTATTATTGGCAAGATTGAAGAAGGGCGAAAAATAACAGATGTTGCCAGGGAGTTCGACGTCAGCCACAGTGTTGTTTCAAGGCTTTGGAAATCATTTCAAACAAATGGAGAGTGTAGCAAACGTCACGGGGGAGGTCGTGTTCGCAGTACGACACCTGCAGAAGATCGGTACATAGTGCTATCAACAAAAAGACACCGGCGCAGCACAGCTAGTGAGGTAGCAAATCAGTTTATGGCTGCTACTGGCAAGCGGATCTCCCGAAAAACTGTCGCCAGACGTTTGCATGAAGGAGGACTATACGCCCGCCGTCCTGTTGTGTGCATCCCATTGTCCAGACGTCACCGTACCGCCCGTTTGCAATGGTGCCATCAACATCGCAATTGGACTGATAACGACTGGTCTGCTGTCCTCTTCTCAGATGAGAGTAGATACAGTCTATCGTCTGATTGTCGACGACAACTGATCTGGCGTGATAGTGGTACTGCATATTGTCCAGCAAACATACAGGATATCCGACATGTAGTGTCATGGTATGGGCTGGCATCATGATCAATGGCCGTACGTCCCTCTATGTGCTTCCAACTGGGACTATGACTGGCCAACGATACATTAATGATGTTCTGCTACCTCATGTTCGCATGTTCCGTGGTGCTGTCGGTGATAGATTCATTTTCATGGACGACAACGCAACATGTCATCGAACAGTCGCTGTCCAGGAGTGTCTTGAGAGCGAGGATATTCAACGCCTCGTATGGCCAGCACGTTCTCCAGATCTGAATCCCATTGAAAATGTGTGGGATGCTTTGGGGAGGAGTCTTGCTGGTCGCCAATGCCCTCCAATAAACAAGGACACCCTCATCCGTGCACTGACAGAGGAATTTGATAAATTACCCCAACAGCTGCTTGAAAATGTTGTGCAAAGCATGACACGACGTGTGGAATTTTGCATCGCCCTCCATGGTGGACATATCCCGTATTGACATCTTACGCCGGAACGCCTGCGGACGGTAATTGCATTTTTTTTCACGTTTACGTATTCTGCACAAAATGGCCTGTTTGTCCCTTGAACACGTTACAAAGCCTTCTGGATTTCAGAGCACAATAAATTGTCTTTCTTGTAATGTCCTGGCATTCTGACATTATTTTATTTCACTTGGCATCCAACCACACTTACTTTTTTATGCGCTATATAGCCGTTTACGATCCGTCCTTAGCAACTGTTCAGCAGTGTATATGCCCCTTTTAAGATAGATTTTATTTATGGGAGGTGGTAAACGTATGCCTCTTAAAACCGGATTTGAATTGCATAAGGTGGTGATTGCAAGTGCAGATTTTAATTGTGGAAGATTCAGCATATACACGGTCGTATTAGAATACTGTTACCACTAGTACTGCAGTCGTAAAAACAGCAGAAAGTATACTATACTACTGGCCACCCAAAATGCAACACCAAGAAGGAACCATTCGATTGGCCTGAAATTCGCAGAATGCGTCGACTACAATAGGACATGCAAACGATTAGCATTGCAGGGCATATGCAAATCATGTGCGAGAAGGACTATAAGAACGGTGCACAGAAGGCGGGGTGTAAGTAGTGGAAGTGTGTTGTGCTGCCAGTCCCGTGCGTAGGAAGCTTCCTGATGCCTCGTCGCAGAATACGGCAGTCATTCCAGCACGTTTCGGAGTTCGACAGAGTACGAATAGAGGCTTCTCGCGACGGCGGTTTATCGTACCGAGACATCGGCGCCCGTGTGGGACGACATCCAGCCACAGTGAGGCGAGTATGGAATCGGTGGGTGCGGGAGGGACGGACGGACGGACCGACGTGAGTGATTGCCACAGCCGCGGCCCACCACCGAACGAGAGAGCCGGCATGTTGTGCGGCGGGCACTGACGGCTCGCACCGCCACATCGCGAACGTTAGCGCAAGAATTAGGGTGTGTTGCGCAACAACCTGTGTCAGCACGTACCGTTCGACGTCGTCTGCAGGAGCGGGGACTTGTCGAACGGCGTCCATTGCTCCGATTACCATTGACGTTACACCACCGGCGAGTGCGCCGTTGAACGCCGCACCTGGACTACGGAATGGCACGACATTGTCTTCTCCGACGAATCCCGCTTCTGCCTGCAACACCACGATGGTCAGAATCGCGTGTGGCGGCACCGCGGCGAGAGACTGTATGACGCCTGCATTATGCATCGCCATACCGGTCCGTCGTCTGGCGTTATGGTTTGGGGCGCAATTGGATATGACACCCGCACCCCTCTGGTACGCATCGCCGGTACACTCAACAGCCACCGCACCGTCTCCGACGTTTTGGAGCCTGTAGTACTCCCTTACCTGCAGGACCTGCCGGAGGCCACGTTTCAACAGGACAATGCGCACGTATCGTGCTACAATTCTTCACGGCCCACCAGGTGTCACTGCCGCCGTGGCTCGCCTGTTCTCTCGATATGTTACCCATCGAATACGTCTGGTCGCTGATCGGCAACCGAGTGGTCCGGCAAGCACCACCCGTGATGAACTGTGGCAACGTGTGGAAGCAGCCTGGACCGACATACCCCAAGCCCACATCCAAAGTCTCTTTCGTTCGATGCCGCGGCCGTTATTGCCAGCCATGGGGGCCACACGAACTATTGATGTCTGCGTGTTCCGCAAGTCGCACGGGCCTGTAAGCTCAAGCGTTTCATCTTTGTATCTGTTGTTATGTGTCCAGTAAATCTGGCTTTGCTATCTCGTGTCCTTCTTGGTGTTGCATTTTGGGTGGCCAGCAGTGTAGATACACGGTCGATTCACATTATTGTGATCACCTCCTACTTTTGACGTCAACAGCACGCAGCCAATGAAAGAAAGCACGTGTCATGAGATGGCTTGGGGTGTATATAAGTTGAAAACGTATCACCCGTTGCTGTCGTGGATAAAAGTAGAGATTTATCAGATTCGCCAAAAAGGATGATTACAGGCTTTCTGGCCAAAGGTTTTCAGAATTTTTTAATCAGCGCAGTTTGTGAACTGTTCGCGTTGCTGTGGTTGAAGCATATTCAACTGCGGAGCACCACGTGCCGTTGATATGAGAGGTGAACTTCAGCTTCGAAGATGCGTGAGGGCCGATCTACACGTTACAGTGGAGCAACTCACTGGCCGAATGAAACACGGGGCTACCAGAAGTGTGTCTAAAATGACATTTTAGCGAACCCTGTTGCATACGGGGCTCCGATGCAGACGGATGGCCACTGCACCTATGTCAAACGAAGGTGCATCGGCAGAAAAGGCGTCGGCAGTATCGGAATTGGACCTCCGCTGATTGGCAAAGGATTGCCTTCTCCGATGAGTCACGCTTTCTGCTTCATCGAACGGATGGACGTTGGCGTATAAAGCGAGGAACATTGGAGAACAAACATTCTTCAACCATTGCTGGACGAACAGATGCTACTGTGGGCAGCGTTATGTTCTGGGGAATGTTTTCGTGGCATTCTCTGGACCCACTCATACCTGTGGAAGACATTATTGACCGAATTCGTTATGAATCCATACTTGCAGACCGCGTACACCCATACATGCTGATTGTCTTCCCTTGGGTGGATGGGATCTTTCAGTACGACAATGCGAAGTGTCACATAGCTAGAAATGTCCGAGAGTGGTTGGAAGAGCATGATGAAGACTTCAAAGTACTTCCCTGGCTCCCTAATTCCCCAGATTTACACCCAGTTGAGCATCTGTGGGACCCAGGACTGTATGGAGACCTTGCGGGGCCCTGGGCGAAATTTCACTGGGGGGGGTTGGCAGAGCAAAATTACATTGTGGGCACTAAAAAATAAATCTCATATTTCAATAAAGTCGTTTCTGAAAATTATCGTTCGTGAGGAAGACACACGAACACTACCGTAAAGACAAAACGATTATCTCAAAGAAGTATTTGCTTTAAACTTAAGAAAAAGACCATAATACGGACTGAAAGTTCAGAGAGAGAGAGAAAGAAATAGAGAGAAGAGGGAACAGAGAAAAAGAGAGAGAGAAAGAGAAAAAATCAGAGGGAGAGAGAAAGAGAAAATAAGAGGGAGAGAGAGAAAGAGGGAACAGAGAAAAAGAGTGAGAGAAAGAGAAAAAATGAGAGGGAGAGAGAAAGAGGAAATAAGAGGGAGAGAGAGAAAGAGAGAAAATGAGAGGGAGAGAGAAAGAGAAAATAAGAGGGAGAGAGAGAAAGAGAGAAAATGAGAGGGAGAGAAAAAGAGAGAGAGAAAGAGGAAGAGAGATAGAGAAAGAGAAAAAATGAGAGGGAGAGAGAGAAAGAGAGAAAATGAGAGGGAGAGAGAAAGAGAAAAAGAGAGATAGGAAGAGAGAAAGAGAAAAAGAGAGAGAGGAAGAGAGATAGAGAAGGAGAGAAAGAGAGAGAAGAGAGGGGAAAGAGAAAAACAGAGAGAGAAAGAGGAAGAGAGATAGAGAAAGAGAGAGGAAGAGAGAAAGACAGAGAGACAGAGAGAAAGAGAAAAACAGAGAGAGAAAGAGGAAGAGAGATAGAGAAAGAGAAAAAATCAGAGGGAGAGAGAGAGAGAGAAAATGAGAGGGATAGAGAGAAAGAGAAAAAGAAAGAGAAGAAGAGAAGTGGAGAAAGAGAGAGAGATAGAGAAAGAGAAAAATTAGAGGGAGAGAGAAAGAGAAAAAGTGAGAGAGAGAGGAAGAGATATATATATATAGAGAAAATGAGAGGGATAGAGAGAAAGAGAGAAAATGAGAGGGAGAGAGAGAAAGAGAAAAAGAAAGAGAAGAAGAGAAGTGGAGATAGAGAGAGAGATAGAGAGTTAAAGAGAAAACAGAGAGAAACAGGAAGAGAGATAGAGAAAGAGAAAATGAGAGGGGGAGAGAGAAAGAGACAAAATGAGAGGGAGAGAGAAAAAGAGAAAAAGAGAGATAGGAAGAGAGATAGAGAAAGAGAGAGAGAGAAAGAAAAACAGAGAGAGAGAGAGAAAGAGAAAAACAGAGAGAGAAAGAGGAAGAGAGAAAGAGAAAGAGAAAAAATGAAAGGGAGAGAGAAAGAGAGAAAATGAGAGGGAGTGAGAGAAAGAGAGAAAGAGAGAGAGGTAGACAGAGAGAAAGTAAAAAGTGTTAAATCTACATTTTCTTTCCCGGTAGAAGAGGTTTAGGTGCATTGTGACTCTTATAACAGCTTATTCACAAAATGATAAAAAGATACCTGCTTAGCGAATATTTTCTCATTGCGAATATTTTTGTATAGGAAATATAATAAGAAACCCTCTAAAATAATATGGTATAAACAGTTCTTCCCCCTGATACATGTTTAGTGATTGATTTTTAATGCACAGTGGAGAAACTCACAAATTAGTGACATTCTAAACTTTTATACGCGTTCATATATGAAAGTTGCCTGTTTTTTTTTTTTCAATTTCTTGTAATGTTGGAAAAGTGGCCTCCATGTGTTGTCCGAAAGTAACTTGGATATTGTTCTTTTTATTTCCCTAAATTTAAATATCAGGTTTTCCCACAAATTGTTGGATATATAAAAGTAAGTAGACCACAAAATGATGAAATTTAATTTGCTATTTCATGAATGCGGAGAAGATTAAGGTGGTTACAAAAAACATTTCGAATCTGCAAATCTCAGTGTCCGTACGACGAACACGGGGGGGGGGAGGATGATATATTCAAAAATGGGGAGATTGGAAACAAACAAAAAAACTTCAAAAGTATATTTTTAAGGGCCTTGCACCCCAAAAGTTATAAAAAAAAAGTGTTGTTAAATTATTTCACCGAAAATTATTTTGTTTTCTAAACTGCGGGCCCCCTTGAAGGCGCGGGGCTCGGGGCGATCACCCCGGTTGCCCCTATGGTCCCGCTGGCCCTGGTGGGACCACCTCGATCGTGTTGTTCGCTCTATGGATCCTCCACCACGAACCCTCCAGCATCTGTCAGATGCACTACATTCAGCATGGCTCGACATATCTGTGAACACCTTCCAGCACCTTATTGAATCACTCCCAGCTCGTCTAACTGCTGTCCGCGCTGCACAGGGCGGTTACTCTGGATATTCGCCGATGGTCACAATAATATGACTCGACCGTGTAATTCCGCAGCATTATTAAATTTAGAAAAAAATGTTTCGGTAGAAGAGATATACAACACGTTCTTACCTGTACAGAATCATAAGAATCAGCAAAGATACGATGAACAACTGGAAATCCGCTGACAAAAACCACGTTGGATGAACGCACTGCAAAGAATTTTACAAAAAAAAAAATAACTAATACATAGGTTTGCTACATTGCTATTAACTACTGCATGCAAATATTATGATGATGACATTACCAATAACTTTGAAAGTATGTTTTTATTTAACTGTATGGTTTTCATCGATGTTATAGACGAATTTTCAGTCGTAAAAAAAACAACAACAACAAAAAAAAAAAAACAACTAGGGAAAACTGAAGTTCAAGTTTAAAACTACAACGGCCATTCCATTAAAACTGAAATTAAAATCACACAAAATGGAGAAATATAGGTACAGCAAAATATATGTTATTCTTTCTCAAAGTACAGTATCTACCAACAAGTAATTCGACACCCCTGCAATCGACGATATCTGCGGTCCTGATACACGTCACGGCAGCCGCCGTTAAATATCGTGTGGGAAACAAACAACGCAACCAGTCGCATGCAAGATGCCACGCAGTTCGGAGCTCTCTGATTTCGAGAAAGGTGTAATCGTCGGGTGTCACAGAAATGGCCGATGACATATCCAGCGAGTTGAAGTACCCAAAATCGACAGTGGCCTACGTGATTGGCAAGTGGAAGATGAGAGGTGACTGTCGGAATGTGCCCCGACCCGACAGACCCACAAAACTGGGAGTTAGAGACCGACGGGTGCTGGCCACAAAATTCGGAAGAACCGCACCAAATCGATGGGCCACATCCGCGAGGAGTTTCAACAGGCATCCGGGAGTGTTCTTTCGATGAATACCATCCGTAAGGAAGCCCATCTGCTCGGTTATCATGGACCCACAAGCCTTTGATCACCAAGTCCAATAGCGCTGCTCGGCTAACGTGGTGCAAAGAACGTCGACAGTGGAAACAGGTTCTCTGGAGCGACGAATCAAGGTTCACCCTCTACCGTTCGGATTTCAGGGTCTGGGTTTGGCGTCTGCCTGGAGAAGGCCTCCTGCCGGAATGTATTGTGCCAACTGTGAAGTTCGGTGGCGGTGGAATTATGCTATGGGGGTGTTTCTCCTGGTATGGCACGGGGCCCTTAATCGCAATTCCTGGTAGACTCAACGCCGAGACCTACTGCACCATTTTGGATGACCATGCGCTTCCTACGTTGTGGCAGTTTTACGGGGTGGACCCATGTTACTTTCAGGATGACAATGCCACCTGTCATGTTGCGAGGTCCACCATGGCTTATTATGATGTCAATGGGGTTAATCGAATGGACTGGCCCCGGACCTTAACCCTATCGAGCACCTCTGGGACGAGTTGGAGCGTCGACTTAAGGGTCCGAAATCGGTGAAGGAACTGACCTGTCTTCTCCAAGCCGAGTGGAAGAAAATACCGCTAGCCGTCGTACAACGCCTGGTTGAGAGTATGCGCAGCTGTAATCGCCGCTCGTGGAGGCTCCACCAACTATGGAAGGTGAATAAACTTCGTTTTCCTTTGCTATCACAGGTGTCCAATTACTTGTTGGTAGATAGTGTATATTCCCTCGGATGATATGCAAAGGTCCCATCGTTCGGTTGTCCACTTTTCAAATCATGGTGCGAAGGCATTTTGTGAAATCTGCTTTAGCGAGCACTATACAGCTTGAATAACATCAGCATCAGAGTTGAATCTTCTCCTTTATTGTTGGAAACAACCAGAAATCGCACGGGGCGGGATCAGGACTGTTGTCAGGCTGCGGCAAGATTTCAATACTGCACTTCATAAGAAACTACTGAACTCAAGCAGCCACATGTGGACGGGCGTTATCATGGTGTAGAGTCCACTTGCCCACCAGTTCCGGTCGATTAATCGATATATGTCGTCGCAGACGCTTCAAGACTGTAATGTAACACTGTGCATTGACAGTAATGTATGGAGGAACGGCATGCTGGTAGACTACACCTTTATGATTAAAGGAAATTATCGTCGTCACTTTCCCAGATGATTTGGTTTGGCGGACATTTTTCGGAAGTACCCAGACACTCGTTGGGCGCTTAGTGAGGGGGTCGAAATAGTAGATCCATGTTTCATCGGCAGTTATTACTGCGTTTAGAACGTCCAGGTCTTTTGCAATAATTTGTTTCCACTCGTGACACACGTGAACTCTGGCTAACAATTGTTCTCTCATCAGGTGATGAGGTACCCATCTGGAAAACACACGATGCAGCAGCAATGGGTCTGGTTCGACGTTTACTTTACCGAAGGGTCACTTGACCGAAAATTCACCGAAAAGATTGTTTCACCGAAAGATCACTTGATCGAAAAGTTCATTTCACCGAAGGGTCACTTGATCGAAAGGTGCATTTTACCGAACGGTCACTTGATTGAAAAGTTCATTTCACCGAAAGGTACATTTTACCGAACGGTCACTTGATTGAAAAGTTCATTTCACCGAAAGGTAACTTGATCGAAAGGTACATTTTACCGAACGGTCACTTGATCGAGAAGTTCATTTCACAGAAAGGTCTCTTTACCTAAAAGTTCATTTCATCGAAAGGTCATTTCACCGAAGGGTCACTTAATCGAAAGGTACATTTTACCGAACGGTCACGTGATTGAAAAGTTCATTTCACCGAAAGGTCACTTGATCGAAAGGTACATTTTACCGAACGGTCACTTGATTGAAAAGTTCATTTCACCGAAAGGTAAATTTTACCGAACGGTCACTTGATTGAAAAGTTCATTTCACCGAAAGGTCACTTGATCGAAAGTTCATTTCATCGATAGGTCATTTCACCGAAGGGTCACTTAATCGAAAGGTACATTTTACCGAACGGTCACGTGATTGAAAAGTTCATTTCACCGAAAGGTCACTTGATCGAAAGGTACATTTTACCGAACAGTCACTTGATTGAAAAGTTCATTTCACCGAAAGGTCACTTGATCGAAAGGTACATTTTACCAAAAGGTCATTTGATTGAAAATTTCATTTTACCGAAAGGTCACTTGATCGAAAGGTACACTTTACCGAACGGTCATTTGATTGAAAAGTTAATTTCACCGAAAGATCACTTGATCGAAAGGTACATTTTACCGAACAGTCACTTGATTGAAAAGTTCATTTCACCGAAAGGTCACTTAATCGGAAGGTACATTTTACTGAACGGTCACTTGATTGAAAAGTTCATTTCACCGAAAGGCCACTTGATCGAAAGGTACATTTTACCGAACGATCACTTGATTGAAAAAGTTAATTTCACCGAAAGGTCACTTGATCGAAAGGTACATTTTACCGAACGGTCACTTGATTGAAAAGTTCATTTCACCGAAAGGTCACTTGATCGAAAGGTACATTTTACCGAACGGTCACTTGATCGAAAAGTTCATTTCACAGAAAGGTCTCTTTACCTAAAAGTTCATTTCATCGAAACGTCATTTCACCAAAGTCTCATTTGACCGAAAATCACTTCACCGAAAGATCACTTGATCGAAACGTGCATTTCACCGAAGGGTCTCTTTACCTAAAAGTTCATTTCATCAAAAGGTCATTTCACCGAATGGTCTCTTTACCTAAAAGTCATTTCATCAAAAGGTCATTTCACTGAAGCGTCAGTTGACCGAAAATCACTTCACCGAAAAGATTGTTCCACCGAAAGATCACTTGATCAATACGTTCATTTCACCGAAGGGTCACTTGATCGAAAGGTACATTTTACCGAACGGTCACTTGATCGAAAGGTCCATTTCACAGAAAGGTCTTTTTACCTAAAAGTTCATTTCATCGAAAGGTCATTTCACCGAAGGCTCACTTGACCGAAAATCACTTCACCGAAAGATCACTTGATCGAAACTTTCATTTCACCGAAGGGTCACTTGATCGAAAGGTACATTTTACCGAACTGTCACTTGACCGAAAAGTTCATTTTACCGAAAGGTCTCTTTACCTAAAAGTTCATTTCATCGAAAGGTCATTTCACCGAAGGGTCACTTAATCGAAAGGTACATTTTACCGAACGGTCACTTGACCGAAAAGTTCATTTCACCGAAAGGTCTCTTTACCTAAAAGTTCATTTCATCAGAAGGTCATTTCACGGAATGGTCTCTTTACCTAAAAGTTCATATCATCAAAAGGTCATTTCACCGAAGGGTCACTAGACCGAAAATCACTTCATCGAAAAGATTGTTTCACCGAAAGATCACTTGATCGAAACGTTCATTTCACCGAAAGGTCTCTTTACCTAAAAGTTCATTTCCATCAAAAGGTCATTTCACCGAATGGTCTCTTTACCTAAAAAGTCATTTCATCAAAAGGTCATTTCACTGAAGCGTCACTTGACCAAAAGTCACTTCACCAAAAAGATTGTTCCACCGAAAGATCACTTGATCAATACGTTCATTTCACCGAAGGGTCACTTGATCGAAAGGTACATTTTACCGAACGGTCACTTGATCGAAAAGTCCATTTCACAGAAAGGTCTCTTTACCTAAAAGTTCATTTCATCGAAAGGTCATTTCACCGAAGGATCACTTGACCGAAAATCATTTCACCGAAAGATCACTTGATTGAAACGTTCATTTCACCGAAGGGTCACTTGATCGAAAGGTACATTTTACCGAACGGTCACTTGATCGAAAAGTTCATTTTACCGAAAGGTCTCTTTACCTAAAAGTTCATTTCATCGAAAGGTCATTTCACCGAAGGGTCACTTAATCGAAAGGTACATTTTACCGAACGGTCACTTGACCGAAAAGTTCATTTCACCGAAAGGTCTCTTTACCTAAAAGTTCATTTCATCAGAAGGTCATTTCACGGAATGGTCTCTTTACCTAAAAGTTCATTTCATCAAAAGGTCATTTCACCGAAGGGTCACTTGACCGAAAATCACTTCACCGAAAAGATTGTTTCACCGAAAGATCACTTGATCGAAACGTTCATTTCTCCGAAGGATCACTTGATCGAAAGGTACATTTTACCGAACGGTCATTTGATCGAAAAGTTCATTTCACCGAAAGGTCTCTTTACCTAAAAGTTCATTTCTTCAAAAGGTCATTTCACCGAATGGTCTCTTTACCTAAAAGTTCATTTCATCAAAAGGTCATTTCACCGAATGGTCTCTTTACCTAAAAGTTCATTTCATCAAAAGGTCATTTCACCGAATGGTCTCTTTACCTAAAAGTTCATTTCATCAAAAGGTCATTTCACCGAATGGTCTCTTTACCTAAAAGTTCATTTCATCAAAAGGTCATTTCACCGAATGGTCTCTTTACCTAAAAGTTCATTTCATCAAAAGGTCATTTCACCGAATGGTCTCTTTACCTAAAAGTTCATTTCATCAAAAGGTCATTTCACCGAAGGGTCACTTGACCGAAAATCACTTCACCGAAAAGATTGTTCCACCGAAAGATCACTTGATCGAAACGTTCATTTCACCGAAGGGTCACTTGATCGAAAGGTACATTTTACCGAACGGTGACTTGATCGAAAAGTTCATTTCACCGAAATGTCTCTTTACCTAAAAGTTCATTTCATCGAAAGGTCATTTCACCGAATGGTCTCTTTACCTAAAAGTTCATTTCATCAAAAGGTCATTTCACCGAATGGTCTCTTTACCTAAAAGTTCATTTCATCAAAAGGTCATTTCACCGAATGGTCTCTTTACCTAAAAGTTCATTTCATCAAAAGTTCATTTCACCGAAAGGTCTCTTTACCTAAAAGTTCATTTCATCAGAAGGTCATTTCACGGAATGGTCTCTTTACCTAAAAGTTCATTTCATCAAAAGGTCATTTCACCGAAGGGTCACTTGACCGAAAATCACTTCACCGAAAAGATTGTTTCACCGAAAGATCACTTGATCGAAACGTTCATTTCTCCGAAGGATCACTTGATCGAAAGGTACATTTTACCGAACGGTCATTTGATCGAAAAGTTCATTTCACCGAAAGGTCTCTTTACCTAAAAGTTCATTTCTTCAAAAGGTCATTTCACCGAATGGTCTCTTTACCTAAAAGTTCATTTCATCAAAAGGTCATTTCACCGAATGGTCTCTTTACCTAAAAGTTCATTTCATCAAAAGGTCATTTCACCGAATGGTCTCTTTACCTAAAAGTTCATTTCATCAAAAGGTCATTTCACCGAATGGTCTCTTTACCTAAAAGTTCATTTCATCAAAAGGTCATTTCACCGAATGGTCTCTTTACCTAAAAGTTCATTTCATCAAAAGGTCATTTCACCGAAGGGTCACTTGACCGAAAATCACTTCACCGAAAAGATTGTTCCACCGAAAGATCACTTGATCGAAACGTTCATTTCACCGAAGGGTCACTTGATCGAAAGGTACATTTTACCGAACGGTGACTTGATCGAAAAGTTCATTTCACCGAAATGTCTCTTTACCTAAAAGTTCATTTCATCGAAAGGTCATTTCACCGAAGGGTCATTTTATCGAAAACTTTGGATTTCATTACAGGATCTGTTGAAGCATGGTGCAAGTTCGCCAGAACAGACAAACGAAGCGTTAGGGGATCATACTCAAATTGCACTTTTGATTTCCCCGTGTCACAGAGAACGCAAAGATTTAGTTTTAAGACGAGAATAATTAATTTTAAGTTCCTAGGCCTCGGTTTAGGCGTTTTTAGCAAATTTTAATCATGTTCATCAGGTTTACATAAAAGTCATGTTCAGTGCTCATGTTCATAAAGTATACATAAAAAGTAAAATTTATAATGTTGCACAATTTTTCAGACAAAAAGAATCAAATTTAGGTGCTTAGACCTTCCCTTAGGCCTTTTTACCCAATTTTAATCGTAGGAACTCATGTTCATAAGGTTTACATAAAATGTCAAGTTAATAATGTTGCACATTTTTTCAAACAAAAAGAATCAACTTTAGGTCCTTAGACCTTCCCTTAGGCCTTTTTACCCAATTTTAATCGTACGAACTCATGCTCATAAGGTTTACATAAAATGTCAAGTTAATAATGTTGCACTTTTTTCAGACAAAAAGAAACCACTTTAGGTCCTTAGACCTTCCCTTAGGCCTTTTTACCCAATTTTAATCGTACGAACTCATGTTCATAAGGTTTACATAAAATATCAAGTTAATAATGTTGCACATTTTTTCAAACAAAAAGAATCAACTTTAGGTCCTTAGACCTTCCTTAGGCCTTTTACCCAATTTTAATCGTACGAACTCATGTTCATAAGGTTTACATAAAATATGAAGTTCATAATGTTGCACATTTTTTTCAGACAAAAAGAATCAACTTTAGGGCCTTAGACCTTCCCTTAGGCCTTTTACCCAATTTTAATCGTACGAACTCATGTTCATAAGGTTTACATAAAATGTCAAGTTAATAATGTTGCACATTTTTTCAAACAAAAAGAATCAACTTTAGGTCCTTAGACCTTCCCTTAGGCCTTTTTACCCAATTTTAATCGTACGAACTCATGTTCATAAGGTTTACATAAAATATCAAGTTAATAATGTTGCACATTTTTTCAAACAAAAAGAATCAACTTTAGGTCCTTAGACCTTCCCTTAGGCCTTTTTACCCAATTTTAATCGTACGAACTCATGTTCATAAGGTTTACATAAAATATGAAGTTCATAATGTTGCACATTTTTTCAGACAAAAAGAATCAACTTTAGGGCCTTAGACCTTCCCTTAGGCCTTTTTACCCAATTTTAATCGTACGAACTCATGTTCATAAGGTTTACATAAAATGTCAAGTTAATAATGTTGCACATTTTTTCAGACAAAAAGAAACCACTTTAGGTCCTTAGGCCTTGCCTTAGGCCTTTTTACCCAATTTTAATCGTACGAACTCATGTTCATAAGGTTTACATAAAATGTCAAGTTAATAATGTTGCACATTTTTTCAGACAAAAAGAAACCACTTTAGGTCCTTAGGCCTTGCCTTAGGCCTTTTTACCCAATTTTAATCGTACGAACTCTTGTTCATAAGGTTTACATAACATGTCAAGTTAATAATGTTGCACATTTTTTCAGACAAAAAGAATCAACTTTAGGTCCTTAGACCTTCCCTTAGGCCTTTTACCCAATTTTAATCGTACGAACTCATGTTCATAAGGTTTACATAAAATGTCAAGTTAATAATGTTGCACATTTTTTCAGACAAAAAGAATCAACTTTAGGTCCTTAGGCCTTTTTACCCAATTTTAATCGTACGAACTCATGCTCATAAGGTTTACATAAAATGTCAAGTTAATAATGTTGCACATTTTTTCAGACAAAAAGAAACCACTTTAGGTCCTTAGACCTTCCCTTAGGCCTTTTTACCCAATTTTAATCGTACGAACTCATGTTCATAAGGTTTACATAAAATATCAAGTTAATAATGTTGCACATTTTTTCAGACAAAAAGAATCAACTTTAGGTCCTTAGACCTTCCCTTAGGCCTTTTTACCCAATTTTAATCGTACGAACTCATGTTCATAAGGTTTACATAAAATATGAAGTTCATAATGTTGCACATTTTTTCAGACAAAAAGAATCAACTTTAGGGCCTTAGACCTTCCCTTAGGCCTTTTTACCCAATTTTAATCGTACGAACTCATGTTCATAAGGTTTACATAAAATGTCAAGTTAATAATGTTGCACATTTTTTCAAACAAAAAGAATCAACTTTAGGTCCTTAGACCTTCCCTTAGGCCTTTTTTACCCAATTTTAATCGTACGAACTCATGTTCATAAGGTTTACATAAAATATCAAGTTAATAATGTTGCACATTTTTTCAAACAAAAAGAATCAACTTTAGGTCCTTAGACCTTCCCTTAGGCCTTTTTACCCAATTTTAATCGTACGAACTCATGTTCATAAGGTTTACATAAAATATGAAGTTCATAATGTTGCACATTTTTTCAGACAAAAGAATCAACTTTAGGGCCTTAGACCTTCCCTTAGGCCTTTTTACCCAATTTTAATCGTACGAACTCATGTTCATAAGGTTTACATAAAATGTCAAGTTAATAATGTTGCACATTTTTTCAGACAAAAAGAAACCACTTTAGGTCCTTAGGCCTTGCCTTAGGCCTTTTTACCCAATTTTAATCGTACGAACTCATGTTCATAAGGTTTACATAAAATGTCAAGTTAATAATGTTGCACATTTTTTCAGACAAAAAGAAACCACTTTAGGTCCTTAGGCCTTGCCTTAGGCCTTTTTACCCAATTTTAATCGTACGAACTCTTGTTCATAAGGTTTACATAACATGTCAAGTTAATAATGTTGCACATTTTTTCAGACAAAAAGAATCAACTTTAGGTCCTTAGACCTTCCCTTAGGCCTTTTTACCCAATTTTAATCGTACGAACTCATGTTCATAAGGTTTACATAAAATGTCAAGTTAATAATGTTGCACATTTTTTCAGACAAAAATAAACCTTTTTAGGTCCTTAGGCCTTTTTACCCAATTTTAATCGTACGAACTCATGTTCATAAGGTTTACATAAAATGTCAAGTTAATAATGTTGCACATTTTTTCAGACAAAAAGAAACCACTTTAGGTCCTTAGGCCTTGCCTTAGGCCTTTTTACCCAATTTTAATCGTACGAACTCATGTTCATAAGGTTTACATAAAATGTCAAGTTAATAATGTTGCACATTTTTTCAGACAAAAAGAAACCACTTTAGGTCCTTAGGCCTTGCCTTAGGCCTTTTTACCCAATTTTAATCGTACGAACTCATGTTCATAAGGTTTACATAAAATGTCAAGTTAATAATGTTGCACATTTTTTCAGACAAAAAGAAACCACTTTAGGTCCTTAGGCCTTGCCTTAGGCCTTTTTACCCAATTTTAATCGTACGAACTCTTGTTCATAAGGTTTACATAACATGTCAAGTTAATAATGTTGCACATTTTTTCAGACAAAAAGAATCAACTTTAGGTCCTTAGACCTTCCCTTAGGCCTTTTTACCCAATTTTAATCGTAGGAACTCATGTTCATAAGGTTTACATAAAATGTCAAGTTAATAATGTTGCACATTTTTTCAGACAAAAATAAACCTTTTTAGGTCCTTAGGCCTTTTTACCCAATTTTAATCGTACGAACTCATGTTCATAAGGTTTACATAAAATGTCAAGTTAATAATGTTGCACATTTTTTCAGACAAAAAGAAACCACTTTAGGTCCTTAGACCTTGCCTTAGGCCTTTTTACCCAATTTTAATCGTACGAACTCATGTTCATAAGGTTTACATAAAATGTCAAGTTAATAATGTTGCACATTTTTTCAGACAAAAAGAAACCACTTTAGGTCCTTAGGCCTTGCCTTAGGCCTTTTTACCCAATTTTAATCGTACGAACTCATGTTCATAAGGTTTACATAAAATGTCAAGTTAATAATGTTGCACATTTTTTCAGACAAAAAGAAACCACTTTAGGTCCTTAGGCCTTGCCTTAGGCCTTTTTACCCAATTTTAATCGTACGAACTCATGTTCATAAGGTTTACATAAAATGTCAAGTTAATAATGTTGCACATTTTTTCAGACAAAAAGAATCAACTTTAGGTCCTTAGACCTTCCCTTAGGCCTTTTTACCCAATTTTAATCGTACGAACTCATGTTCATAAGGTTTACATAAAATGTCAAGTTAATAATGTTGCACATTTTTTCAGACAAAAATAAACCTTTTTAGGTCCTTAGGCCTTTTTACCCAATTTTAATCGTACGAACTCATGTTCATAAGGTTTACATAAAATGTCAAGTTAATAATGTTGCACATTTTTTCAGACAAAAAGAAACCACTTTAGGTCCTTAGGCCTTGCCTTAGGCCTTTTTACCCAATTTTAATCGTACGAACTCATGTTCATAAGGTTTACATAAAATGTCAAGTTAATAATGTTGCACATTTTTTCAGACAAAAAGAAACCACTTTAGGTCCTTAGGCCTTGCCTTAGGCCTTTTTACCCAATTTTAATCGTACGAACTCATGTTCATAAGGTTTACATAAAATATCAAGTTAATAATGTTGCACATTTTTTCAGACAAAAAGAATCAACTTTAGGTCCTTAGACCTTCCCTTAGGCCTTTTTACCCAATTTTAATCGTACGAACTCATGTTCATAAGGTTTACATAAAATGTCAAGTTAATAATGTTGCACATTTTTTCAGACAAAAAGAAACCACTTTAGGTCCTTAGGCCTTTCCTTAGGCCTTTTTACCCAATTTTAATCGTAGGAACTCATGTTCATAAGGTTTACATAAAATGTCAAGTTAATAATGTTGCACATTTTTTCAGACAAAAAGAAACCACTTTAGGTCCTTAGGCCTTGCCTTAGGCCTTTTTACCCAATTTTAATCGTACGAACTCATGTTCATAAGGTTTACATAAAATGTCAAGTTAATAATGTTGCACATTTTTTCAGACAAAAGGAAACCACTTTAGGTCCTTAGATCTTGCCTTAGGCCTTTTTACCCAATTTTAATCGTAGGAACTCATGTTCATAAGGTTTACATAAAATGTCAAGTTAATAATGTTGCACATTTTTTCAGACAAAAGGAAACCACTTTAGGTCCTTAGACCTTCCCTTAGGCCTTTTTACCCAATTTTAATCGTAGGAACTCATGTTCATAAGGTTTACATAAAATGTCAAGTTAATAATGTTGCACATTTTTTCAGACAAAAGGAAACCACTTTAGGTCCTTAGACCTTCCCTTAGGCCTTTTTACCCAATTTTAATCGTAGGAACTCATGTTCATAAGGTTTACATAAAATGTCAAGTTAATAATGTTGCACATTTTTTCAGACAAAAGGAAACCACTTTAGGTCCTTAGACCTTCCCTTAGGCCTTTTTACCCAATTTTAATCGTAGGAACTCATGTTCATAAGGTTTACATAAAATGTCAAGTTAATAATGTTGCACATTTTTTCAGACAAAAGGAAACCACTTTAGGTCCTTAGACCTTCCCTTAGGCCTTTTTACCCAATTTTAATCGTAGGAACTCATGTTCATAAGGTTTACATAAAATGTCAAGTTAATAATGTTGCACATTTTTTCAGACAAAAGGAAACCACTTTAGGTCCTTAGACCTTCCCTTAGGCCTTTTTACCCAATTTTAATCGTAGGAACTCATGTTCATAAGGTTTACATAAAATGTCAAGTTAATAATGTTGCACATTTTTTCAGACAAAAAGAATCAACCTTAGGTCCTTAGGCCTTGCCTTAGGCTTTTTTTAACAAATCTTAATCGTGCGGGCTTATGTTCGTAAGGTTTACATAAAAAGTTACTTTACATTTTATGTAATGCTTATGAATATGAGTAGGGTTAAAATCTGCTAAAATGCCCTGCATCTAGGCCTGCGGTCAAAAAATTTATGTTTTGCGGTTCAGTAAAAGTGGAACAGTATTTACTTGATTTACTATGTCTTCATCATCATCATCATCATCATTGTCAACCGTTATCAATCCACTGCTGGACGAAGGTCTCCCCAAGTTTCCTCCACAACGATCTGTCTTGTGCCAGTCTCCTCCATGTCACTCCCGCATACTTTCGAATTTCATCCACCCATCTCCCATGTGGCCTTCTTCTGGGTCTTTTCCTGTCCCTTGGAATCCAATCTAAAATTTCGGCTGTCCATCGATGGTCTGTCCTTCTGGCAGTATGTCCAGCCCATTGCCATTTCAGGGATTTAACTCTGATCATGATGTCTTGTCATTTTTCGGATCCACGAGTTCCTCTTCTTATCTCTCCTGGTTACACCAAGCATGCACCTCTCCATGCTGCTTTGAGTTGTCTGCAGCCTTTGTATGTCTCTTTTAGTTAAAGTCCACGTCTCTGCACCATACGTAAGCACTGGAAGGATGCATTGATCAAACACTTTTCTTTTAAGACATAATGGCATATCGCTCTTGAAAATTACACTCTTTCTTCTAAAAGCTCTCCAGGCAAGTTTTATACGCCGATTAATTTCTTCATCAATGTGACCCTCACTTGATATCTGCTGTCCAAGATAAACGTACGTGTCTGTTATCTCCAGCTTTTCTGCATCAATCGATAAATCTTCATTTCTTGTAAAAGCATTGAACATCACTTTTGTTTTCTGAAAGTTCATTTTGAATCCCATTTCTTTACTCTTGTCAGCAAGTTCCTGGATCATACTCTGCAGCTCTGATGGGGTAGTTGGAAAAATGACTACGTCATCAGTAAAACGAATGGGAGTTAGATAATCTCCATTAATCTTTATCCCTTTGTTTTCCTAGTTCAGTTATATCATCATCATGATCATTGTCAACCATTATCAATCCACTGCTGGACGAAGGTCTCCCCAAGTTTCCTCCACAACGGTCTGTCTTGTGCCAGTCTCCTCCATGTCACTCCCGCATACTTTCGAATTTCATCCACCCATCTCCCATGTGGTCTTCTTCTGGGTCTTTTCCTTGGAATCCAGTCTAAAATTTCGGCTGTCCATCGATGGTCTGTCCTTCTGGCAGTATGTCCAGCCCATAGCCATTTCAGGGATTTAACTCTGATCATGATGTCTTCCACTCTTGTCATTTTTCTGATCCACGAGTTCCTCTTCTTATCTCTCCTGGTTACACCAAGCATGCATCTCTCCATGCTGCTTGGTGTGTATTTGCTGGTAAACTGAAAAATAACATTTCCATGTAACATGGTTAGTATGAGGTTGAACCGCCATGAACTGCGTCACACTGTGCAATTCTGGCATGGAGTCTGTCGTACAGATGTTGGATGTAAGTTTGGGGTATTGAGTTCCAAGCATCCTCAACCTGGACGCCTCAATCGGGGATGGTCGTGGCTAGAAAGTGAAAAAAGAACACCAAGAAGGAGACGTCTGATACCAACGAAATTGATACATAACGGAATACAGAGGATAACGTGATCAAAACATTATGGCAAAATACAGCTGTATTTGCTGGTAAACTGAAAAATAACATTTCCATGTAACATGGTTAGTACGAGGTTGAACCGCCATGAACTGCGTCACACTGTGCAATTCTGGCATGGAGTCTGTCGTACAGATGTTGGATGTAAGTTTGGGGTATTGAGTTCCAAGCATCCTCAAATTGGACGCCTAAATCGGGGATGGTCGTGGCTAGAAAGTGAAAAAAGAACACCAAGAAGGAGACGTCTGATACCAACGAAATTTATACATAACGGAATACAGAGGATAACGTGATCAAAACATTATGGCAAAATACAGCTGTATTTGCTGGTAAACTGAAAAATAACATTTCCATGTAACATGGTTAGTACGAGGTTGAACCGCCATGAACTGCGTCACACTGTGCAATTCTGGCATGGAGTCTGTCGTACAGATGTTGGATGTAAGTTTGGGGTATTGAGTTCCAAGCATCCTCAACCTGGACGCCTAAATCGGGGATGGTCGTGGCTAGAAAGTGAAAAAAGAACACCAAGAAGGAGACGTCTGATACCAACGAAATTTATACATAACGGAATACAGAGGATAACGTGATCAAAACATTATGGCAAAATACAGCTGTATTTGCTGGTAAACTGAAAAATAACATTTCCATGTAACATGGTTAGTACGAGGTTGAACCGCCATGAACTGCGTCACACTGTGCAATTATGGCATGGAGTCTGTCGTGCAGAAGTTGGATGGAAGTTTGGGGTATTGAGTTCCAAGCATCCTAAACCTGGACGCCTCAATCGGGGATGGTCGTGGCTGGCCGTGGAGACCGGATAAGTCGTTGTCTCATGAAATCCCACACGTGCTCAATGAGGGACAAATCCGGTGGCCATGGAAGTTGTCTCACACCCTTAAGTGCATGTTGCGTTTCACGTGCCGTGTGTGGGCGTGCGTTATCTTGCTGGAAAACACCACGTTGGACCGACCTTACAAATGGCATAACAACGGGCTGAATGATGTTGTTGATGTTGGAGGTGCTGTTTAACGTAACCGGTACAAACACTAGTTGTGTACGAGAGTGATAGCTGATCGCTCCCCACACAAGGAGACCAGGTGTAGGCCCTGTGTGTCGCTGGCGGATGCAAGAAAGGGTGGAGACGCTCCCCTGTGCGTCTGCGAACAGGCATACGTCCATCGGTGGCTCCCAAACAGAATCTGCTTTCATCGCTGAACACGACAGATCGCTATTGCGTTCTCCAGTGCAGACGTTGGCGACACCACTGCAGCCGTTCCTGACGGTGGGCTGGAGTCAGAGGTAAACATGCCAGAGGCACACGTGCACGTAGTCCTGCATCCAGTAGATGGTTGCGGATTGTTCGCACAGTCACCTCAGGTGCAACGGCAGCTCGGATTTGCGTCGCAGTGGATGTTCTGCTTGACAACGCCGCTCTTCTTATGCGTCGATCGGTCCGCTCATCAGTCCGTCTGTGACTCCCGGTTACACGTCTTCTCGTGTGGGAATGTTCCTCGGACCATCTGTCGTACCACCACCGATACTTCCCGTCCAATACGACGATACGACCACCCGTCCTCGCGGAGTCCGACTAGACGACCTCGGTCAAAGTCCGATAACTGCTGAAATCGTACACGTCTTCCATGTCCAGGCATTGCAGCTTCTTCAGGGTCTTCGCACGTGTCCGTACGCCAACGACTGATTACATTCACTTTGCAGTACTCCTTAAATACCACCGACGATAATTTGCATATTATGCCGTGCTGTGGCGTAAGCGCTCATCGGTTGGTCCCGAAATTAACATCACACCTACGTCAAGTCGACCCCATTAGCATATGTAAATTTCATGATCGTCCGCCAGTTCCTTCTTGGTGATCTATTTTCACTTTCTGCCAATGTATATGTAGAAATTAATCGGAGTGTACAACTTACCTGGAGAACTTTTGAGGGAAACAGTATAATTTTCAAGAGCAATATGCCATTATGTCTTAAAAGAAAAGTGTTTGATCAATGCATCCTTCCAGTGCTTACGTATGGTGCAGAGACGTGGACCTTAACTAAAAAAGACATACAAAGGCTGCAGACAACTTAAAGAAGCATGGAGAGGTGCATGCTTGGTGTAACCAGGAGAGATAAGAAGAGGAACTCGTGGATCCAAAAAATGACAAGACATCATGATCAGAGTTAAATCCCTGAAATGGCAATGGGCTGGACATATTGCCAGAAGGACAGACCGTCGATGGACAGCTGAGATTTTAGACTGGATTCCAAGGGACAGGAAAAGACCCAGAAGAAGACCACATGGGAGATAGGTGGATGAAATTCGAAAGTATGCGGGAGTAACATGGAGGAGGCTTGCACAAGACAGACCGTTGTGGAGGAAACGTGGGGAGACCTTTGTCCAGCAGTGGATTGATAATGGTTGTAAATGATGATAATGATGACATTAAAAATTAGTTAGCAGTATTTTTTATAATTTTCAAACGGAGGTTACTTTCTCAATGGCCACACAAAATAAAGAATAGTAATAATAAAAAAGTGACCACTTACCACTTGATTCATGTTTAGCCAGTTTCCTAGATAGATTAGATTTACCCACCAATTGCTTTTACAGGATTCAATTTCTGGGTCTACGTATTCGAACCAGAAAGGACCCGAGCTCATGAGGGGAAGAAGAAATACTAAACCCATAACTAACACCAACGCTGGGGTTAACCTGAAAAACAAAGAATAAGTAAATTAACTACAAGCTGTCTTTTTCTTCTGCGGCTTAAGTGACAGTACAAGAATTGCTCATTCTTAAGAAAAGCTGAAGAAATTTGAACAAGAAGCGTTTGCGAGGAAGTGAGACATTAAGGTGGTTCTACCAAAAATCTCTGCCTTATTTTTCTAACGGTAAAAACTTCTTTACAGACCCTATATTGAAAAAAGTCACCAAACAGCCCTTCAAAAGCAAATGAACGGATCAGCTGCGTTGTTAAGATGCGCGGTACAACTGTGAGCGGTATAAGAACAAGCCTGCAACTGACTGCGGTCATATCGCACTGTGAGGTTGAGTGAAAATGTCGCGGAGGGAGAGAACTGACTTTGAGAAAGGAAAGATTGTTGGGCGTTATATTAGTGGGTTGTCCATAAGAGAAACCGAGAGGCGTTTAAACATACCCAAGTCTACTGTTTTTGATGTACTGAATAAGTGGAAGACACATGAAGCAGCAAAACGTACCGGCAGACCAAAGAAAATCAGTGATAGAGGACGTCGAAGCCTCAGGAGAGTCGTTACAGCTAAATGACGGAGTACTGCACAAGACCTGAGTGTACATGTGAATAAAAATGCTGGAACCTCGGTATGTACACGTACCATTCGCAGAGAACTTCATTCCATGGGTTACGGTGGTCGTGCGGCTGCTCATAAGCCTTTCATCTCCACTCGGAATGCTACTCGTCGTTTAGCATGGTGTAAAGAACATTTATCGTGGACCGTAGATCAATGGAAACGGGTCCTGTGGATTGATGAATCCAGATACACGATCCATCAGTCTGATGGTCGTGCGTGGGTATGGCAGCAGGCAGGGGAACACTATTTACCACATTGTACAGTTCCTACGGTCAAGTTTGGAGCTGGCAGTGTACTCGTGTGGGGTGTTTTTCGTGGTGTGGTCCGGTCCATTCGTTATCGTGGACAAACCTTTTAACCAGCACATCAACCTCGATATTGTGGACAATTATATCCTACCAACTCTGTGGCAATACTATGGAACCGAGCCTTGTTGGTACCAGCAGGATAACGCACCGAGCCCTAAAACAAGGATTGTTACGGAGTGGTTCGAGGATAATTCTCTATCCTGTGTGGACCGGCCAGCACAGAGCACTGATCTTAATCCCATAGAGCACCTGTGGGATCAATTAGAGCGCAGCATAGAAAGTTTGGAACTAAAGTCTACTACTAAGCAACAGTTAGCGGCATGTACTGAATCGAAGCGCATACCTATCACTGTGTTCCAAAACCTTGTCGAAGGCATGTCTCGAAGGGTCAGTGAATGCATTAAGGTCAAAGGTGGACCGATAATGTAGTAATGTACAGTGCAGAGACGTGGACCTTAACTAAAAGAGACATACAAAGGCTGCAGACAACTCACAGCAGCATGGAGAGGTGCATGCTTGGTGTAACCAGGAGAGATAAGAAGAGGAACTCGTGGAGCAGAAAAGTGTTTGATCAATGCATCCTTCTAGTGCTTACGTATGGTGCATAGAAGTGGACCTTAACTAAAAGAGACATACAAAGGCTGCAGACAACTCAAAGCAGCATGGAGAGGTGCATGCTTGGTGTAACCACGAGAGATAAGAAGAGGAACTCGTGGATCCGAAAAATGACAAGACATCATGATCAGAGTTAAATCCCTGAAATGGCAATGGGCTGGACATACTGCCAGAAGGACAGACCATCGATGGACAGCCGAAATTTTAGATTGGATTCCAAGGGACAGGAAAAGACCCAGAAGAAGACCACATGGGAGATGGGTGGATGAAATTCGAAAGTATGAGGGAGTGACACGGAGGAAACTTGGGTAGACCTTCGGGCCGCAGTGGTTTGATAATGGTTGATGATGATGATGATATGAAGAAATGAATCAGCGTATAAAACTTGCCTGGAGAGCTTTTAGAAGAAACAGTGTAATTTTCAAGAGCAATATGCCATTATGTTTCAAAAGAAAAGTGTTTGATCAATGCATCCTTTCAGTGCTTACGTATGGTGCAGAGACGTGGACCTTAACTAAAAGACACATGCAAAGGCTGCAGACAACTCACAGCAGCATGGAGAGGTGCATGCTTGGTGTAACCAGGAGAGATAAGAAGAGGAACTCGTGGATCAGAAAAGTGTTTGATCAATGCATCCTTCCAGTGCTTACGTATGGTGCAGAGACGTGAACCTTAACTAAAAGAGACATACAAAGCAGCATGGAGAGGTGCATGCTTGGTGTAACCAGGAGAGATAAGAAGAGGAACTCGTGGATCAGAAAAGTGTTTGATCAATGCATCCTTCCAGTGCTTACGTATGGTGCAGAGACGTGGACCTTAACTAAAAGAGACATACAAAGGCTGCAGACAACTCAAAGCAGCATGGAGAGGTGCATGCTTGGTGTAACCAGGAGAGATAAGAAGAGGAACTCGTGGATCAGAAAAGTGTTTGATCAATGCATCCTTCCAGTGCTTACGTATGGTGCAGAGACGTGGACCTTAACTAAAAGAGACATACAAAGGCTGCAGACAACTCAAAGCAGCATGGAGAGGTGCATGCTTGGTGTAACCACGAGAGATAAGAAGAGGAACTCGTGGATCCGAAAAATGACAAGACATCATGATCAGAGTTAAATCCCTGAAATGGCAATGGGCTGGACATACTGCCAGAAGGACAGACCATCGATGGACAGCCGAAATTTTAGATTGGATTCCAAGGGACAGGAAAAGACCCAGAAGAAGACCACATGGGAGATGGGTGGATGAAATTCGAAAGCATGCGGGAGTGACTTGGAGGAGACTGGGGAGAGACCTTCGTCCAGCTCTGGATTGATAATGGTTGACAATGCCGATGATGATGAAATGCTATGTTGTGTTTCTCTTCTAAGTGTCCGGTGACTTTTGTCAGTACACTGTATTTTCTTCGTAATTAATGTATTCCCAAGGATGAATATTTGAACATCGATAAAATTAACTTTACTTTATAGCATTGGATTGTTAATACTTGCTAAAACATAATTATAACGAAGCAATCCAACATTTTTGTGTCTACTGACGTCATGAATGTACAGGTCGCGCCATCTAGTAGCAGGTCTGTACATTACTCCAAGAAAAATGGTTGATTTTTAATATAATTATGGTTATGTTTTAGCAAGTATTGAATATTCCATGCTATAACTGAAAGTCAGTTTTATCGATGTGCAAATTTTCATCTTTGAAAATGCATTAATTGCGAAGAAAATATGTAACGAAGTTTTACCATTGGAAACATAAGGCATAGATTTTAGGAGGAATCACCTTAATTGTAGAAGCAATTAAAGAGAAAATGATTTTGTTTTGCAAGATGTGAAACACAGTCGGTAACGGTTTTGAGTATTTGGGTTAATTTTTAACGCCATATATGTACAGTGGTTCCCAAAATTAAAACAACCGCAAAAACCTAACCAGTGCTGTGCGCAATAAACGATAAACGGCGCTATAGAAGGGCACGGGACAGAAAATTTTGCATACGCCAATAAAAGGAATTTACACGATATTGACGTATGCAAAATTTTCCGGAGGCAGTAATAAAAACTGAATCCTTCTGCCCCGGAGCCGAATACTTTAAGCTACACTGAAGGAATTTATCGCTGCAACATTGTCGTCTTGATATGTGCGTCACCTTTGATGTAGGCACGTCACATACATACACAGTCGTATCAGAATACTATGACCACCTACCTGATAATGGGAATCACCACCCTCGGCCCGAATGCCAGCGGCGAGATGGCGTGGCATGGGGGCAATGAGGCCCTGGAAGGTTGCCCGACGCACACGTGCTCATTCGGATTGCAGGAGAGCACATAGGTGCCGGAGATGACGTGGTTTTGAGTCGGCACGTCGATCCTATAGATTCAAATACACTTCCGGACGATTGCTAAGGACGGATCACAATAGCAACGATAGCAACCATAAAATGGAAGGCAGGAAAATGTGGAAATTAGCATAAGTGCGGGATACAGTAAGACGTGTTGTGCGTATGCAAATTTTGGATTGCCGAACTTGTTCGTGACGTCATAGCGCTGATAAGAGATATAAAGGATTTGACGCGTATTGACCGTTGTTGTTCAAACGCAAAGTTGAAAGGGAAAGAATCAATTGACGAACTTGCAATTTTCAGTATGTCTTCCCGACATCACCTAGATGATTTTACGCGTGGCCGTATTATTGGCAAGATTGAAGAAGGGCGAAAAATAACAGATGTTGCCAGGGAGTTCGACGTCAGCCACAGTGTTGTTTCAAGGCTTTGGAAATCATTTCAAACAAATGGAGAGTGTAGCAAACGTCATGGGGGAGGTCGTGTTCGCAGTACGACACCTGCAGAAGATCGGTACATAGTGCTATCAACAAAAAGACACCGGCGCAGCACAGCTAGTGAGGTAGCAAATCAGTTTATGGCTGCTACTGGCAAGCGGATCTCCCGAAAAACTGTCGCCAGACGTTTGCATGAAGGAGGACTATACGCCCGCCGTCCTGTTGTGTGCATCCCATTGTCCAGACGTCACCGTACCGCCCGTTTGCAATGGTGCCATCAACATCGCAATTGGACTGATAACGACTGGTCTGCTGTCCTCTTCTCAGATGAGAGTAGATACAGTCTATCGTCTGATTGTCGACGACAACTGATCTGGCGTGATAGTGGTACTGCATATTGTCCAGCAAACATACAGGAAAGGGACCGATATCCGACATGTAGTGTCATGGTATGAGCTGGCATCATGATCAATGGCCGTACGTCCCTCTATGTGCTTCCAACTGGGACTATGACTGGCCAACGATACATTAATGATGTTCTGCTTCCTCATGTTCGCATGTTCCGTGGTGCTGTCGGTGATAGATTCATTTTCATGGACGACAACGCAACATGTCATCGAACAGTCGCTGTCCAGGAGTGTCTTGAGAGCGAGGATATTCAACGCCTCGTATGGCCAGCACGTTCTCCAGATCTGAATCCCATTGAAAATGTGTGGGATGCTTTGGGGAGGAGTCTTGCTGGTCGCCAATGCCCTCCAATAAACAAGGACACCCTCATCCGTGCACTGACAGAGGAATGGGATAAATTACCCCAACAGCTGCTTGATAATGTTGTGCAAAGCATGACACGACGTGTGGAATCTTGCATCGCCCTCCATGGTGGCCATATCCCGTATTCACATCTTACGCCTGCGGACGGTAATTGCATTTTTTTCACGTTTACGTATTCTGCACAAAATGGCCTGTTTGTCCCTTGAACACGTTCCAAAGCCTTCTGGGATTTCAGAGCACAATAAATTGTCTTTCTTGTAATGTCCTGGCATTCTGACATTATTTTATTTCACTTGGCATCCAACCACACTTACTTTTTTATGCGCTATGTAGCCGATTATGATCCGTTCTTAGCAATTGTCTAGCAGTGTATAACGGAAAAGAAATCCATATCCACCTCATAGTTTTAGAAAAAACAAGTTAGTAAAATGATGCAGTGCATTGATTATATTATACGCTTTCCAACGTACGAGAAATCATTACTTCAAGTTATTACTCAGGTTATGAGGATGATAGCTGTGGAATAAATATCGGTCCTGTGTCCCATTTGACCCCATTTGGATGATATTCAACAGAACCGGTTCACTATATCTCCGAAATAACATGATAAAGTTTTGTCGCAATCGAAGCATTTTTACGTAAGTTAAGACGTATAAGAGCAATCGAATGGATCCCTATCCTATGTCCTGACCTTTGACCCCATTTCGTCTATTTTCAATAGGGTTCGTCCTTAGGTGGTCCCCTACGACATACTAAAATTTTATCGGAATCGAACCATTTTTACGCAAGTTATCGTGCGTACGGACGATAACTTGCGTAAAAATAATAAATAAAAGAAGTTCTAAGAATTCAATCTGGCAACGGGGTGTTAGATAAACACAAGAGAAACACCAGTTGCAGTTAAATATCGTTTTGCTAAGAAAATGGCGCACGTAAACAAGTTGTTGATAGAAGGTTTTGTTTTTGCTCTCTACGAAGAGAAATATTCGTATTGTGTTGTTTCAAACACAGAAAAACTATGGAACTCGTGTTTGTAAATATGAAATAAGCAATAGTATTAATAATATAGGGAAAAATTGTCAAGCATTGCTTTAAACATGAAAAAAAAACACCAGACGAATATCCAAAGAAGGTATGTACAATCGTGGCCAAAGGTCCTGCACCAGTAGACCGAAAGTAAATTTTTTTACGCTTTCCAACCGTAGGTTGAAGAAGCTTAAATGCTCCAGCTTTTTCTGTCTGTCTGTCTATCTGTCTGTTTGTCTGTCAGTCTGTCTGCCCTTCCGCACGATAACTCGCGTGAAAATGGTTCGATTTCGATGAAATTTTAGTATGTGGTAAGGGACAACCTGGGGGCGAACCCTATTGAAAATGGACGGAATGGGGTCAAAGGTTAGGACATAGGAAGGGGGATCCATTCCACTGCTCTTATGCGTCATAACTTTAGTAGAAACGGTTCGATTTTGATGAAAGTTTAGTATGTGGTAGGGAACCACATGGGGACGAACCCTATTTAAAATGGACGAAATGGGGTCAAAGGTCAGAATATAGGAGCGGGATCCATTCCATTGCTGTTACGCATCATAACCTGACTAAAAATGGTTCGATTTCGATGAAATTTTAGTATCTGGTAGGGTATCACCTGGGGACATATCCTATTGAAAATGGACGAAATGGGGTCGAAGGTCAAGACATAGGAGCGGGATCCATTCCATTGCCCTTACGCGTCGTAACTTGACTAAACATGCTTCGATTCGGACAAAACTTAATCATGTTGTTAAGGAGGTACACTGAACCAGTTCTGGCCGGCCCCGCTGGCGCAGTGGTCTAAGCGATGGCCTCTGATCATGCGTCCGACGAACGGGGTCCGGGTTCAAATCCCGGTGAGGCATGGATGTTGTGTTTGTCTTACGGCACTGGCTCTCTCCCTTCCCTGGAACCACTGACCCTAAATTAGGGACGGGGGCGACTTCTTATAGGCCATTGAGTTGCTCACGGTGGTCGTTAAACATCCAACCAAAAAAAAAAAAAAAGAACCAGTTCTGTTGAATATCATCAAAATGGGGTCAAAGGTCAGGGCATAGGAGAAAGATTTATTCCACAGCCATTATCCTCATAATTTGAGTAATGACTTCTGGTAAGTTGGAAAGCGTTACATGATTTTACTAACTTGTTGATGTTTGAAGCAAACGTATAGCGTCTAGTCATAAAAAGCAAAAATATTGACATTTGTGAAATTAGTGTACAATGTATTTTAACGTAAAAATACTGTATAGTACATTATTGAAACTTGCTCGTGCTGCCTCAACAAACACCGATAGCGTTTTTCAATCCACCTGTGCCCAATCGGCTGGGTGGTTACATATCCACAATTTGCAGATACATCTCAACCTATAAGTGGGATTTTTGTTGTCGCCCACGTTCACTGTAACAAATCATGTTTTTGCGTATTAATTTTGGTGCTTCGCTATTTGTGATTATTCTGTTTTAATGTGCCATTGGAGATAGCTCGCCATGTTTCCCATGTTCTCTTCGATAATGTTGGGTTTTATGTTGTTGTATATAATTCTTTCTATTGCACAGTTTACTGCCCACGCAATGTCCCCTTCATTATGTTGAATATATTTTCAAAATATTAGTCACTGTGTGTATAATTTAATGTAACAAGATGCCCCTCTCTGTACATTTTAGCGTTATTTCCAATTGTCACTGAATACTTCTGTACATATGTTGTAAATTTTGAATGTAGCATCACTGTTGCATTTCTGTTTCACGAGAAGCTGCCCTTCTGGGTATGTTTAGCGGATTTCTTCCTTGTCACTGTATTGTTCTGTACATTTGATATGAAACTTGTGCATTGCATTACTGTTCGGTTTCTGTTTTTTTTTTTCTTTGTAAAGTTGCTCTCCTGGGTTCGTTTAGCATGTTTCTCTCTTCTCACTGCATAATTCTGTACATATGATAAGTATTTGTGCTTATTTGTTTCTACCATTACCTCAACACCAAACTTGAACGTGGCAAGCTCATAAGACAAACAAAATGTATTGACATAACCAACCTTAAAAAACACCATAATACCTTCAAATTGGAACTGAAGAACAGATTCTCTGCTTTAGAAGGCCTAACATCGGAAGAAGTGGATATTTCTGAAGTTAACAGAAAAGTAACCAAAGCTCTTATGGAAACAGCAACAAAATTAGCTGGGTCTAAGAACAAGTTGCATGTGAACAAATTATCAGGAAAAACCAAAATGTTGATGCAAAAAAGAAGAGAGATGAGGACAACTAAAGAAGATGTGACTTCCAAAGTGGAATATATAGAGCTATGCAAGACAGTAAGAAAAAGTATCACTGAAGACGTAAGGAAATTCAACTGTGAACTAGTGAGGAAAGCAATTGAAAACAACCAAAGCCTAAAGATAGCAAAGGGACATCTCAGTAAGGGAAGAAAACAGATTATGGCACTGAGAAAAGAAGATGGTTCTGTAACAAGAAATAGAGGCGAAATTTTGACAAGAGTGAAAGATTTCTACTCCAAATTATATGAAAGGGATGATACATGTACTCCAGACATCATGAAAGATACCAGTACCAGAGTTCTTCCAGTCCTCCCAGCAGAAGTTGCACATGCAGTCAAGAACATGAAGCGGGGGAAAAGCTCCAGGAGAAGATGGAATTACTGTAGACATCATACAAGAAGCAAGTGGAGAAATCGAAACAGTACTCGCCCAAATTTTCACTCGATGCCTTAATGAAGGGAAGATTCCTGAGGATTGGAACACCGCTACAATGATCTTGCTACATAAAAAAGGTGACATTGAGGATCTCAGGAACTACAGACCTATCAGCCTCCTATCAGTAGTTTATAAAATCTTCACTAAAGTTCTTTCATACGGCTTGAAGGTAACACTGGACATGGCTCAACCGAGAGAACAAGCTGGATTCAGGAGTGGCTACAGCACAATAGATCATATCCACGTACTGAGAGAACTAATTGAAAGAGCGAGGGAATATGAACTTCCATTGTGCATGGCTTTTATCGATTATGAAAAAGCCTTTGATTCGGTGAAACCATCAGCAGTTACAATGGCTATGAAATCCTGCGGTATTGAAGATGCATACATTAATATTATTAATAACATCTATGAAAATGCAAGTGCAAAGATTCGGCTGTTTGAAAATACAACACACATAAAAATTGGAAAGGGAGTGAGACAGGGTGACACCATATCTCCGAAGCTCTTTAATGCCACATTGGAAAATGTCCTTCAATCACTGAACTGGGAAAACAAAGGGATAAAGATTAATGGAGATTATCTAACCCACCTTCGTTTTGCTGATGACGTAGTCATTTTTGCAACTACCCCATCAGAGCTACAGAGTATGATCCAGGAACTTGCTGACAAGAGTAAAGAAGTGGAATTAAAAATTAACATTCAGAAGACAAAAGTGATGTAGGATGCTTTTACAAGAAATGAAGATTTATCGATTGATGGAGAAAAGCTGGAGATAACAGACACGTACGTTTATCTTGGACAGCAGATATCAAGTGAGGGTCACATTGATGAAGAAATTAATCGGCGTACAAAACTTGCCTGGAGAGCTTTTGGAAGAAACAGCATAATTTTCAAGAGCAATATGCCATTATGTCTTAAAAGAAAAGTGTTTGATCAATGCATCCTTCCAGTGCTTACGTATGGTGCAGAGACGTGGACCTTAACTAAAAGAGACATACAAAGGCTGCAGACAACTCAAAGCAGCATGGAGAGGTGCATGCTTGGTGTAACCACGAGAGATAAGAAGAGGAACTCGTGGATCCGAAAAATGACAAGAGTGGAAGACATCATGATCAGAGTTAAATCCCTGAAATGGCAATGGGCTGGACATACTGCCAGAAGGACAGACCATCGATGGACAGCCGAAATTTTAGATTGGATTCCAAGGGACAGGAAAAGACCCAGAAGAAGACCACATGGGAGATGGGTGGATGAAATTCGAAAGTATGCGGGAGTGACATGGAGGAGACTGGCACAAGACAGACCGGATTGATAATGGTTGACAATGATGATGATGATGATAAGTATTTGTGCTTATTTGTTTCAACCATTACTGTCATATCT
Source organism: Macrothele yani (assembly GCA_039090855.1). Lineage (NCBI taxonomy): Eukaryota > Metazoa > Arthropoda > Arachnida > Araneae > Macrothelidae > Macrothele > Macrothele yani. Next base: position 233,205,796 of record CM077034.1, on the reverse strand, counting down.
CTAAATACTGTTGCACCTGTTAGTTCCTTCTCACTCATGGTCTTTTATGTGAATTAGTACCTTGTGCATGTTTAATCTTTAGTATGGTAGTAATGCTTAATTGGAATTTGTGCATAGTATAGAATCATGTCTTTCCCTGTCTACAATGCTGTAGGTAAACATTTTCATTTGTATCGCTCGTGCTTTATTGTCTGCCTCTCCTTCGCCCTACGTGGCGAAATAATTTTATGATTTTAACAATATTTTGTTTTACGTTTCACTTGAACTTTAAAGCTGATGAATATACCACTGTATTTATTAACAGAATTCCATTGTCATGTACGTAGAAATGTTATTTTGCTGAAGAATAAAGGCAATTTTGAAATGCAGGACACTTGAAATAACGTACCATCAAGCGTCTTAATCCCATAGAGATTACTGGATCTTAATCCCATAGAGATTATGTGGGTGAGATTGAAGCAAAGGATCCGTCAACAAGGATCCACATCTAAAACAGCCTTAATTGTTTTTTTTTTTTTTTTTTTTTTTTGATTGGAGGTTTAACGACCACCGTGAGCAACTCAATGGGCTATAAGCAGTCGCCCGTCCCTAATTTACGGTCACTGGTTCCAGGGAAGGGAGAGAGCCAATGTCGTAAGACAAACACAACATCCATTGATTGATTGGAGGTTTAACGACCACCGTGAGCAACTCAATGGGTTATAAGCAGTCGCCCGTCCCTAATTTAGGGTCACTGGTTCCAGGGAACGGAGAGAGCCAGTGCCGTAAGACAAACACAACATCCATTGATTGATTGGAGGTTTAACGACCACCGTGAGCAACTCAATGGGCTATAAGCAGTCGCCCGTCCCTAATTTAGGGTCACTGGTTCCAGGGAAGGGAGAGAGCCAGTGCCGTAAGACAAACACAACATCCATTGATTGATTGGAGGTTTAACGACCACCGTGAGCAACTCAATGGGCTATAAGCAGTCGCCCGTCCCTAATTTAGGGTCACTGGTTCCAGGGAACGGAGAGAGCTAATGCCGTAAGACAAACACAACATCCATTGATTGATTGGAGGTTTAACGACCACCGTGAGCAACTCAATGGGCTATAAGCAGTCGCCCGTCCCTAATTTAGGGTCACTGGTTCCAGGGAAGGGAGCGAGCCAGTGCCGTAAGACAAACACAACATCCATTGATTGATTGGAGGTTTAACGACCACCGTGAGCAACTCAATGGGCTATAAGCAGTCACCCGTCCCTAATTTAGGGTCACTGGTTCCAGGGAACGGAGAGAGCCAATGCCGTAAGACAAACACAACATCCATTGATTGATTGGAGGTTTAACGACCACCGTGAGCAACTCAATGGGTTATAAGCAGTCGCCCGTCCCTAATTTAGGGTCACTGGTTCCAGGGAACGGAGAGAGCCAGTGCCGTAAGACAAACACAACATCCATGCCCCACCGGGATTCGAACCCGGACCCCAGACGGACGAATGATCAGAGGCCAGCGCCTTAGACCACTGCGCCACCGGGGCGGCACAGCCTTAATTGAGTCTGTAAGGACATATGGCACCGTTTAATCAACAATGGACAACTAGAGAAGCACATTAGTTCCATGCCAAAAGTTGCAGCCGCCCCGAAGGCGAAGTGGTCTAAGGCGCTGGCCTCTGACCGTTCGTCCGTGAGGGGTCCGGGTTCGAATCCCGGTCAGGCATGGATGTTGTGTTTGTCTTACGGCACTGGCTCTCTCCCTTCCCTGGAACCAGTGACCCTAAATTACGGACGGGCGACTGCTTATAGCCTATTGAGTTGCTCACGGTGGTCGTTAAACCTCCAATCAATCAATGGATGTTGTGTTTGTCTTACGGCACTGGCTCTCTCCCTTCCCTGGAACCAGTGACCCTAAATTAGGGACGGGCGACTGCTTATAGCCCATTGAGTTGCTCACGGTGGTCGTTAAACCTCCAATCAATCAATGGATGTTGTGTTTGTCTTACGGCACTGGCTCTCTCCCTTCCCTGGAACCAGTGACCCTAAATTAGGGACGGGCGACTGCTTATAGCCCATTGAGTTGCTCACGGTGGTCGTTAAACCTCCAATCAATCAATGGATGTTGCGGCTCTCTCCCTTATAACCAGTGACCCTAAATTAGGGACGGGCGACTGCTTATAGCCCATTAAGTTGCTCACGGTGGTCGTTAAACCTCCAATTAAAAAAAAATTAAAAAAAAAAAAAGTTGCACTGTGTAAGTAAGAAACCCTGGTTATCCAATTCAATAATAAAGCGTATTTTGCTCGTTGGTAAGTCATTTCAAGTGTCCTGCAGGTTTCAATAATGTACTGTACAATAATTTTTCGTTAAATGTATTGTACACTAATTTCCCAAATTCCACTATTTTTTTGACTAGACCGTGTACTTTTGCTTGTAACTTGACCTCTGTTACTCGTAATAACATTCTGTAAAGATATTTAAATTCAGCATGAAAGTTTCTTTAAAATGATGTATGCTAGGTATTCCTGACTTTAATATTACGCTGTATATGTTGAAACATCAGAAATTGACTTTCGGTATACTGCATCAGGACTTTTGGCCACGATTGTACTTTTGCGACTATTTTAAAAGTAAGTTCTATGGATTTAAAGGAAAATCCGCCAACCCAAAAAGCAATCGCTGAGTGGTTAAAATTATCTTTATTAACTGCAAAGAAGGTAATAAACAGAGATTTGAATCTGAGAAAACACAAAAACGTACTGTTTTATTGTTTACTGCCTTTTGCCTGAAAAGATTTCATATTCTTAGCGCATAACTCCTGAGTAACATTCCTTGATTTTATTTAAAATTACTCAAATTAAGTAATTTTAATAAAAAATCGGTAAAACTAATTAGTAGTGAAATTCTGGTAAAGAATACTAAATAATACAAGTTTCTAAAATCATGCAATGCATTGATTATAATACGCTTTCCAACATAACAGAAATCATTACTCAAGTTATCACTCAAGTTATGAGAATAATGCCTGTGGAATAAATCTCGGTCCTGTGCCCTGACCTTTGATCCCATTTCGATGATATTCTGCAGAACCGGTTCGGTATATCTCCGAAATAACATGATGAGGTTTTGTCGCAATCGAAGCCTTTTCACGTAAGTTATGATGCATAAGGGCTATGGAATAGATCCCGCTGCTGTGTCCTAACCTTTGACCCCATTTCGCCCATTTTCAACAGAATTCATCCCCAGGCAGGCCCCTACGACATACTAACATTTTATCCAAATCGAAGCATTTTTACGTAAGTTATGACGCATAAGGGCGATGGTATGGATCCCGCTCCTATGTCCTGACCTTTGACCCCATTTCGTCGAGTTTCAGTAAGGTTGGTTCCCAGGTTTTCCCGTACCACCTTTTAAAATTTCATCGAAATCGAACCATTTTTACGTAAGTTATGACACATAATGGCGATGGAAGTGATTCCGCTCCTATGTCCTGACCTTTGACCCCATTTCGCCCATTTTCAATAGGTTTGCCCCCAGGTGGTCCCGCACCACATACCAAAATTTCATCGAAAGCGAACCATTTTTAAGCACCTTATAACGCATAAGGGCAATGGAATGCATCCCGTTCCTATGTCGTGACCTTTGACCCCACTTCACCCATTTTCAAAAGGTTTCGTTCACAGGAGGTTCCCTACCACATATTAAAATTTCGTTGAAATCGAACTATATTTACGCAAGTTATGACGCATAAGGGCAATTGAATGGATCCCGCTCTTATGTCGTGACCTTTGACCCCACTTCACCCATTTTCAATAGCCTTCGTCCCCAGGTGGTCCCCTACCACATACTAAAATTTCATCGAAATCGAACCATTTTTAAGCACCTTATGACGCATAAGGGCAATTGAATGCATCCCGCTCCTATGTCGTGACCTTTGACCCCACTTCACCCATTTTCAAAAGGATTCGTTCACAGGAGGTTCCCTACGACATATTAAAATTTCGTTGAAATCGAACAATATTTACGCAAGTTATGACGCATAAGGGCAATTGAATGGATCCGCTCTTATGTCGTGACCTTTGACCCCACTTCACCCATTTTCAATAGGGTTCGTCCCCAGGTGGTCCCCTACCACACACTAAAATTTCATCGAAATCGAACCATTTTTAAGCACCTTATGACGCATAAGGGCAATTGAATGCATCCCGCTCCTATGTCGTGACCTTTGACCCCACTTCACCCATTTTCAAAAGGTTTCGTTCACAGGAGGTTCCCTACCACATATTAAAATTTCGTTGAAATCGAACTATATTTACGCAAGTTATGACGCATAAGGGCAATTGAATGGATCCCGCTCTTATGTCGTGACCTTTGACCCCATTTCGCCCATTTTCAACAGGATTCGTCCCCAGGCAGGCCCCTACGACATACAAACATTTTATCCAAATCGAAGCATTTTTACGTAAGTTATGACGCATAAGGGCGATGGTATGGATCCCGCTCCTATGTCCTGACCTTTGACCCCATTTCGTCGATTTTCAGTAAGGTTGGTTCCCAGGTTTTCCCGTACCACCTTTTAAAATTTCATCGAAATCGAACCATTTTTACGTAAGTTATGACACATAATGGCGATGGAAGTGATTCCGCTCCTATGTCCTGACCTTTGACCCCATTTCGCCCATTTTCAATAGGTTTGCCCCCAGGTGGTCCCGCACCACATACCAAAATTTCATCGAAAGCGAACCATTTTTAAGCACCTTATGACGCATAAGGGCAATGGAATGCATCCCGTTCCTATGTCGTGACCTTTGACCCCACTTCACCCATTTTCAAAAGGTTTCGTTCACAGGAGGTTCCCTACCACATATTAAAATTTCGTTGAAATCGAACTATATTTACGCAAGTTATGACGCATAAGGGCAATTGAATGGATCCCGCTCTTATGTCGTGACCTTTTGAGCCTACTTCACCCATTTTCAATAGGGTTTGTCCCCAGGTAGTCCCCTACCACATACTAAAATTTCATCGAAATCGAACCATTTTTACGTGAGTTATCGTGCCGACAGACGGACGGAAAAAGCTGGAGCATTTACGCTTCTTCAAAATACATTTAGAAAGCGTAAAAAAATGATAAATCAGATTTTACAAGGTTTTTGCAAATTTCCAGGGTATTCCTAAGGGTTGTTTTTGATTAATCTATTTACCGGTAAAGTACTTTTATTTACCACCACAACACTGGCTCAGTGTATAAGACGTTACATAATTATTAAGAGAAATTTCGATGGAAATACACAGTGCGTCAAATAATTTTTAAGACTGGCGCTAGATTTCAGCCTACGGTGGCGCCACCAGTGTAATCGCGAATGCGTTATAAACCGTGACCATCTGCTTGCTTTCTGCCAAAAGTACTGCGCAGTTGTTAAAGTAACTCAAACGAAACGGCCGTTCATTAGAGAAGTCAAATTTTTTTCATGTTCAATTATTAAGATGGAACAAAGGGCTGTTATTAAATTTAACGCAAAACTTGATAAAAGTGCCTACGTACCAAATGATGAAACAAGTTTACGGTGAGTTTTGTTTAAGTAGATCAAATGTTTTCCTGTGGCACAAACGTTTTTTGGACGCTAGAAGATGATAAGCATACCGGAAGACCAAGTTCATCTAGGACACCTGAGATTATTGAAAAAGTGCGTGATTTCGTGGCAAACAATCGATGTGCGTCACTAAGAATGATGGAAGAGTCTTTAAACATCAACAAAGAAACGATTCGAACCATCCTGCATGAAGATTTGGGCAAAATAAAAGTCTGTGCTAAATTTCTTCCACACACGTTAACCAATGAACAAAAATCAAGGAGAAGTGCACATTGCAGAGACATCATTTCAGCCGCTGAAAATGATCCAAACTTCTTAAAATCGATTGTTACAGGTGATGAAACATGGTGCTTTCAATATGATCCTAAAACAAAGCGACAAAGTGCGGAATGGAAGTCAAAAAACTCGCCACAAGCTAAAAAAAAACAAGAAAAGCTCCATCGAAAATCAAAACAATGCTCATTACATTCTTCGATAGTAAGGGTATTATCTACAAAGAATTTGTTCCAAGTGGACAAACAATTAGTGGTGAGTTTTATTTAAATGTTTTGAGGCGTTTGATGGGCAGAATTCGTCGCATTCGTCCAGAATATCGGGATGAAAACAGTTGGTGTTTGTTGCACGATAATGCACCCAGTCACACCTCACTTCTTGTTCGTAGATTTTTGGCGAAAAATAACGTCTCTGTGTTGAATCATCCACCGTATTCGCCTGATTTAGCACCGTAGACCTTTCTTTGTTCCCCAAACTTAAAATGACGTTAAAAGGGTGTTATTTTGATGATATTTCGACCATAGAAACAGCTTCGACGAGTGCTTTGGAGGCAATTCCGCAAAGTGAACTGGAACAGGCATTCGAATCATTATTAAATCGCTGTAACAAGTGTATTGAAGCCGGAGGGACTTATTTTGAATAACAAACCAAAACAAATTATAATTTCTTGTTTCTATTTCATTTTACAGACGCAGTCTTAAAAATTCTTTGACGCACTGTGTATGAAACGGAATAACAGCTGTTAATTCACTTACCTGAGATACCGATACATGATCAACAAGAATACGTTTATGTGTCCATTTGTTTTTTCCATAATACGAAATACTGTGTAGCAAGTGAGGAAACCACTGCATAGGAGAAACAAAAAAGAACCGTTAGTTAAATCTGGCAACCAAATTCAAATTACAACTAAATGTGTCACATTTAATTCAGAATCTTTCAAACATTTTACACAGAAGTGGTACGTCCCCATTGGCTCAATGGTCTAAGCTCTGGCATCTTAGATGGGTCCGAGTTCGGATCCCTGCGAGGTATCAGAGCTGAGATGATTGGAGCCCGAAAGCACGGGCCCGAATCGGGCTCGGGCTGTAGAATATTTACTGCGGTTCGGGATCTTAGAGAGAGGGAGAGCGAGATAAACTTTTTTATATACACTGGCGGAAAGTGAAAAAAGAACGTCAAGAAGGAATTGACGGACGATCATGAAATTTACATATGTTAATGGGGTCGAGTTTACGTAGGTGTGATCTTAATTTCGGGACCAACCGGTGAGCGCTTACGCCACAGCACGGCATAATATGCAAATTATCGTCGGTGGTATTTAAGGAGTACGGCGAAGTGAATGTAATCAGTCGTCGGCGTACGGACACGTGCGAAGACCCTGAAGAAGCTGCAATGCCTGGACATGGAAGACGTGTACGATTTCAGCAGTTATCGGACTTTGAGCGAGGTCGTCTAGTCGGACTCCGCGATGCCGGGTGGTCGTATCGTCGTATTGCGGAGCGAATTGGACGGGAAGTATCGGTGGTGGTACGATGGTGGCGTAGATGGTGCGAGGAACATTCCCACACGAGAAGACGTGGAAAACCGGGAGTCACAGACGGACTGATGAGCGGACCGATCGACGCATAAGAAGAGCGGCGTTGTCAAGCAGAACATCCACTGCGACGCAAATCCGAGCTGCCGTTGCACCTGAGGTGACTGTGCGAACAATCCGCAACCGTCTACTAGATGCAGGACTACGTGCACGTGTGCCTCTGGCATGTGTACCTCTGACGCCACCCCACCGTCAGGAGCGGCTGCAGTGGTGTCGCCAACGTCTGCACTGGAGAACGCAATGGCGATCTGTCGTGTTCAGCGATGAAAGTAGATTCAGGTTGGGAGCCCCCCGATGGCCGTACGCGTGTTCGCAGACGCACAGGCGAGCGTCTCCACCCTTCTTGCATTCGCCAGCGACACATAGGGCCTACACCCGATCTCCTGGTATGGAGAGCGATCAGCTATCACTCCCGTACACAACTAGTGTTTTTACCGGGTACGTTAAAGAGACCCTCCTACATCAACAACATCATTCAGCCCGTTGTTGTGCCATTTGTAAGGTCGATCCATCGTGGTGTTTTCCAGCAAGATAACGCACGCTCACACACGTCACGTGCAACGCAACATGCACTTCAGGGCGTGAGACAACTTCCATGCCCTGCACGTTCACCGGATTGAGCATGTGTGGGATTTTATGGGACAACGACTTATCCGGTCTCCACGGCCAGCCACGACCATCCCCGATTGAGGCGTCCAGGTTGAGGATGCTTGGAACTCAATACCCCAAAGTTACATCCAACATCTGTACGACAGACTCCATGCCAGAATTGCACATTGTGACGCAGTTCATGGTGGTTCAACCTCGTACTAACCATGTCACATGGAAATGCTATTTTTCAGTTTACCAGCAAATACAGCTGTATTTTGCCATAATGTTTTGATCACGTTATCCTCTGTATTCCGTTATGTATAAATTTCGTTGGTATCAGACGTCTCCTTCTTGGTGTCCTTTTTTCACTTTCTAGCCACGACCATCCCCGATTTAGGCGTCCAGGTTGAAGATGCTTGGAACTCAATACCCCAAACTTACATCCAACATCTGTACGACAGACTCCATGCCAGAATTGCACAGTGTGACGCAGTTCATGGCGGTTCAACCTCATACTAACCATGTTACATGGAAATGTTATTTTTCAGTTTACCAGCAAATACAGCTGTATTTTGCCATAATGTTTTGATCACGTTATCCTCTGTATTCCGTTATGTATAAATTTCGTTGGTATCAGACGTCTCCTTCTTGGTGTTCTTTTTTCACTTTCTAGCCACGACCATCCCCTATTGAGGCGTCCAGGTTGAGGATGCTTGGAACTCAATACCCCAAATTTACATCCAACATCTGTACGACAGACTCCATGCCAGAATTGCGCAGTGTGACGCAGTTCATGGCGGTTCAACCTCGTACTAACCATGTTACATGGAAATGTTATTTTTCAGTTTACCAGCAAATACAGCTGTATTTTGCCATAATGTTTTGATCACGTTATCCTCTGTATTCCGTTATGTATAAATTTCGTTGGTATCAGACGTCTCCTTCTTGGTGTCCTTTTTTCACTTTCTAGCCACGACCATCCCCGATTTAGGCGTCCAGGTTGAAGATGCTTGGAACTCAATACCCCAAACTTACATCCAACATCTGTACGACAGACTCCATGCCAGAATTGCACAGTGTGACGCAGTTCATGGCGGTTCAACCTCATACTAACCATGTTACATGGAAATGTTATTTTTCAGTTTACCAGCAAATACAGCTGTATTTTTCCATAATGTTTTGATCACGTTATCCTCTGTATTCCGTTATGTATAAATTTCGTTGGTATCAGACGTCTGACTCCATGCCAGAATTGCACAGTGTGACGCAGTTCATGGCGGTTCAACCTCGTACTAACCATGTTACATGGAAATGTTATTTTTCAGTTTACCAGCAAATACAGCTGTATTTTGCCATAATGTTTTGATCACGTTATCCTCTGTATTCCGTTATGTATAAATTTCGTTGGTATCAGACGTCTGACTCCATGCCAGAATTGCGCAGTGTGACGCAGTTCATGGCGGTTCAACCTCGTACTAACCATGTTACATGGAAATGTTATTTTTCAGTTTACCAGCAAATACAGCTGTATTTTGCCATAATGTTTTGATCACGTTATCCTCTGTATTCCGTTATGTATAAATTTCGTTGGTATCAGACGTCTCCTTCTTGGTGTTTTTTTTCACTTTCTAGCCACGACCATCCCCTATTGAGGCGTCCAGGTTGAGGATGCTTGGAACTCAATACCCCAAATTTACATCCAACATCTGTACGACAGACTCCATGCCAGAATTGCACAGTGTGACGCAGTTCATGGCGGTTCAACCTCGTACTAACCATGTTACATGGAAATGTTACTTTTTCAGTTTACCAGCAAATACAGCTGTATTTTGCCATAATGTTTTGATCACGTTATCCTCTGTATTCCGTTATGTATAAATTTCGTTGGTATCAGACGTCTCCTTCTTGGTGTTCTTTTTTCACTTTCCAGCCACGACCATCCCCGATTTACGCGTCCAGGTTGAGGATGCTTGGAACTCAATACCCCAAACTTCCATCCAACATCTGTACGACAGACTCCATGCCAGAATTGCACAGTGTGACGCAGTTCATGGCGGTTCAACCTCGTACTAACCATGTTACATGGAAATGTTATTTTTCAGTTTACCAGCAAATACAGCTGTATTTTGCCATAATGTTTTGATCACGTTATCCTCTGTATTCCGTTATGTATAAATTTCGTTGGTATCAGACGTCTCCTTCTTGGTGTTCTTTTTTCACTTTCTAGCCACGACCATCCCCGATTTAGGCGTCCAGGTTGAGGATGCTTGGAACTCAATACCCCAAACTTCCATCCAACATCTGTACGACAGACTCCATGCCAGAATTGCACAGTGTGACGCAGTTCATGGCGGTTCAACCTCGTACTAACCATGTTACATGGAAATGTTATTTTTCAGTTTACCAGCAAATACAGCTGTATTTTGCCATAATGTTTTGATCACGTTATCCTCTGTATTCCGTTATGTATAAATTTCGTTGGTATCAGACGTCTCCTTCTTGGTGTTCTTTTTTCACTTTCTAGCCACGACCATCCCCGATTGAGGCGTCCAGGTTGAGGATGCTTGGAACTCAATACCCCAAACTTCCATCCAACATCTGTACGACAGACTCCATGCCAGAATTGCACAGTGTGACGCAGTTCATGGCGGTTCAACCTCGTACTAACCATGTTACATGGAAATGTTATTTTTCAGTTTACCAGCAAATACAGCTGTATTTTGCCATAATGTTTTGATCACGTTATCCTCTGTATTCCGTTATGTATAAATTTCGTTGGTATCAGACGTCTCCTTCTTGGTGTTCTTTTTTCACTTTCTAACCACGACCATCCCCTATTGAGGCGTCCAGGTTGAGGATGCTTGGAACTCAATACCCCAAATTTACATCCAACATCTGTACGACAGACTCCATGCCAGAATTGCACAGTGTGACGCAGTTCATGGCGGTTCAACCTCGTACTAACCATGTTACATGGAAATGTTACTTTTTCAGTTTACCAGCAAATACAGCTGTATTTTGCCATAATGTTTTGATCACGTTATCCTCTGTATTCCGTTATGTATAAATTTCGTTGGTATCAGACGTCTCCTTCTTGGTGTTCTTTTTCACTTTCCAGCCACGACCATCCCCGATTGAGGCGTCCAGGTTGAGGATGCTTGGAACTCAATACCCCAAACTTCCATCCAACATCTGTACGACAGACTCCATGCCAGAATTGCACAGTGTGACGCAGTTCATGGCGGTTCAACCTCGTACTAACCATGTTACATGGAAATGTTATTTTTCAGTTTACCAGCAAATACAGCTGTATTTTGCCATAATGTTTTGATCACGTTATCCTCTGTATTCCGTTATGTATAAATTTCGTTGGTATCAGACGTCTCCTTCTTGGTGTTCTTTTTTCACTTTCTAGCCACGACCATCCCCGATTTAGGCGTCCAGGTTGAGGATGCTTGGAACTCAATACCCCAAACTTCCATCCAACATCTGTACGACAGACTCCATGCCAGAATTGCACAGTGTGACGCAGTTCATGGCGGTTCAACCTCGTACTAACCATGTTACATGGAAATGTTATTTTTCAGTTTACCAGCAAATACAGCTGTATTTTGCCATAATGTTTTGATCACGTTATCCTCTGTATTCCGTTATGTATAAATTTCGTTGGTATCAGACGTCTGACTCCATGCCAGAATTGCACAGTGTGACGCAGTTCATGGCGGTTCAACCTCGTACTAACCATGTTACATGGAAATGTTATTTTTCAGTTTACCAGCAAATACAGCTGTATTTTGCCATAATGTTTTGATCACGTTATCCTCTGTATTCCGTTATGTATAAATTTCGTTGGTATCAGACGTCTGACTCCATGCCAGAATTGCACAGTGTGACGCAGTTCATGGCGGTTCAACCTCGTACTAACCATGTTACATGGAAATGTTATTTTTCAGTTTACCAGCAAATACAGCTGTATTTTGCCATAATGTTTTGATCACGTTATCCTCTGTATTCCGTTATGTATAAATTTCGTTGGTATCAGACGTCTCCTTCTTGGTGTTCTTTTTTCACTTTCTAGCCACGACCATCCCCGATTTAGGCGTCCAGGTTGAGGATGCTTGGAACTCAATACCCCAAACTTCCATCCAACATCTGTACGACAGACTCCATGCCAGAATTGCACAGTGTGACGCAGTTCATGGCGGTTCAACCTCGTACTAACCATGTTACATGGAAATGTTATTTTTCAGTTTACCAGCAAATACAGCTGTATTTTGCCATAATGTTTTGATCACGTTATCCTCTGTATTCCGTTATGTATAAATTTCGTTGGTATCAGACGTTCTGACTCCATGCCAGAATTGCACAGTGTGACGCAGTTCATGGCGGTTCAACCTCGTACTAACCATGTTACATGGAAATGTTATTTTTCAGTTTACCAGCAAATACAGCTGTATTTTGCCATAATGTTTTGATCACGTTATCCTCTGTATTCCGTTATGTATAACATTTCGTTGGTATCAGACGTCTGACTCCATGCCAGAATTGCACAGTGTGACGCAGTTCATGGCGGTTCAACCTCGTACTAACCATGTTACATGGAAATGTTATTTTTCAGTTTACCAGCAAATACAGCTGTATTTTGCCATAATGTTTTGATCACGTTATCCTCTGTATTCCGTTATGTATAAATTTCGTTGGTATCAGACGTCTCCTTCTTGGTGTTCTTTTTTCACTTTCTAGCCACGACCATCCCCGATTGAGGCGTCCAGGTTGAGGATGCTTGGAACTCAATACCCCAAACTTCCATCCAACATCTGTACGACAGACTCCATGCCAGAATTGCAGTGTGACGCAGTTCATGGCGGTTCAACCTCGTACTAACCATGTTACATGGAAATGTTATTTTTCAGTTTACCAGCAAATACAGCTGTATTTTGCCATAATGTTTTGATCACGTTATCCTCTGTATTCCGTTATGTATAAATTTCGTTGGTATCAGACGTCTCCTTCTTGGTGTTCTTTTTTCACTTTCTAGCCACGACCATCCCCGATTTTTTTTTTTTTTTTTTTTTTTTTTTTTTTTTGAGGTTTAACGACCACCGTGAGCAACTCAATGGGCTATAAGCAGTCGCCCGTCCCTAATTTAGGGTCACTGGTTCCAGGGAAGGGAGAGAGCCAGTGCCGTAAGACAAACACAACACCCATGCCTGACCGGGATTCGAACCCGGACCCCTTACGGACGAATGATCAGAGGCCAACGCCTTAGACCACTGCGCCACCGGGGCGGCCATCCCCGATTTAGGCGTCCAGGTTGAGGATGCTTGGAACTCAATACCCCAAACTTCCATCCAACATCTGTACGACAGACTCCATGCCAGAATTGCACAGTGTGACGCAGTTCATGGCGGTTCAACCTCGTACTAACCATGTTACATGGAAATGTTATTTTTCAGTTTACCAGCAAATACAGCTGTATTTTGCCATAATGTTTTGATCACGTTATCCTCTGTATTCCGTTATGTATAAATTTCGTTGGTATCAGACGTCTCCTTCTTGGTGTTCTTTTTTCACTTTCTAGCCACGACCATCCCCGATTGAGGCGTCCAGGTTGAGGATGCTTGGAACTCAATACCCCAAACTTCCATCCAACATCTGTACGACAGACTCCATGCCAGAATTGCACAGTGTGACGCAGTTCATGGCGGTTCAACCTCGTACTAACCATGTTACATGGAAATGTTATTTTTCAGTTTACCAGCAAATACAGCTGTATTTTGCCATAATGTTTTGATCACGTTATCCTCTGTATTCCGTTATGTATAAATTTCGTTGGTATCAGACGTCTCCTTCTTGGTGTTCTTTTTTCACTTTTCGCCAGTGTATAAATAAGATTTCATATGATTCAGCAAATGAGACACTTTACATTAGGTGCTTGATTTAATTTCCCGCTGTTTTTTTCCACAGAAACACCTGTGTGTTTCCACAGAAAGGTATAGGATAGTCTATTCATAGTAGTGTTTGTTGGCAGCTACGACCCATTCCCACCGTTGGGGTAACAAATTTATTCCGAGGTAGAGAAATGCAGGTTCTTTCGAGGCGAGCCATTCATCGAGACATTTTTGGATATCCGCGACAGAAAGGAAGTGCTGCTCTGACAGGTCATGTTGTAGCGACCGGAACAAATGGAAGTCCGAGTGAGCAATGTCCGGGGAATAAGGCTGGTGGGGTAAGAAGTCCAAGCCAATTGCCTCTAAGAGTTACTTCGCGGATTTGGCGACATGAGGTCTAGCGTTGTCGTGGAGAAGAATAACCTTGTCATGTGGGATTCAGTTTCCGAGCTTCTGGATCATTCCCACTGCCTTTAAACGTTTGCTAACCGTTCACTCATCGACCCGTAGTGTTTCAGACAACTTGTGGAGCGTCTGACATGAATCCTCGTCCAATAAGACCTCCAATGCGCCATCTTTGAACTTTTTCGGCTGCCCAGGGCGCTCTTTGTCCTTCACGTCATAATCGTTGGCTTTGAAGCGTCGGAACCACTCTCTGCATGTTAGGGCATGTTTCCCCATAGGTCTGCACTAGCAAACGATGACTTTCCGCTGCAGATTTCTTGAGATGAAAGCAGAAGAGTAATGCTTCCCGCAAATGCTCCTTTTTTGGTACGAAACTCGACATCGTGAATGCGATACAAACTCGTGTTCTGTGTCCTCCGATCGCGTGTCACACACTGCGTCGCCCAGACTACGGACGGTACGTGCGTGTGCAAGGGAGATCACGTGTGGCCCGGGTCACAGCGCACCACTGCTGCCCTCTATTGGGCAACAGCGGGAATTAATTCAAACACCTAATACACTATCAACCAACAAGTAATTGGACAATCGACGATATCTGCGGTCCTGATACACGTCACGGCCGCCGCCCTTAAATATCATTTGGGAAACAACAACGCAACCAGTCGCATGCAAGATGCCACGCAGTTGGGAGCTCTCTGATTTCGAGAAAGGTGTAATCGTCGGGTATCACAGAAATGGCCGATTACATATCCAGCGAGTTGAAGTACCCAAAATCGACAGTGGCCTACGTTATTGGCAAGTGGAAGATGAGAGGTGACTGTCGGAATGTGCCCCGACCCGGCAGACCCACAAAACTGGGAGTTTAGAGACCGACGGGTGCTGGCCAGAGAAATTCGGAGGAACAGCACCAAATCGATGGGCCACATCCGCGAGGAGTTTCAACAGGCATCCGGGAGTGTTCTTTCGATGAATACCATCCGTAAGGAAGCCCATCTGCTCGGTTATCATGGACGTGCTGCCGCCCACAAGCCTTTGATCACCAAGTACAATAGCACTGCTCGGTTAACGTGGTGCAAAAAACGTCCACGATGGACCGTTGAACAGTGGAAACAGGTTCTCTGGAGCGACGGATCAAGGTTCACCCTCTACCGTTCGGATGGCATGGTCTGGGTTTGGCGTCTGCCTGGAGAACGCCTCCTGCCGGAATGTATTGTGCCATCTGTGAAGTTCGGCGGCGGTGGAATTATGCTATGGGGGTGTTTCTCCTGGTATGGCACGGGACCCTTGGTCGCAATTCCTGGTAGACTCATTGCCGAGACCTACTGCACCATTTTGGATGACCATGCGCTTCCTACGTTGTGGAAGTTTTACGGGGTGGACCCATGTTTCTTTCAGGATGACAATGCCACCTGTCATGTTTCGAGGTCCACCATAGCTTGGTATGGTGACAATGGGATTAATGGAATGGACTGGCTTGCGCAGAGCCCAGACCTTAACCCTATCGAGTACCTCTGGGACGAGTTGGAGCGTCGACTTAAGGGGTGCCCCCACTGTCCGAAATCGGTGAAGGAACTGACCTGTCTTCTGCAAGCCGAGTGGAAGAAAATACCGCTAGCCGTCGTACAACGCCTGGTTGAGAGTATGCCTCGGAGGGTCGCAGCTGTAATCGCCGCTCGTGGAGGCTCCACCAACTATTGAAGGTGAATAAACTGCATTGTATGTTATGTCATTTTAACGTCCTGACAAAACGCAAATATTACTTTACCCATTAAATCCAAAAAAAAAAAAAAAAAAAAAAAAAGGCCCATCCCATCACAGAACCTCCTCCGAATTGTCGGCTGAATATTTGGCGTTTTTCCGTTCTCATATCAGGGCAATAATATTTCGCACCGTCTGGGCCATCTAAATTAAATTTCTTTTCATCGCTAAATAATACTTGGAGCCATTCGTCGTTTTATGACATACGGTCTTCGCCGAGTTTAACCGAGCTTCTGTGTGCTGCGTAGTTAAAGGCGGTTTCTTTGACAATCTTGCACATTTCACGAGGGGTGTCTGCTGCAATACTCTTTGAACCCTGTAGTTTTCGACATTTTCACGTTTCTGTGTTGACTTGTATTCCGTACAGACAGACTGTGATGCACAGCGAACTTCGGGTCATGTCGTTTCATTCCAGGCGAAATATTACTATGCCGTCCAGTTCGTTTCTGAGCTGGATATTATTTGTTAACACTGAAAACGTTATAAATACACTGCTGGCCACCCAAAATGCAACACCAAGAAGGAGGCATCCGATTGGCCTGAAATTCGCAGCATGCGTCGCATTGCAGGGCATATGCAAATCATGCTAGCCCAGCACGCCACGGAGAAGCACTATAAGAAGGGTGCACAGAAGGCGGGGTGTAAGTAGTGGAAGTGTGTTGTGCTGCCGGACCTGTGCGTGGGAAACTTCCTGATGCCTCGTCGCAGAATACGGCAGTCATTACAGCACGTTTCGGAGTTCGACAGAGGACGAATAGTGGCATATCGCGACAACGGTTTATTGTACCGAGACATCGGCGTCCGTGTGGGACGACATCCAGCCACAGTGAGGCCAGTATGGATTCGGTGGGTGCAGGAGGGACGGGCGGACCGACGTGAGCGATTGCCGCAGCCGCGGCGCACCACCGAACGAGAGGACCGGCATGTTGTGCTGCGGGCAGTGACGGCTCGCACCGCCACATCGCGAACGTTAGCGCAAGAATTAGGGTGTGTTGCGCAACAACCTGTGTCAGCACGTACCGTTAGACATCATCTGCAGGAGCGGGGACTTCTCGCACGGCGCCCAATGCTCCGATGACCATTGAAGTTACACCACCGGCGAGTGCGGCGGCAGTGGGCCGTTGAACGCCGCCCCTGGACTACGGAATGGCACGACATTGTCTTCTCCGACGAATCCCGCTTCTGCCTGCAATGCCACGATGGTCGGATCCGCGTGTGGCAGCATCGCGGCGAGAGACTGTATGACGCCTGCATTATGCATCGTCATACCGATCCGTCACCTGGCGTTATGGTTTGGGGCGCAATTGGATACGACACCTGCACCCCTCTGGTACGCATCGCCGGTACACTCAACAGCCACCGCTACATCTCCGACGTTTCGGAGCCTGTAGTCCTCCCTTACCTGGAGGACCTGCCAGCGGCCACGTTTCAACAGGACAATGCGCGCCCGCACGTGGCACGTATCGTGCAACAATTCTTCACGGCCACCAGGTGTCACTGCTGCCGTGGCCCGCCTGTTCTTCCGATATGTCGCCCATCGAACACGTCTGTTCGCTGATCGGCAACCGAGTGGCCCGGCAAGCACCACCCGTGATGAACTGTGGCAACGTGTGGAAGCAGCCTGGACCGACATACCCCAAGCCCACATCCAAAGCCTCTTTCGTTCGATGACCGCGGCGTGTAGCGGCCGTTATTGCCAGCCATGGGGGGGGGCACACGAACTATTGATGTCTGTGTGTTCCGCAAGTCGCACGGGCCTGTAAGCTCAATCGTTTCATCTTTGTATCTGTTGTTATGTGTCCAGTAAATCTGGCTTGTGTCCTTCTTGGTGTTGCATTTTGGGTGGACAGCAGTGTAGAATATTTGGATCGTTTTAATCGGTTTGAAATCGCATTACATTCATTCGTTGATCGTGCAACGCCCGAACGCGAATTATCTCGTCCGCTGGAAGCTTTTTCCCACGTGGCGTTCTTAAAACTCAATCAGTTGCGTCACATTTACCGACTATTTAACCTGGTCTGATGCCAGGCTAATTTGCATAGCAAAGCGTGTTTGTGTTCGAGCGTTTGTGTGAAATTTCATATACATATTTGTGGTACAGTTTCAGTACACTACATGTTTAAAACGTTTAATACATATCCGAAATTGTTATTTTCTAATCCGCAAAATCTGTCTGCGAAAGCTATGTGGGTTATTTTCACCACTGTGTTAATCCATGGGTACCGAGATAGAAGGCTTTCTCACTGCTTTCCCTTGAGAGCCGTGACGTCATCATACTTAGGGCTACCGACCACGAAAGAATAAAACGTATTCGAGTCAAGCTTGGATTTGTCATTCTTCTAAGAGGCGCTAAGTTTAAGGCAGTGCAATTCCACTTTATAATCTCGTGGCCATTTCAATATACACTGAGTGGCCACTTTATTATGAACACCTGACAGTTTTAAGCAAATGAGCTATGGCTGCACGCTGTTGTTGCCAGAGGGCAAGGCTAGTATATAAAGGGAAAGCTTAGTGCTTGCGACAGTAGTGGAAGAGATTTTTGGGTGACGAGATGAGTAAAAAATTCGATTTGACGGACTTTCAGCGTGGGATAATTGTAGGAGCTCGGAGCCATGGAGCGAGTATCACCGAAACCGCCGCATTCGTGAAATGTTCCAGAGCAGCTGCTGTTAAAGTGTTTAAAGACTGTATTGTCAGCCAAAAACTGGGTCTCTACGTGCAACGTGTGGTCGTCATCGACTAGTGACTGCTCGGGCGGAACGGAGAGTGTCCAGACTGGCAACAGACAACAGAACGGGCAACAGTGCAGCAAATTACAGACAATCTTAATCAAGGATCCCCTCAAATGATCTCTGCACGCACTGTTCGCCGTACACTGCATCGAATGGGATATGGCAGCCGAAGGCCTGTTGCAACACCTTTGCTGTCTGCAGTTAACAAGAGAAAACGTCTCCAGTTCGCACAAGGATTGGACAGTCGATAATTGCAAACAAATTATGTGGTCCGATGAATCACGTTTTCAGTTGCACCATGCCGATGGCCGAGTGAGAATTTGGCGGAAACAGCACGAAAGCATGGACCCCAAATGCATTGCTACAACCCTTCAAGCTGGTGGAGGCAACGTTAAGGGTTGGGGAATGTTTTCCTGGCACGCTTTGGGCCCTTTAATTCGTGTCTGACTGGCACATCATATCTAAACATCGTCACGGACCAAGTGCGTCCTGTCATGTGGATGGTTTATCCCAATGACTTTCAACAAGATAATGCGTCCTACCATAGTGCTCGTATTGTACAGGATTGGTTTCAGGAACGTGACGGTGAGTTTACTTTGCTTAGGCGGCCCCCACAATCTCCAGATCTCAACCCCATTGAGAATTTGTGGGACGAAGTTGAACGAGCCATCAGACAGCTGGATCCACAACCTTGCAATCTCACTCTTCTGGAAAGTGCTATTCATCAAGCATGGTCTCAGATTCCACAAACCACCTATCAACATCTCGTGGAGTCAATGCCACGAAGAATCGACGCAGTATTTAAAGGCAAAAGGTGGCCCAACGAAGTGCTGAGGGGGTGGTCATAATGAAGTGGCCACTCAGTGTATAAAGATGGCACAAAACTTTATAGTACCAAAGTGCAAAGGAAAATACAGAGCTGTACTAAAAGAAAGTGCTCTTTCCGCAAAGAGTAATATCTTAGACACACGTCGAAGTCACGATTTCGACATCACGGAGAATAAGTCAATGATTTTACGATTTGTTCAATATTTCTTCGTCTATGTAGTTACCGAAATTGTTTTAATAAATATACACAAGAGCCTTTTCTAATCTGAAATTAATTTCTGACAAGACACAGTCAGCGACCATAAGTGTTTCCGCAAATAAACAAAACAACATGTAACGTACCAGGAGATGTGACGTACCTGCCAGAAGGACGCACACGACATAAAGGCAGATAGGAATCAGAATAAAACGTCCGCGTAGCTCAATTGGTAGAGCAACTTATTCCGGAATGAGGGGACCCGGGTTCGAATCCTGGCGCGGATAAAAATGACGGAGAAATTCACTTTGTTTTAATGGCGCCCGAACTATCCGGATGACCCGACCGTTCACAATCTCGCATTGGTGTGATGTTATTTCCACACCGCGAGATAGGAAAAATAAGAGCAGCACTTCGAAAAAAAAAAAAAAAAAATAAGGGGGAGATGATGTAACGTACCAGGAGATGTGACGTACCTGCCAGAAGGACGCACACGACATAAAGGTAGATAGGAATCAGAATAAAACGTCCGCGTAGCTCAATTGGTAGAGCAACTTATTCCGGAATGAGGGGATCCGGGTTCGAATCCTGGCGCGGATAGAAATGACGGAGAAATTTACTTCGTTATAATGGCGCCCAAACTATCCGGATGACCCGACCGTTCACAATCTCGCAATGGTGTGATGTTATTTCCACACCGCGAGATAGGAAAAATAAGAGAATCCCTTCTCCAGCACTTCGAAAAAAAATAATAATAAGGGGGAGATGATGTAACGTACCAGGAGATGTGACGTACCTGCCCGAAGGACGCACACGACATAAAGGCAGATAGGAATCAGAATAAAACGTCCGCGTAGCTCAATTGGTAGAGCAACTTATTCCGGAATGAGGGGATCCGGGTTCGAATCCTGGCGCGGATAAAAATGACGGAGAAATTCACTTCGTTATAAACAATACCCACATATCACGATGATTTTGTAGATTTCGCAGCTGCCGATCTTTAATCTCATATGAGCTAATGAAATATATGCCGCTAATTAAAATGCTGTAGGAAGTTACCGCGATAAGAAGAAAGCGTGTAGGAAATGTTGTTGTCATGTCAATCCACTTGTTCGTGTGCTTAACTAAAGATTATTTTATTCTGTAAACAATGACTATCGTTCATACATTTTCGTTTCTTTTTTTTTTTTTTTTTTTGATGAAACAAGACATTAAGCTGACCATTTTGAACTTCACACGAACAACTTAACCAACGAAAGTTAAAAGCAAAGCGAAAGTCAGAACACTTCGTTGTCCGTACTTCATAGCCAGAGAACCATCTAACGTCGATCGTGCCAACAGCGGTTCATACGACAACACGGCGTTTGCTGACGTCACAAATCGCCGCGCAGGTTTTCTATCTCGTTGGGTTGGCCACGGTTAATCTGTCGCGCACATTTTCACTAATAGTACATTTACTCTGTTTTTAACACCTTTTGCATATATACACTATCTACCAACAAGTAATTGGACACCTGTGATAGCAAAGGAAGACGAAGTTTATTCACCTTCCATAGTTGGTGAAGCCTCCACGAGCGGCGATTACAGCTGCGCATACTCTCAACCAGGCGTTGTACGACGGCTAGCGGTATTTTCTTCCACTCGGCTTGGAGAAGACAGGTCAGTTCCTTCACCGATTTCGGACCCTTAAGTCGACGCTTCATCTCGTCCCAGAGGTGCTCGATAGGGTTAAGGTCCGGGGCCAGTCTATTCGATTAACCCCATTGTCACCATACCAAGCCATGGTGGACCTCGCAACATGACAGGTGGCATTGTCATCCTGAAAGTAACATGAGTCCACCCCGTAAAACTGCCACAACGTAGGAAGCGCATGGTCATCCAAAATGGTGCAATAGGTCTCGGCGTTGAGTCTACCAGGAATTGCGAACAAGGGTCCCGTGCCATACCAGGATAAACACCCCCATAGCATAATTCCACCGCCGCCGAACTTCACAGTTGGCACAATACATTCCGGCAGGAGGCGTTCTCCAGGCAGACGCCAGACCCAGACCCTGTCATCCGAACGGTAGAGGGTGAACCTTGATTCGTCGCTCCAGAGAACCTGTTTCCACTGTTCAACGGTCCATTGTCGACGTTCTTTGCACCACGTTAGCCGAGCAGCGCTATTGGACTTGGTGATCAAAGGCTTGTGGGCGGCAGCACGTCCATGATAACCGAGGAGATGGGCTTCCTTACGGATGGTATTCATCGAAAGAACACTCCCGGATGCCTGTTAAAACTTCTCGCGGATGTGGCCCATGGATTTGGAGCGGTTCTTCCAAATTTCTCTGGCCAGCACCCATCGGTCTCTAACTCTCAGTTTTGTGGGTCTGCCGGGTCGGGACACATTCCGACAGTCACCTCTCATCTTCCACTTGCCAATCACGTAGGCCACTGTCGATTTTGGGTACTTCAACTCGCTGGATATGTCATCGGCCATTTCTGTGATACCCGACGATTACACCTTTCTCGAAATCAGAGAGCTCCGAACTGCGTGGCATCTTGCATGCGACTGGTTGCGTTGTTTGTTTCCCACACGATATTTGACGGCGGCGGCCGTGACGTGTATTAGGACCGCAGATATCGTCGATTGCAGGGGTGTCCAATTACTTGTTGGTAGATAGTGTAATTAGATTGTATTAAATTACGTTTCTGAACAAAGAAAGTGTTTGAATGCGAGATGGTTTCACGTACCTTAGCAAGAAAAATACTTCAACCGACACCCAGGCGTTCAGTACAGCTCCGAAATCCAGGCTATTGAACCACACAAATGCGTTCGACGGGCGACCTGAAATATTTAGAACACATCTCTGAAATTTCATTTTTGACATCCTGGTTAGCAAGCATATTGAAATTCTGTTTGCAACATTAATGAGAGTACACAGTCGTACCAGAACAATGTGACCACCACCGAACCCACAGTGTACCCGCGCATGCGCGTTACGGAGTGCACGTGACAAGGTTGACCACGCGGGGACATACGCTGCCAGCCAGGAAGGATGAGCCATAGTGTGTCACGTGAGCACAACGGGCATAGGTACTATATGCCGTGCAAATTAATTGGGACAAGCTATATATTTTACTCTCAGAATTTTAATGTTATCGCCAGTTGATGTCGGAAACCCACGTAAACCGGTTTTATCTGCTGTGAGGTGGTGTAACTGTTAGAACTTGATAGTAAGAATGTGGTTTGACCGGTTTTAAACAGGAAATAGGCACTTCAGCTTCAGTTGTGAGCTTTCGCGTGTGAGAGGTGGATGTTAGTTTTTGCTCTCTGTGAGTACGTTGATTGAAAAATGGATATTTCCCCAAGGAACCGTGCAAAAATAATTGCTCTGAAGGATCACAGTTCTATGACAGTGAGAGATATCGCTTCTGCAGTTGGTGTAGGCAAATCAAGTGTATCAAGACTGCTTACGCGATACAACGCATCTGGATCATCGTCTCCAAAAAACAGAGGTAAATGTGGAAGAAAACGAAAAACAACTCCACGAACTGATCAATATCTAGTCAGAAAGGATCTAAGCGCATTTGATCGTGGGAAAAATTGTCGGGGCCCGACGAATGGGTCACTCCATCGCGGAAGTCGTGCAGGCACTGGGATTTTCACGAGCCACTGTGTCACGGGTGCACCGTGAGTACATCGAATCCGGTAAAACCATCCCTGCGAGGGCGAACTGCCGTGGACAACAGCGTGCGGATGAGCGGGGTCATTGTCGGCTAGCTCGCATTGTAACAGCGGATAGACGGGCCACAGTGCAAGAAATCCCCCGGCAATTTAACGCTGGTGCACAAAAACGTGTAAGCAGCCACACCATCCAGAACCATCTCCTCGCTATGGGGTACAGAAGCCATCGTCCCACGAGGGTACCGCTGCTGACCTCACATCACAGGGTGCAAAGATTAGCATGGGCGCGGGAACATCGCCACTGGACCCTAGACATGTGGAAAAATGTTGCCTGGACTGATGAGTCGAGATTCACGTTGGTACATGCGGACGGCAGGATACGAGTACGGCGCAAACCGCATGAAGCGATGGATACTTCTTGCCAGCAGGGTACTCTTCAAGCTGGTGGGGGTGGCATTCTCGTCTGGGGACTGTTTACGTGGACGGAAATGGGACCCCTGGTACGTGTGACATCGTCCCTCACAGGTCAACGTTCCCGGGATGTCCGGGACGTCCATCCGCGGTTTCTCACAAGAATGTGGACCAAGCCATAACAAATGACCCACATCCAACCGTTCAGGAATTATCGGAAACGTTGTCGGTACAGAGAACAACAGTCGAAAGACGGATGCATGTCCTTTGGTTCATCACCGAGTTCGTTAACCAGCTTTCTGCAAAGCAACGAGAGGACAGAATCCGTACCTGTGTTTGTTTGCTGTCTCGTCACAGAAATGTACCGTTTTTGAAACGAACTGTAACGGGTGATGAGAAATGGGTACTGTACCATAATGTAAAGCGTCGACGGACCGTGTGCCAAGGTGAGGAGTCTCCTCCATGGATCTCAAAAGGAGGACTGAATCCGAAAAAGGTTTTGTTGAGAGTTTGGTGCGATTTCCAGGAAATAATCAACTGGGAAGTGTTGACGATACACTTCCCAGTTGATTATTACCTGGACACCTTGATTATTTCCTGGATTCACCTCACCTATAAACGTGGAAAGAGCGAAGATCTTTGTTTGATGTTCCTGGTCCACGTTAAATGTCTGTATTAATTATTCATTCTCCTTCTAATTATTTGTTCAGTTGCTGCTTACCATCTTTGGTGAATCCCCAGCATTGTGCGGGGCTCCAAGAAGCAACCTGCCAACTTGGCTTGGCAGTTAGCGTGTGTGAGTCTGGAGGAATTCGAGGCCGCTGTGGTGTAGCTGAAGCATATCCGGCGCGTAACTGGAAGACCCTGGGTTCGACTCCCGGTGGCGTAAATTGAGAATATTTCCGTGATTCACTTATAAACGTGGAAAGAGCGAAGATCTTTGTTTGATGTTCCTGGTCCACGTTAAATGTCTGTATTAATTATTTATTCGCCTTCTAATTATTTCTTCAGTTGCTGCTTACCATCTTTGGTGAATCCCCAGCATTGTGCGGGGCTCCAAGAAGGGCTCTGCTGATGGAGGTATGAATCTTGCCCAAAGTACTGTCACAAAGATAGTAGTGCACATTTGTGCAGGACGTGTAGTATGACATGGTACAATGCCTTCTAATGGAGGTATGGTTCTTCTCCAGAGTACTGCCACAACGTTGGTATTGCAAAATTTTCCAGGACGTGTAGTACGACATAGTACATTGTCCTCAGCTGATGGAGGTATGAATCTTGTCCAAATTACTGTCAAAAAGATAGTAGTGTACATGTGTGCAGGACGTGTAGTATGACATGGTACAATGCCTTCTAATGGAGGTATGGTTCTTCTCCAGAGTACTGCCACAACGTGGGTATTGCAAAACGTACCAGGACGTTTAGTACGACATAGAACATTGTCCTCAGCTAATGGAGGTATGAATCTTCCACAAAGTACTGTCACAACGGTAGTAGTGCATATTTGTGCAGGACGTGTAGTATGACATTGTACAATGCCTCCTAATGGATGTATGGTTCATCTCCAGAGTACTGCCACAACGTTGGTATAGCAAAATTTTCCTGGACGTGTAGTACGACATAGTACATTGTCCTCAGCTGATGGAGGTATGGATCTTCTCCAAAGTACAGTCACAACGGTGTCAGTGCAGAATTATGCAGGACGTGTACTATGACATAGTACATTGTGCTCTGCTGATGGAGGTATGAATCTTCCCCAAAGTACTGTCACAACGGTAGTAGTGCACATTTGTGCAGGACGTGTAGTATGACATGGTGCAATGCCTTCTAATGGAGGTATGGTTCTTCTCCAAAGTACTGCCACAACGTTGGTATTGCAAAATTTCCCAGGACGTGTAGTACGACATAGTACATTGTTCGCAGCTGATGGAGATATGGATTTTCTCTAAAGTACTGCCACAACGGTTTCGGTACAGAATTATCCAGGACCTGTAGTATGACATAGTACATTGTGCTCTGCTGATGGAGGTATGAGTCTTCCCCAAAATACTGTCACAAGGGTAGTAGTGCATAATTGCCCATGACGTGTAGTATGACATGTTACATTGTCCTAATGGATGTATGATTCTTCCCCAAAGTACAGCCACAACGTTCGCAGTGCTGAATTTTCTACGACGTGGAGAGTAGATTGTCCTGTGCTGATGGAGGTATGGATTTCCCCCAAAGTACCGTCACAATGGTAGTAATGTATAAGTGTGAATGACGTGTAGTATGACATGTTACATTGTCCTTCTAATGGAGGTATGGTTCTTCCCGAAAGTACTGCCACAACGTTGGCAGTGCAGAATTATCCAGGAAGTGTAGTATGATATAGTACATTGTCCGCAGCTGATGGAGGTATGAATCTTCCCCAAAGTACTGTCACAATGGTTGTAGTGCATAATTGTCCATGACGTGTAGTACGACATGGTACATTGTCCTTCTAATGGAGGTATGGTTCTTCTCCAGAGTACTGCCACAAAGTTGGTATTGCAAAATTTTCCAGGACGTGTAGTACGACATAGTACATTGTCCTCAGCTGACGGAGGTATGGATCTTCTCCAAAGTACAGTCACAACCGGGTCAGTGCAGAATTGTCCAGGACCTGTAGTATGACATAGTACATTGTGCTCTGCTGATAGAGGTATGAATCTTCCCCAAAGTACTGTCACAAAGATAGTAGTGCATATTTGTGAAGGACGTGTAGTATGACATGGTACAATGCCTCCTAATAGAGGTATGGTTTTTCTCAAGAGTACTGCCGCAACGTTGGTATTGCAAAACTAACAGGACGTGTAGTACGACATAGAACATTGTCCTCAGCTAATGGAGGTATGAATCTTCCCCAAAGTACTGTCACAACGGCAGTAGCGCATATTTGTGAAGGACGTGTAGTATGACATGGTACAATGCCTCCTAATGGAGGTATGGGTCTTCTCCAGAGTACTGCTACAACGTTGGTATTGCAAAACTTTCCAGGACGTGCAGTACGACATAGTACATTGTCCTCAGCTGATGGAGATATGGATCTTCTCCAAAGTACAGTCAGAACGGTGTCAGTGCAGAATTATCCAGGACGTGTACTATGACATAGTACATTGTGCTCTGCTGATGGAGGTATGAATCTTCACCAAAGTACTGTCACAATGATAGTAGTGCACATTTGTGAAGGACGTGTAGTATGACATGGTACAATGCCTCCTAATGGAGGTATGGATCTTCTCCAGAGTACTGCCACAACGTTGGTATTGCAAAATTTTCAAGGACGTGTAGTACGACATAGTACATTGTCCTCAGCTGATGGAGGTATGGATCTTCTCTAAACTACTGCCACAACGGTGTCGGTACAGAATTATCCAGGACGTGTAGTATGACATAGTACATTGTGCTCTGCTGATGGAGGTATGAGTCTTCCCCAAAATACTGTCACAAGGGTAGTAGTGCATAATTGCCCATGACGTGTGGTATGACATGGTACATTGTCCTGATGGAGGTATGATTCTTCCCCAAAGTACTGCCACAACGTTCGCAGTGCAGAATTTTCTACGACGTGGAGAGTAGATTGTCCTGTGCTGATAGAGGTATGGATTTCCCCAAAGTACCGTTACAATGGTAGTAATGCATAAGTGTGAATGACGTGTAGTATGACATGGTACATTGTCCTTCTAATGGATGTATGGTTCTTCCCCAAAGTACTGCTACAACAACGTTTGCAGTACAGAATTATCCAGGACGTGTAGCATGACATAGTACATTGTCCGCTGCTGATAGAGGTATGAATCGTCCCCAAAGTACGGTCACAATGGAAGTAGTGCATAATTGTCCATGACGTGTAGTATGACATGGTACATTGTCCTTCTAATGGAGGTATGATTCTTTCCCAAAGTACTGCCACAACGTTGGCAGTGTAGAATTAACCAGGACATGTAGTATGACTTAGTACATTCTCCGCTGCTGATGGAGGTATGAATCGTCCCCAAAGTACTGTCACAATGGTAGTAGTGCATAATTGTCCATGACTTGTAATATGACATGGTACATTGTCTTTCTAATGGAGGTATGGTTCTTCCCAAAGTACTGCCACAACGTTGGCAGTGCAGAATTATCCAATACGTGTAGTATGTCATAGTACATTGTCCGCTGCTGATGGAGGTATGAATCTTCCCCAAAGTACTGTCACAAGGGTAGTAGTGCAGAATTGTCCATTACGTGTGGTATGACATGGTACATTGTCCTTCTAACGGAGGTATGGTTCTTCCCCAAAGTACTGCCACAACGTTGGTAGTGTAGAATTTTCCAGGACATGTAGTATGGCATAGTACATTATCCTCTGATGATGGAGGTATGAATCTTCCCCAAAGTACTGCCACAACGTTGGCAGTGCAGAATTATTCAGGACTTGTAGTATGACATAGTACATTGTCCGCTGCTGATGGAGGTATGAATCGTCCCCAAAGTACTGTCACAATGGAAGTAGTGCATAATTGTCCATGACGTGTAGTATGACATGGTACATTGTCCTTCTAATGGAGGTATGGTTCTTCCCCAAAGTACTGCCACAACGTTGGCAGTGCAGAATTATTGAGGACGTGTAGTACCACTTGGTGCATTGTCCTGTTCATGGAGCTATGTTTCTTCCGCAGACTACTGCCACAATGTTGGTAGTGTAGAATTTTCCAGGATGTGTAGTACGACATTGGTACATTGACCTGCTGATGGAGGTATGGTTCTTTCCCAGGCTACTGCCAGAACGTTGGTAGTACAGAATTATCCAGGAAGTGTAGTATGGCATAGTACATTGTGCACTGCTGATGGAAGTATGAATCTTCCCCAAAATACTGTCACAATGGAAGTAGTGCATAATTGTTCATGACGTGTAGTATGACATGGTACATTGTCCTTCTAACGGAGGTATGGTTCTTCCCCAAAGTACTGCCACAACGTTGGCAGTGCAGAATTATCCAGGACGCGTAGCATGACATAGTACATTGTCCGCTGCTGATGGAGGTATGAATCGTCCCCAAAGTACTGCCACAACGTTGGCAGTGCAGAATTATCCAGGACGCGTAGCATGACATAGTACATTGTCCGCTGCTGATGGAGGTATGAATCGTCCCCAAAGTACTGTCACAATGGAAGTAGTGCATAATTGTCCATGACGTGTAGTATGACATGGTACATTGTCCTTCTAATGGAGGTATGGTTCTTCCCCAAAGTACTGCCACAACGTTGGAAGTGCAGAATAATCCAGGACGTGTAGTATGGCATAGTACATTGTCCACTGCTGATGGAAATATGAATCTTCCCCAAAGTACTGTCACAATGGAAGTAGTGCATAATTGTCCATGACGTGTTGTATGACATGGTACATTGTCCTTCTAATGGAGGTATGGTTATTCCCAATAGTACTGCCACAACGTTGGCAGTGCAGAATTATTCAGGACGTGTAGTACCCCATGGTGCATTGTCCTGTTCATGGAGGTATGTTTCTTCCGCAGACTACTGCCACAACGTTGGTAGTGTAGAATGTTCCAGGACGTGTAGTATGACATGGTACATTGACCTGCTGATGGAGGTATGGGTCTTTCCCAGGCTACTGCCAGAACGTTGGTAGTACAGAATTATCCAGGACGTGTAGTATGGCATAGTACATTGTCCACTGCTAATGGAAGTATGAATCTTCCCCAAAGTACTGTCACAATGTAAGTATTGCATAATTGTCCATGACGTGTAGTATGACATGGTACATTGTCCTTCTAATGGAGGTATGGTTCTTCCCCAAAGTACTGCCAGAACGTTGGCAGTGCAGAATTATCCAGGACGCGTAGCATGACATAGTACATTGTCCGCTGCTGATGGAGGTATGAATCGTCCCCAAAGTACTGTCACAATGGAAGTAGTGCATAATTGTCCAAGACGTGTAGTATGACATGGTACATTGTCCTTCTAATAGAGGTATGGTTCTTCCCCAAAGTACTGCCACAACGTTGGCAGTGCAGAAATATCCAGGACGTGTAGTATGACATAGTACATTGTCCGCTGCGATGGAGGTATAAATTTTCCCCAAAGTACTGTCACAACGGTAGTAGTGCATATTTGTCCAGGACGTGTAGTATGACATGGTGCGTTGTCCTTCTAATAGAGGCACGATTCTTCTTCAAAGTACTGCCACAACGTTGGCAGTGCAGAATTGTTCAGGACGTGTAGTACCCCATGGTGCATTGTCCTGTTCATGGAGGTATGTTTCTTCCACAGACTACTGCCACAACGTTGGTAGTGTAGAATTTTTCAGGACGTGTAGTAAGACATGGTACATTGACCTGCTGATGGAGGTATGGTTCTTTCTTAGGCTACTGCCAGAACGTTGGTAATGCAGAATTGTTCAGGACGTTTACGTAAATCTGCACACTCGGGGTTTTGTTCATAGTTGTCGGGATATAATTGGTAGATCAGTGTGTATAATAATACCACGATGTGTCTTAATTACATTTACACAACATCAGAATGAACTTACGCAGTAAACTTGTCTTTGTCAATACATAGGTATGTCCGATAATAACCCAAATTATGCTCATAAATCTAATGCCATGAAGAATACGCAGCTCTCCATTGGACTGTTTGTTTGAGACGAGTGTCCGCCAATTGCTCTTCAGGGAAAATGCGAGAAGAATTCTGCAAACACCTAACGGAAATAAAAAGAATATTTGTTGGTAGGTTTTAGAAGAGGATATTTACTGTACATGTGCTAATAAGCCCCAAATAGAAAAGATGCTACTTAATTCTTAGGTGTAATAAATGGAGATAGTGTGATAAAGAAAAGATAAGCACACCGGACAAAAAAATTAGTTACCCCTTTTAAAACTTACCTGATAACGTCGTCTCTTGCCTTGATAGCAGCTTGAATCCGGTGTGGTAGAAACTCGACGGGGTTGTGGATGCATTAGAAACCGATTTGCAACCACCCGTGCGTCAATTGGCACCGAAGCTCTACCAGAGTATGTGGATGTCTATACAGGCGTTTCACCTTCTATCCCAAACAATCCCAAAGATTTTCAATAGGATTTGAACCTGGGAATTTGGCAGTCCAACGATTTGCAGCCACTCGTGCGTTAATTGGTCCCGAAGCTCCACCAGAATATGTGGATGTCTATACAGGCGTTTCACCTTCTATTCCAAATGATCCCAAAGATTTTCAATAGGATTTGAACCTGGGAATTTGGCAGTCCAACGATTTGCAGCCACTCGTGCGTTAATTGGTCCCGAAGCTCCACCAGAGTATGTGGATGTCTATACAGGCGCTTCACCTTCTATTCCAAATGAACCCAAAGATTTTCAATAGGATTTGAACTTGGGAATTTGGCAGTCCAACGATTTACAGCCACTCGTGCGTTAATTGGTCCCGAAGCTCCACCAGAGTATGTGGATGTCTATACAGGCGTTTCACCTTCTATTCCAAATGAACCCAAAGATTTTCAATAGGATTTGAACTTGGGAATTTGGCAGTCCAACGATTTGCAACCACTCGTGCGTTAATTGGTCCCGAAGCTCCACCAGAGTATGTGGATGTCTATACAGGCGCTTCACCTTCTATTCCAAATGAACCCAAAGATTTTCAATAGGATTTGAACTTGGGAATTTGGCAGTCCAACGATTTGCAACCACTCGTGCGTTAATTGGTCCCAAAGCTCCACCAGAGTATGTGGATGTCTATACAGGCGTTTCACCTTCTATTCCAAATGAACCCAAAGATTTTCAATAGGATTTGAACTTGGGAATTTGGCAGTCCAACGATTTGCAACCACTCGTGCGTCAATTGGCACCGAAGCTCCACCAGAGTATGTGGATGTCTATACAGGCGTTTCACCTTCTATCCCAAACAATCCCAAAGATTTTCAATAGGATTTGAACCTGGGAATTTGGCAGTCCAACGATTTGCAGCCACTCGTGCGTTAATTGGTCCCGAAGCTCCACCAGAGTATGTGGATGTCTATACAGGCGTTTCACCTTCTATTCCAAATGATCCCAAAGATTTTCAATAGGATTTGAACCTGGGAATTTGGCAGTCCAACGATTTGCAGCCACTCGTGCGTTAATTGGTCCCGAAGCTCCACCAGAGTATGTGGATGTCTATACAGGCGCTTCACCTTCTATTCCAAATGAACCCAAAGATTTTCAATAGGATTTGAACTTGGGAATTTGGCAGTCCAACGATTTGCAACCACTCGTGCGTTAATTGGTCCCGAAGCTCCACCAGAGTATGTGGATGTCTATACAGGCGTTTCACCTTCTATTCCAAATGAACCCAAAGATTTTCAATAGGATTTGAACCTGGGAATTTGGCAGTCCAACGATTTGCAACCACTCGTGCGTTAATTGGTCCCGAAGCTCCACCAGAGTATGTGGATGTCTATACAGGCGCTTTCACCTTCTATTCCAAATGAACCCAAAGATTTTCAATAGGATTTGAACCTGGGAATTTGGCAGTCCAACGATTTGCAGCCACTCGTGCGTTAATTGGTCCCGAAGCTCCACCAGAGTATGTGGATGTCTATACAGGCGCTTCACCTTCTATTCCAAATGAACCCAAAGATTTTCAATAGGATTTGAACTTGGGAATTTGGCAGTCCAACGATTTGCAACCACTCGTGCGTTAATTGGTCCCGAAGCTCCACCAGAGTATGTGGATGTCTATACAGGCGCTTCACCTTCTATTCCAAATGAACCCAAAGATTTTCAATAGGATTTGAACTTGGGAATTTGGCAGTCCAACGATTTGCAACCACTCGTGCGTTAATTGGTCCCGAAGCTCCACCAGAGTATGTGGATGTCTATACAGGCGTTTCACCTTCTATTCCAAATGAACCCAAAGATTTTCAATAGGATTTGAACCTGGGAATTTGGCAGTCCAACGATTTGCAGCCACTCGTGCGTTAATTGGTCCCGAAGCTCCACCAGAGTATGTGGATGTCTATACAGGCGTTTCACCTTCTATTCCAAATGAATCCCAAAGATTTTCAATAGGATTTGAACCTGGGAATTTGGCAGTCCAACGATTTGCAGCCACTCGTGCGTTAATTGGTCCCGAAGCTCCACCAGAGTATGTGGATGTCTATACAGGCGCTTCACCTTCTATTCCAAATGAACCCAAAGATTTTCAATAGGATTTGAACTTGGGAATTTGGCAGTCCAACGATTTGCAACCACTCGTGCGTTAATTGGTCCCGAAGCTCCACCAGAGTATGTGGATGTCTATACAGGCGCTTCACCTTCTATTCCAAATGAACCCAAAGATTTTCAATAGGATTTGAACTTGGGAATTTGGCAGTCCAACGATTTGCAACCACTCGTGCGTTAATTGGTCCCAAAGCTCCACCAGAGTATGTGGATGTCTATACAGGCGTTTCACCTTCTATTCCAAATGAACCCAAAGATTTTCAATAGGATTTGAACTTGGGAATTTGGCAGTCCAACGATTTGCAACCACTCGTGCGTTAATTGGTCCCGAAGCTCCACCAGAGTATGTGGATGTCTATACAGGCGTTTCACCTTCTATTCCAAATGAACCCAAAGATTTTCAATAGGATTTGAACTTGGGAATTTGGCAGTCCAACGATTTGCAACCACTCGTGCGTTAATTGGTCCCGAAGCTCCACCAGAGTATGTGGATGTCTATACAGGCGTTTCACCTTCTATTCCAAATGAACCCAAAGATTTTCAATAGGATTTGAACCTGGGAATTTGGCAGTCCAACGATTTGCAGCCACTCGTGCGTTAATTGGTCCCGAAGCTCCACCAGAGTATGTGGATGTCTATACAGGCGTTTCACCTTCTATTCCAAATGAACCCAAAGATTTTCAATAGGATTTGAACTTGGGAATTTGGCAGTCCAACGATTTGCAACCACTCGTGCGTTAATTGGTCCCGAAGCTCCACCAGAGTATGTGGATGTCTATACAGGCGTTTCACCTTCTATTCCAAATGAACCCAAAGATTTTCAATAGGATTTGAACCTGGGAATTTGGCAGTCCAACGATTTGCAGCCACTCGTGCGTTAATTGGTCCCGAAGCTCCACCAGAGTATGTGGATGTCTATACAGGCGCTTTCACCTTCTATTCCAAATGAACCCAAAGATTTTCAATAGGATTTGAACTTGGGAATTTGGCAGTCCAACGATTTGCAACCACTCGTGCGTTAATTGGTCCCGAAGCTCCACCAGAGTATGTGGATGTCTTCACAGGCGTTTCACCTTCTATTCCAAATGAACCCAAAGATTTTCAATAGGATTTGAACTTGGGAATTTGGCAGTCCAACGATTTGCAACCACTCGTGCGTTAATTGGTCCCGAAGCTCCACCAGAGTATGTGGATGTCTATACAGGCGTTTCACCTTCTATTCCAAATGAACCCAAAGATTTTCAATAGGATTTGAACTTGGGAATTTGGCAGTCCAACGATTTGCAACCACTCGTGCGTTAATTGGTCCCGAAGCTCCACCAGAGTATGTGGATGTCTTCACAGGCGTTTCACCTTTTATTCCAATGATCCCAAAGATTTTCAATAGGATTTGAACCTGGGAATTTGGCAGTCCAACGATTTGCAGCCACTCGTGCATCAATTGGTCCCGAAGCTCCACCAGAGTATGTGGATGTCTATACAGGCGTTTCACCTTCTATTCCAAATGATCCCAAAGATTTTCAATAGGATTTGAACCTGGGAATTTGGCAGTCCAACGATTTGCAGCCACTCGTGCGTTAATTGGTCCCGAAGCTCCACCAGAGTATGTGGATGTCTATACAGGCGTTTCACCTTCTATTCCAAATGATCCCAAAGATTTTCAATAGGATTTGAACCTGGGAATTTGGCAGTCCAACGATTTGCAGCCACTCGTGCGTTAATTGGTCCCGAAGCTCCACCAGAGTATGTGGATGTCTATACAGGCGTTTCACCTTCTATTCCAAATGATCCCAAAGATTTTCAATAGGATTTGAACCTGGGAATTTGGCAGTCCAACGATTTGCAGCCACTCGTGCGTTAATTGGTCCCGAAGCTCCACCAGAGTATGTGGATGTCTATACAGGCGTTTCACCTTCTATTCCAAATGATCCCAAAGATTTTCAATAGGATTTGAACTTGGGAATTTGGCAGTCCAACGATTTGCAACCACTCGTGCGTTAATTGGTCCCGAAGCTCCACCAGAGTATGTGGATGTCTATACAGGCGTTTCACCTTCTATTCCAAATGAACCCAAAGATTTTCAATAGGATTTGAACTTGGGAATTTGGCAGTCCAACGATTTGCAACCACTCGTGCGTTAATTGGTCCCGAAGCTCCACCAGAGTATGTGGATGTCTTCACAGGCGTTTCACCTTTTATTCCAAATGATCCCAAAGATTTTCAATAGGATTTGAACCTGGGAATTTGGCAGTCCAACGATTTGCAGCCACTCGTGCATCAATTGGTCCCGAAGCTCCACCAGAGTATGTGGATGTCTATACAGGCGTTTCACCTTCTATTCCAAATGATCCCAAAGATTTTCAATAGGATTTGAACCTGGGAATTTGGCAGTCCAACGATTTGCAGCCACTCGTGCGTTAATTGGTCCCGAAGCTCCACCAGAGTATGTGGATGTCTATACAGGCGTTTCACCTTCTATTCCAAATGATCCCAAAGATTTTCAATAGGATTTGAACCTGGGAATTTGGCAGTCCAACGATTTGCAGCCACTCGTGCGTTAATTGGTTCCCCGAAGCTCCACCAGAGTATGTGGATGTCTATACAGGCGTTTCACCTTCTATTCCAAATGATCCCAAAGATTTTCAATAGGATTTGAACCTGGGAATTTGGCAGTCCAACGATTTGCAGCCACTCGTGCGTTAATTGGTCCCGAAGCTCCACCAGAGTATGTGGATGTCTATACAGGCGTTTCACCTTCTATTCCAAATGATCCCAAAGATTTTCAATAGGATTTGAACCTGGGAATTTGGCAGTCCAACGATTTGCAGCCACTCGTGCGTTAATTGGTCCCGAAGCTCCACCAGAGTATGTGGATGTCTATACAGGCGTTTCACCTTCTATTCCAAATGATCCCAAAGATTTTCAATAGGATTTGAACCTGGGAATTTGGCAGTCCAACGATTTGCAGCCACTCGTGCGTTAATTGGTCCCGAAGCTCCACCAGAGTATGTGGATGTCTATACAGGCGTTTCACCTTCTATTCCAAATGATCCCAAAGATTTTCAATAGGATTTGAACCTGGGAATTTGGCAGTCCAACGATTTGCAGCCACTCGTGCGTTAATTGGTCCCGAAGCTCCACCAGAGTATGTGGATGTCTATACAGGCGTTTCACCTTCTATTCCAAATGATCCCAAAGATTTTCAATAGGATTTGAACCTGGGAATTTGGCAGTCCAACGATTTGCAACCACTCGTGCGTTAATTGGTCCCGAAGCTCCACCAGAGTATGTGGATGTCTATACAGGCGTTTCACCTTCTATTCCAAATGATCCCAAAGATTTTCAATAGGATTTGAACCTGGGAATTTGGCAGTCCAACGATTTGCAGCCACTCGTGCGTTAATTGGTCCCGAAGCTCCATCAGAGTATGTGGATGTCTATACAGGCGTTTCACCTTCTATTCCAAATGATCCCAAAGATTTTCAATAGGATTTGAACCTGGGAATTTGGCAGTCCAACGATTTGCAGCCACTCGTGCGTTAATTGGTCCCGAAGCTCCACCAGAGTATGTGGATGTCTATACAGGCGTTTCACCTTCTATTCCAAATGATCCCAAAGATTTTCAATAGGATTTGAACCTGGGAATTTGGCAGTCCAACGATTTGCAGCCACTCGTGCGTTAATTGGTCCCGAAGCTCCACCAGAGTATGTGGATGTCTATACAGGCGTTTCACCTTTCTATTCCAAATGATCCCAAAGATTTTCAATAGGATTTGAACCTGGGAATTTGGCAGTCCAACGATTTGCAGCCACTCGTGCGTTAATTGGTCCCGAAGCTCCACCAGAGTATGTGGATGTCTATACAGGCGTTTCACCTTCTATTCCAAATGATCCCAAAGATTTTCAATAGGATTTGAACCTGGGAATTTGGCAGTCCAACGATTTGCAGCCACTCGTGCGTTAATTGGTCCCGAAGCTCCACCAGAGTATGTGGATGTCTATACAGGCGTTTCACCTTCTATTCCAAATGATCCCAAAGATTTTCAATAGGATTTGAACTTGGGAAATTTGGCAGTCCAACGATTTGCAGCCACTCGTGCATCAATTGGTCCCGAAGCTCCACCAGAGTATGTGGATGTCTATACAGGCGTTTCACCTTCTATTCCAAATGATCCCAAAGATTTTCAATAGGATTTGAACTTGGGAATTTGGCAGTCCAACGATTTGCAGCCACTCGTGCATCAATTGGTCCCGAAGCTCCACCAGAGTATGTGGATGTCTATACAGGCGTTTCACCTTCTATTCCAAATGATCCCAAAGATTTTCAATAGGATTTGAACCTGGGAATTTGGCAGTCCAACGATTTGCAGCCACTCGTGCGTTAATTGGTCCCGAAGCTCCACCAGAGTATGTGGATGTCTATACAGGCGTTTCACCTTCTATTCCAAATGATCCCAAAGATTTTCAATAGGATTTGAACCTGGGAATTTGGCAGTCCAACGATTTGCAGCCACTCGTGCGTTAATTGGTCCCGAAGCTCCACCAGAGTATGTGGATGTCTATACAGGCGTTTCACCTTCTATTCCAAATGATCCCAAAGATTTTCAATAGGATTTGAACCTGGGAATTTGGCAGTCCAACGATTTGCAGCCACTCGTGCGTTAATTGGTCCCGAAGCTCCACCAGAGTATGTGGATGTCTATACAGGCGTTTCACCTTCTATTCCAAATGATCCCAAAGATTTTCAATAGGATTTGAACCTGGGAATTTGGCAGTCCAACGATTTGCAGCCACTCGTGCGTTAATTGGTACCCGAAGCTCCACCAGAGTATGTGGATGTCTATACAGGCGTTTCACCTTCTATTCCAAATGATCCCAAAGATTTTCAATAGGATTTGAACCTGGGAATTTGGCAGTCCAACGATTTGCAGCCACTCGTGCGTTAATTGGTCCCGAAGCTCCACCAGAGTATGTGGATGTCTATACAGGCGTTTCACCTTCTATTCCAAATGATCCCAAAGATTTTCAATAGGATTTGAACCTGGGAATTTGGCAGTCCAACGATTTGCAGCCACTCGTGCGTTAATTGGTCCCGAAGCTCCACCAGAGTATGTGGATGTCTATACAGGCGTTTCACCTTCTATTCCAAATGATCCCAAAGATTTTCAATAGGATTTGAACCTGGGAATTTGGCAGTCCAACGATTTGCAGCCACTCGTGCGTTAATTGGTCCCGAAGCTCCACCAGAGTATGTGGATGTCTATACAGGCGTTTCACCTTCTATTCCAAATGATCCCAAAGATTTTCAATAGGATTTGAACCTGGGAATTTGGCAGTCCAACGATTTGCAGCCACTCGTGCGTTAATTGGTCCCGAAGCTCCACCAGAGTATGTGGATGTCTATACAGGCGTTTCACCTTCTATTCCAAATGATCCCAAAGATTTTCAATAGGATTTGAACCTGGGAATTTGGCAGTCCAACGATTTGCAGCCACTCGTGCGTTAATTGGTCCCGAAGCTCCACCAGAGTATGTGGATGTCTATACAGGCGTTTCACCTTCTATTCCAAATGATCCCAAAGATTTTCAATAGGATTTGAACCTGGGAATTTGGCAGTCCAACGATTTGCAGCCACTCGTGCGTTAATTGGTCCCGAAGCTCCACCAGAGTATGTGGATGTCTATACAGGCGTTTCACCTTCTATTCCAAATGATCCCAAAGATTTTCAATAGGATTTGAACCTGGGAATTTGGCAGTCCAACGATTTGCAGCCACTCGTGCGTTAATTGGTCCCGAAGCTCCACCAGAGTATGTGGATGTCTATACAGGCGTTTCACCTTCTATTCCAAATGATCCCAAAGATTTTCAATATGATTTGAACCTGAAAATATGGCAGACCAACGATTTGCAGCGATTCGTGCATCAATTGGTCCCGAAGCTCCATTAGAGTATGTGGATGTCTATACAGGCGTTTCACCTCCTATTCCAAATGATCCCAAAGATTTTCAATAGGATTTGAACCTGGGAATTTGGCAGTCCAACGATTTGCAGCCACTCGTGCATTAATTGATCCCGAAGCTCCACCAGAGCATGTGGATGCCTATACAGGCGCTTCACCTTCTATTCCAAACGATCGAAAAGATTTTCAATAGGATTTGAACCTGGGAATTTGACAGTCCAACGATTTGCAGCCACTCGTGCCTCAATTGGTCCCGAAGCTCCACCAGAGTATGTGGATGTCTATACAGGCGTTTCTCCTTCTATTCCAAATGATGGAAAAGTTTTTCAATAGGATTTGAACTTGGGAATTTGACAGTCCAACAATTTGCAGCCACTTGTGCGTTAATTGATTGTGAAGCTCCACCAGAGTATCTGTATGTATATACAGGCGTTTCACCTTCTATTCCAAATGATCCCAAAGATTTTTAATAGGATTTGTTCCTGGGAATTTGGCAGTCGAACGATTTGAAGCCACTCATGCATCAATTGTTCCCGAAGCTCCATTAGAGTACGTGGATGTCTATGCAGGCGTTTCACCTTCTATTCCAAATGATCCCAAAGATTTTCAATAGGATTTGAACCTGGGAATTTGGCAGTCCAACGATTTGCAGCCACTCGTGCTTCAATTGGTCCCGAAGCTCCACCAGAGTATGTGGATGTCTATACAGGCGTTTCACCTTCTATTCCAAATGATCCCAAAGATTTTCAATAGGATTTGAACCTGGGAATTTGGCAGTCCAACGATTTGCAGCCATTCGTGCCTCAATTGGTCCCGAAGCTCCACCAGAGTATGTGGATGTCTATACAGGCGTTTCTCCTTCTATTCCAAATGATCCCAAAGATTTTCAATAGGATTTGAACCTGGGAATTTGGCAGTCCAACGATTTGCAGCCACTCGTGCGTTAATTGGTCCCGAAGCTCCACCAGAGTATGTGGATGTCTATACAGGCGTTTCACCTTCTATTCCAAATGATCCCAAAGATTTTCAATAGGATTTGAACCTGGGAATTTGGCAGTCCAACGATTTGCAGCCACTCGTGCGTTAATTGGTCCCGAAGCTCCACCAGAGTATGTGGATGTCTATACAGGCGTTTCACCTTCTATTCCAAATGATCCCAAAGATTTTCAATAGGATTTGAACTTGGGAATTTGGCAGTCCAACGATTTGCAACCACTCGTGCGTTAATTGGTCCCGAAGCTCCACCAGAGTATGTGGATGTCTATACAGGCGTTTCACCTTCTATTCCAAATGAACCCAAAGATTTTCAATAGGATTTGAACTTGGGAATTTGGCAGTCCAACGATTTGCAGCCATTCGTGCCTCAATTGGTCCCGAAGCTCCACCAGAGTATGTGGATGTCTATACAGGCGTTTCACCTTCTATTCCAAATGATCCCAAAGAGTTTTCAATAGGATTTGAACCTGGGAATTTGGCAGTCCAACGATTTGCAGCCTCTCGTGCCTCAATTGGTCCCGAAGCTCCACCAGAGTATGTGGATGTCTATACAGGCGTTTCTCCTTCTATTCCAAATGATCGAAAAGTTTTTCAATAAGGATTTGAACCTGGGAATTTGGCAGTCCAACGATTTGCAGCCACTCGTGCTTCAATTGGTCCCGAAACTCCACCAGATTATGTGGATGTCTATACAGGCGTTTCACCTTCTATTCCAAATGATCATAAAGATTTTCAATAGGATTTGAACCTGGGAATTTGGCAGTCCAACGATTTGCAGCCTCTCGTGCCTCAATTGGTCCCGAAGCTCCAGCAGAGTATGTGGATGTCTATACAGGCGTTTCTCCTTCTATTCCAAATGATCGAAAAGTTTTTCAATAAGATTTGAACCTGGGAAAGAGACAGTCCAACGATTTGCAGCCGATTGTGCGTTAATTGATTCCGAAGCTCCACCAGAGTATCTGTATGTCTATACAGGCGTTTCACCTTCTATTCCAAATGATCCCAAAGATTTTCAATAGGATTTGTTCCTGGGAATTTGGCAGTCGAACGATTTGAAGCCACTCGTGCATCAATTGTTCCCGAAACTCCATTAGAGTATGTGGATGTCTATACAGGCGTTTCACCTTCTATTCCAAATGATCCTAAACGTTTTCAATAAGATTTGAAACCTGGGAATTTGGCAGTCCAACGATTTGCAGCCACTCGTGCCTCAATTGGTCCCGAAGCTCCACCAGAGTATGTGGATGTCTATACAGGCGTTTCACCTTCTATTCCAAATGATCCCAAAGATTTTCAATAGGATTTGAACCTGGGAATTTGGCAGTCCAACGATTTGCAGCCACTCTCGTGCCTCAATTGGTCCCGAAGCTCCACCAGAGTATGTGGATGTCTATACAGGCGTTTCACCTTTTTATTCCAATGATCCCTAAAGATTTTCAATAGGATTTGAACCTGGGAATTTGGCAGTCCAACGATTTGCAGCCTCTCGTGCCTCAATTGGTCCCGAAGCTCCACCAGAGTATGTGGATGTCTATACAGGCGTTTCACCTTCTATTCCAAATGATCCCAAAGATTTTCAATAGGATTTGAAACCTGGGAATTTGGCAGTCCAACGATTTGCAGCCACTCGTGCGTTAATTGGTCCCGAAGCTCCACCAGAGTATGTGGATGTCTATACAGGCGTTTCACTTTTTATTCCAAATGATCCCAAAGATTTTCAATAGGATTTGAACCTGGGAATTTGGCAGTCCAACGATTTGCAGCCACTCGTGCGTCAATTGGTCCCGAAGCTCCACCAGAGTATGTGGATGTCTATACAGGCGTTTCACCTTTTATTCCAATGATCCCTAAAGATTTTCAATAGGATTTGAACCTGGGAATTTGGCAGTCCAACGATTTGCAGCCACTCGTGCCTCAATTGGTCCCGAAGCTCCACCAGAGTATGTGGATGTCTATACAGGCGTTTCACCTTCTATTCCAAATGATCCCAAAGATTTTCAATAGGATTTGAAACCTGGGAATTTGGCAGTCCAACGATTTGCAGCCACTCGTGCCTCAATTGTTCCCGAAGCTCCACCAGAGTATGTGGATGTCTATACAGGCGTTTCACCTTCTATTCCAAAATGATCCCAAAGATTTTCAATAGGATTTGAACCTGGGAATTTGGCAGTCCAACGATTTGCAGCCACTCGTGCGTTAATTGGTCCCGAAGCTCCACCAGAGTATGTGGATGTCTATACAGGCGTTTCACCTTCTATTCCAAATGATCCCAAAGATTTTCAATAGGATTTGAACCTGGGAATTTGGCAGTCCAACGATTTGCAGCCACTCGTGCGTTAATTGGTCCCGAAGCTCCACCAGAGTATGTGGATGTCTATACAGGCGTTTCACCTTCTATTCCAAATGATCCCAAAGATTTTCAATAGGATTTGAACCTGGGAATTTGGCAGTCCAACGATTTGCAGCCACTCGTGCGTTAATTGGTCCCGAAGCTCCACCAGAGTATGTGGATGTCTATACAGGCGTTTCACCTTCTATTCCAAATGATCCCAAAGATTTTCAATAGGATTTGAACCTGGGAATTTGGCAGTCCAACGATTTGCAGCCACTCGTGCATCAATTGGTCCCGAAGCTCCACCAGAGTATGTGGATGTCTATACAGGCGTTTCACCTTCTATTCCAAATGATCCCAAAGATTTTCAATAGGATTTGAACCTGGGAATTTGGCAGTCCAACGATTTGCAGCCACTCGTGCGTTAATTGGTCCCAAAGCTCCACTAGAATATGTGGAATGTCTATACAGTCGTTTCACCTTCTATTCCAAATGATCCTAAAGATTTTCAATAGCATTTGAACCTGGGAATTTGGCAGTCCAACGATTTGCAGCCACTCGTGCCTCAATTGGTCCCGAAGCTCCACCAGAGTATGTGGATGTCTATACAGGCGTTTCACCTTCTATTCCAAATGATCCCAAAGATTTTCAATAGGATTTGAACCTGGGAATTTGGCAGTCCAACGATTTGCAGCCTCTCGTGCCTCAATTGGTCCCGAAGCTCCACCAGAGTATGTGGATGTCTATACAGGCGTTTCACCTTCTATTCCAAATGATCCCAAAGATTTTCAATAGGATTTGAACCTGGGAATTTGGCAGTCCAACGATTTGCAGCCACTCGTGCGTCAATTGGTCCCGAAGCTCCACCAGAGTATGTGGATGTCTATACAGGCGTTTCACCTTCTATTCCAAATGATCCCAAAGATTTTCAATAGGATTTGAACCTGGGAAATTTGGCAGTCCAACGATTTGCAGCCACTCGTGCCTCAATTGGTCCCGAAGCTCCACCAGAGTATGTGGATGTCTATACAGGCGTTTCACCTTCTATTCCAAATGATCCCAAAGATTTTCAATAGGATTTGAACCTGGGAATTTGGCAGTCCAACGATTTGCAGCCACTCGTGCGTCAATTGGTCCCGAAGCTCCACCAGAGTATGTGGATGTCTATACAGGCGTTTCACCTTCTATTCCAAATGATCCCAAAGATTTTCAATAGGATTTGAACCTGGGAATTTGGCAGTCCAACGATTTGCAGCCACTCGTGCCTCAATTGGTCCCGAAGCTCCACCAGAGTATGTGGATGTCTATACAGGCGTTTCACCTTCTATTCCAAAATGATCCCAAAGATTTTCAATAGGATTTGAACCTGGGAATTTGGCAGTCCAACGATTTGCAGCCACTCGTGCTTTAATTGGTCCCGAAGCTCCACCAGAGTATGTGGATGTCTATACAGGCGTTTCACCTTCTATTCCAAATGATCCCAAAGATTTTCAATAGGATTTGAACCTGGGAATTTGGCAGTCCAACGATTTGCAGCCACTCGTGCGTTAATTGGTCCCGAAGCTCCACCAGAGTATGTGGATGTCTATACAGGCGTTTCACCTTCTATTCCAAATGATCCCAAAGATTTTCAATAGGATTTGAACCTGGGAATTTGGCAGTCCAACGATTTGCAGCCACTCGTGCGTTAATTG
This sequence comes from Macrothele yani, assembly GCA_039090855.1. Classification (NCBI taxonomy): domain Eukaryota; kingdom Metazoa; phylum Arthropoda; class Arachnida; order Araneae; family Macrothelidae; genus Macrothele; species Macrothele yani. The sequence goes on along the minus strand of CM077034.1, from coordinate 233,161,682 downwards.
CTCTCGAAGCTCCACCAGATTATTTGGATGTCTATACAGGCGTTTCACCTTCTATTCCAAATGATCCCAAAGATTTTCAATAGGATTTGAACCTGGGAATTTGGCAGTCCATCGATTTGCAGCCACTCGTGCTTCAATTGGTCCCGAAGCTCCACCAGAGTATGTGGATGTCTATACAGGCGTTTCACCTTCTATTCCAAATGATCCCAAAGATTTTCAATAAGATCTGAACCTGGGAATTTGGCAGTCCAACGATTTGCAGCCACTCGTGCGTTAATTGGTTCCGAAGCTCCACCAGAATATGTGGATGTCTATACAGGCGTTTCACCTTCTATTCCAAATGATCCCAAAGATTTTCAATAGGATTTGAACCTGGGAATTTGGCAGTACAACGATTTGCAGCTACTCGTTCGTTAATTGGTCCCGAAGCTCCACCAGATTATTTGGATGTCTATACAGGCGTTTCACCTTCTATTCCAAATGATCCCAAAGATTTTCAATAGGATTTGAACCTGGGAATTTGGCAGTCCAACGATTTGCAGCCACTCGTGCTTCAATTGGTCCCGAAGCTCCACCAGAGTATGTGGATGTCTATACAGGCGTTTCACCTTCTATTCCAAATGATCCCAAAGATTTTCAATAGGATTTGAACCTGGGAATTTGGCAGTCCAACGATTTGCAGCCACTCGTGCGTTAATTGGTCCCGAAGCTCCACCAGAGTATGTGGATGTCTATACAGGCGTTTCACCTTCTATTCCAAATGATCCCAAAGATTTTCAATAGGATTTGAACCTGGGAATTTGGCAGTCCAACGATTTGCAGCCACTCGTGCGTTAATTGGTCCCGAAGCTCCACCAGAGTATGTGGATGTCTATACAGGCGTTTCACCTTCTATTCCAAATGATCCCAAAGATTTTCAATAGGATTTGAACCTGGGAATTTGGCAGTCCAACGATTTGCAGCCACTCGTGCGTTAATTAGTCCCGAAGCTCCACCAGAGTATGTGGATGTCTATACAGGCGTTTCACCTTCTATTCCAAATGATCCCAAAGATTTTCAATAGGATTTGAACCTGGGAATTTGGCAGTCCAACGATTTGCAGCCACTCGTGCGTTAATTGGTCCCGAAGCTCCACCAGAGTATGTGGATGTCTATACAGGCGTTTCACCTTCTATTCCAAATGATCCCAAAGATTTTCAATAGGATTTGAACCTGGGAATTTGGCAGTCCAACGATTTGCTGCCACTCGTGCATTTAATTGGTCCCGAAGCTCCACCAGAGTATGTGGATGTCTATACAGGCGTTTCACCTTCTATTCCAAATGATCCCAAAGATTTTCAATAGGATTTGAACCTGGGAATTTGGCAGTCCAACGATTTGCAGCCACTCGTGCGTTAATTGGTCCCGAAGCTCCACCAGAGTATGTGGATGTCTATACAGGCGTTTCACCTTCTATTCCAAATGATCCCAAAGATTTTCAATAGGATTTGAACCTGGGAATTTGGCAGTCCAACGATTTGCAGCCACTCGTGCGTTAATTGGTCCCGAAGCTCCACCAGAGTATGTGGATGTCTATACAGGCGTTTCACCTTCTATTCCAAATGATCCCAAAGATTTTCAATAGGATTTGAACCTGGGAATTTGGCAGTCCAACGATTTGCAGCCACTCGTGCGTTAATTGGTCCCGAAGCTCCACCAGAGTATGTGGATGTCTATACAGGCGTTTCACCTTCTATTCCAAATGATCCCAAAGATTTTCAATAGGATTTGAACCTGGGAATTTGGCAGTCCAACGATTTGCAGCCATTCGTGCCTCAATTGGTCCCGAAGCTCCACCAGAGTATGTGGATGTCTATACAGGCGTTTCACCTTCTATTCCAAATGATCCCAAAGAGTTTCAATAGGATTTGAACCTGGGAATTTGGCAGTCCAACGATTTGCAGCCTCTCGTGCCTCAATTGGTCCCGAAGCTCCACCAGAGTATGTGGATGTCTATACAGGCGTTTCTCCTTCTATTCCAAATGATCGAAAAGTTTTTCAATAAGATTTGAACCTGCGAATTTGGCAGTCCAACGATTTGCAGCCACTCGTGCTTCAATTGGTCCCGAAACTCCACCAGATTATGTGGATGTCTATACAGGCGTTTCACCTTCTATTCCAAATGATCATAAAGATTTTCAATAGGATTTGAACCTGGGAATTTGGCAGTCCAACGATTTGCAGCCTCTCGTGCCTCAATTGGTCCCGAAGCTCCAGCAGAGTATGTGGATGTCTATACAGGCGTTTCTCCTTCTATTCCAAATGATCGAAAAGTTTTTCAATAAGATTTGAACCTGGGAAAGAGACAGTCCAACGATTTGCAGCCGATTGTGCGTTAATTGATTCCGAAGCTCCACCAGAGTATCTGTATCTATATGCAGGCGTTTCACCTTCTATTCCAAATGATCCCAAAGATTTTTAATAGCATTTGTTCCTGGGAATTTGGCAGTCGAACGATTTGAAGCCACTCATGCATCAATTGTTCCCGAAACTCCATTAGAGTATGTGGATGTCTATACAGGCGTTTCACCTTCTATTCCAAATGATCCTAAACGTTTTCAATAAGATTTGAAACCTGGGAATTTAGCAGTCCAACGATTTGCAGCCACTCGTGCCTCAATTGGTCCCGAAGCTCCACCAGAGTATGTGGATGTCTATACAGGCGTTTCACTTTTTATTCCAATGATCCCTAAGATTTTCAATAGGATTTGAACCTGGGAATTTGGCAGCCCAACGATTTGCAGCCTCTCGTGCCTCAATTGGTCCCGAAGCTCCACCAGAGTATGTGGATGTCTATACAGGCGTTTCACTTTTTATTCCAATGATCCCTAAGATTTTCAATAGGATTTGAACCTGGGAATTTGGCAGTCCAACGATTTGCAGCCTCTCGTGCCTCAATTGGTCCCGAAGCTCCACCAGAGTATGTGGATGTCTATACAGGCGTTTCACCTTCTATTCCAAATGATCCCAAAGATTTTCAATAGGATTTGAAACCTGGGAATTTGGCAGTCCAACGATTTGCAGCCACTCGTGCCTCAATTGGTCCCGAAGTTCCACCAGAGTATGTGGATGTCTATACAGGCGTTTCACTTTTTATTCCAAATGATCCCTAAGATTTTCAATAGGATTTGAACCTGGGAATTTGGCAGCCCAACGATTTGCAGCCTCTCGTGCTTCAATTGGTCCCGAAGCTCCACCAGAGTATGTGGATGTCTATACAGGCGTTTCACTTTTTATTCCAAATGATCCCTAAGATTTTCAATAGGATTTGAACCTGGGAATTTGGCAGTCCAACGATTTGCAGCCTCTCGTGCCTCAATTGGTCCCGAAGCTCCACCAGAGTATGTGGATGTCTATACAGGCGTTTCACCTTCTATTCCAAATGATCCCAAAGATTTTCAATAGGATTTGAAACCTGGGAATTTGGCAGTCCAACGATTTGCAGCCACTCGTGCCTCAATTGTTCCCGAAGCTCCACCAGAGTATGTGCATGTCTATACGGGCCTTTCATCTTCTATTCAAAATGATCCCAAAGATTTTCCATAGGATTTGAACCTGGGAATTTGGCAGTCCAACCATTTGCAGCCACTCGTGCGTTAATTGCTCCCAAAGCTCCACCAGAGTATGTGGATGTCTATACAGTCGTTTCACCTTCTATTCCAAATGATCCCAAAGATTTTCAATAGGATCTGATCCTGGGAATTTGGCAGTACAACAATTTGCAGCTACTCGTGCATCAATTGGTTCCGAAGCTCCACCAGAGTATATGCATGTCTATACGGGCGTTTCATCTTCTATTCAAAATGATCCCAAAGATTTTCAATAGGATTTGAACCTGGGAATTTGGCAGTCCAACCATTTGCAGCCTCTCGTGCGTTAATTGGTCCCGAAGCTCCACCAGATTATGTGGATGTCTATACAGTCGTTTCACCTTCTATTCCAAACGACCCTAAAGATTTTCAATAGGATTTGAACCTGGGAATTTGGCAGTCCAACGATTTGCTGCCACTCGTGCATCAATTGGTCCCGAAGCTCCACCAGAGTATGTGCATGTCTATACGGGCGTTTCATCTTCTATTCAAAATGATCCCAAAGATTTTCAATAGGATTTGGACCGGGGAATTTGGCAGTCCAACCATTTGCAGCCACTCGTGCGTTAATTGCTCCCAAAGCTCCACCAGAGTATGTGGATGTCTATACAGTCGTTTCACCTTCTATTCCAAATGATCCTAAAGATTTTCAATAGCATTTGAACCTGGGAATTTGGCAGTCCAACGATTTGCAGCCACTCGTGCCTCAATTGGTCCCGAAGCTCCAGCAGAGTATGTGGATGTCTATACAGGCGTTTCACCTTCTATTCCAAATGATCATAAAGATTTTCAATAGGATTTGAACCTGGGAATTTGGCAGTCCAACGATTTGCAGCCTCTCGTGCCTCAATTGGTCCCGAAGCTCCAGCAGAGTATGTGGATGTCTATACAGGCGTTTCACCTTCTATTCCAAATGATCATAAAGATTTTCAATAGGATTTGAACCTGGGAATTTGGCAGTCCAACGATTTGCAGCCACTCGTGCCTCAATTGGTCCCGAAGCTCCAGCAGAGTATGTGGATGTCTATACAGGCGTTTCACCTTCTATTCCAAATGATCATAAAGATTTTCAATAGGATTTGAACCTGGGAATTTGGCAGTCCAACGATTTGCAGCCTCTCGTGCCTCAATTGGTCCCGAAGCTCCAGCAGAGTATGTGGATGTCTATACAGGCGTTTCACCTTCTATTCCAAATGATCATAAAGATTTTCAATAGGATTTGAACCTGGGAATTTGGCAGTCCAACGATTTGCAGCCACTCGTGCCTCAATTGGTCCCGAAGCTCCAGCAGAGTATGTGAATGTCTATACAGGCGTTTCACCTTCTATTCCAAATGATCATAAAGATTTTCAATAGGATTTGAACCTGGGAATTTGGCAGTCCAACGATTTGCAGCCTCTCGTGCCTCAATTGGTCCCCGAAGCTCCACCAGAGGATGTGGATGTCTACACAGGCATTTCACCATCTATTATAAATGATCCCAAAGATTTTCAATAGCATTTGAACCTGGGAATTTGGCAGTCCAACGATTTGCAGCCACTCGTGCCTTAATTGGTCTCGAAGCTCCACCAGAGTATGTGGATGTCTATACAGGCGTTCCACCTTCTATTCCAAATGATCCCAAAGATTTTCAATAGGATTTGAACCTGGGAATTTGGCAGTCCAACGATTTGCAGCCACTCGTGCGTTAATTGTTCCCGAAGCTCCATCAGAATATGTGGATGTCTATACAGTCGTTTCACCTTCTATTCCAAATGATCCCAAAGATTTTCAATAGGATCTGATCCTGGGAATTTGGCAGTACAGCAATTTGCAGCTACTCGTGCGTTAATTGCTCTCGAAGCTCCACCAGATTATTTGGATGTCTATACAGGCGTTTCACCTTCTATTCCAAATGATCCCAAAGATTTTCAATAGGATTTGAACGTGGGAATTTGGCAGTCCAACGATTTGCAGCCACTCGTGCTTCAATTGGTCCCGAAGCTCCACCAGAGTATGTGGATGTCTATACAGGCGTTTCACCTTCTATTCCAAATGATCCCAAAGATTTTCAATAAGATCTGAACCTAGGAATTTGGCAGTCCAACGATTTGCAGCCACTCGTGCGTTAATTGGTTCCGAAGCTCCATCAGAATATGTGGATGTCTATACAGTCGTTTCACCTTCTATTCCAAATGATCTCAAAGATTTTCAATAGGATCTGATCCTGGGAATTTGGCAGTACAACAATTTGCAGCTACTCGTTCGTTAATTGGTCTCGAAGCTCCACCAGATTATTTGGATGTCTATACAGGCGTTTCACCTTCTATTCCAAATGATCCCAAAGATTTTCAATAGGATTTGAACCTGGGAATTTGGCAGTCCAACGATTTGCAGCCACTCGTGCTTCAATTGGTCCCGAAGCTCCACCAGAGTATGTGGATGTCTATACAGGCGTTTCACCTTCTATTCCAAATGATCCCAAAGATTTTCAATAGGATTTGAACCTGGGAATTTGGCAGTCCAACGATTTGCAGCCACTCGTGCGTTAATTGGTCCCGAAGCTCCACCAGAGTATGTGGATGTCTATACAGGCGTTTCACCTTCTATTCCAAATGATCCTAAAGATTTTCAATAGGATTTGAACCTGGGAATTTTACAGTATAACGATTTGCAGCCACTCGTGCGTTAATTGGTCCCGAAGCTCCACCAGAGTATGTGGATGTCTATACAGGCGTTTCACCTTTTATTCCAAATGATCCCAAAGATTTTCAATAGGATTTGAACCTGGGAATTTTACAGTATAACGATTTGCAGCCACTCGTGCGTTAATTAGTCCCGAAGCTCCACCAGAGTATGTGGATGTATATACAGGAATTTCACCTTCTATTCCAAATGATCCCAAAGACTTTCAATAGGATTTGAGCCTGGGAATTTGGCAGTCCAACGATTTGCAGCCACTCGTGCATTAATTGGTCCCGAAGCTCCACCAGAGTATGTGGATGTCTATACAGGCGTTTCACCTTCTATTCCAAATGAACCCAAAGATTTTCAATAGGATTTGAACCTGGGAATTTGGCAGTCCAACGATTTGCAGCCACTCGTGCATTAATTGGTCCCGAAGCTCCACCAGAGTATGTGGATGTCTATACAGGCGTTTCACCTTCTATTCCAAATGATCCCAAAGATTTTCAATAGGATTTGAACCTGGGAATTTGGCAGTCCAACGATTTGCAGCCACTCGTGCCTCAATTGGTCCCGAAGCTCCACCAGAGTATGTGGATGTCTATACAGGCGTTTCACCTTCTATTCCAAATGATCCCAAAGATTTTCAATAGGATTTGAACCTGGGAATTTGGCAGTCCAACGATTTGCAGCCACTCGTGCTTCAATTGGTCCCGAAGCTCCAGCAGAGTATGTGGATGTCTATACAGGCGTTTCACCTTCTATTCCAAATGATCATAAAGATTTTCAATAGGATTTGAACCTGGGAATTTGGCAGTCCAACGATTTGCAGCCTCTCGTGCCTCAATTGGTCCCGAAGCTCCAGCAGAGTATGTGGATGTCTATACAGGCGTTTCACCTTCTATTCCAAATGATCATAAAGATTTTCAATAGGATTTGAACCTGGGAATTTGGCAGTCCAACGATTTGCAGCCACTCGTGCCTCAATTGGTCCCGAAGCTCCAGCAGAGTATGTGGATGTCTATACAGGCGTTTCACCTTCTATTCCAAATGATCATAAAGATTTTCAATAGGATTTGAACCTGGGAATTTGGCAGTCCAACGATTTGCAGCCACTCGTGCCTCAATTGGTCCCGAAGCTCCAGCAGAGTATGTGGATGTCTATACAGGCGTTTCACCTTCTATTCCAAATGATCATAAAGATTTTCAATAGGATTTGAACCTGGGAATTTGGCAGTCCAACGATTTGCAGCCACTCGTGCCTCAATTGGTCCCGAAGCTCCAGCAGAGTATGTGAATGTCTATACAGGCGTTTCACCTTCTATTCCAAATGATCATAAAGATTTTCAATAGGATTTGAACCTGGGAATTTGGCAGTCCAACGATTTGCAGCCTCTCGTGCCTCAATTGGTCCCCGAAGCTCCACCAGAGGATGTGGATGTCTACACAGGCATTTCACCATCTATTATAAATGATCCCAAAGATTTTCAATAGCATTTGAACCTGGGAATTTGGCAGTCCAACGATTTGCAGCCACTCGTGCCTTAATTGGTCTCGAAGCTCCACCAGAGTATGTGGATGTCTATACAGGCGTTCCACCTTCTATTCCAAATGATCCCAAAGATTTTCAATAGGATTTGAACCTGGGAATTTGGCAGTCCAACGATTTGCAGCCACTCGTGCGTTAATTGGTCCCGAAGCTCCATCAGAATATGTGGATGTCTATACAGTCGTTTCACCTTCTATTCCAAATGATCCCAAAGATTTTCAATAGGATCTGAACCTGGGAATTTGGCAGTACAACAATTTGCAGCCACTCGTGCGTTAATTGGTCTCGAAGCTCCACCAGATTATTTGGATGTCTATACAGGCGTTTCACCTTCTATTCCAAATGATCCCAAAGATTTTCAATAGGATTTGAACCTGGGAATTTGGCAGTCCAACGATTTGCAGCCACTCGTGCTTCAATTGGTCCCGAAGCTCCACCAGAGTATGTGGATGTCTATACAGGCGTTTCACCTTCTATTCCAAATGATCCCAAAGATTTTCAATAGGATTTGAACCTGGGAATTTGGCAGTCCAACGATTTACAACCACTCGTGCGTTAACTGGTCCCGAAGCTCCACCAGAGTATGTGGATGTCTATACAGGCGTTTCACCTTCTATTCCAAATGATCCCAAAGATTTTCAATAGGATTTGAACCTGGGAATTTGGCAGTCCAACGATTTGCAGCCACTCGTGCGTTAATTGGTCCCGAAGCTCCACCAGAGTATGTGGATGTCTATACAGGCGTTTCACCTTCTATTCCAAATGATCCTAAAGATTTTCAATAGGATTTGAACCTGGGAATTTTACAGTATAACGATTTGCAGCCACTCGTGCGTTAATTAGTCCCGAAGCTCCACCAGAGTATGTGGATGTCTATACAGGCGTTTCACCTTTTATTCCAAATGATCCCAAAGATTTTCAATAGGATTTGAACCTGGGAATTTTACAGTATAACGATTTGCAGCCACTCGTGCGTTAATTGGTCCCGAAGCTCCACCAGAGTATGTGGATGTATATACAGGAATTTCACCTTCTATTCCAAATGATCCCAAAGACTTTCAATAGGATTTGAGCCTGGGAATTTGGCAGTCCAACGATTTGCTGCCACTCGTGCATTAATTGGTCCCGAAGCTCCACCAGAGTATGTGGATGTCTATACAGGCGTTTCACCTTCTATTCCAAATGAACCCAAAGATTTTCAATAGGATTTGAACCTGGGAATTTGGCAGTCCAACGATTTGCTGCCACTCGTGCGTTAATTTTTCCCGAAGCTCCACCAGAGTATGTGGATGTCTATACAGGCGTTTCACCTTTTATTCCAAATGATCCCAAAGATTTTCAATAGGATTTGAACCTGGGAATTTGGCAGTCCAACGATTTGCCGCCACTCGTGCGTTAATTGGTCCCGAAGCTCCACCAGAGTATGTGGATGTCTATAAAGGCGTTTCACTTTCTATTCCAAATGATCCCAAAGACTTTCAATAGGATTTGAACCTGGGAATTTGGCAGTCCAACGATTTGCAGCCACCCGTGCGTTAATTGGTCCCGAAGCTCCACCAGAGTATGTGGATGTCTATACAGGCGTTTCACCTTCTATTCCAAATGATCCCAAAGACTTTCAATAGGATTTGAACCTATGAATTTGGCAGTCCAACGATTTGCAGCCACTCGTGCGTTAATTGGTCCCGAAGCTCCATCAGAGTATGTGGATGTCTATACAGGCGTTTCACCTTCTATTCCAAGTGATCCCAAAGATTTTCAATAGGATTTGAACCTGGGAAATTTGGCAGTCCAACGATTTGCAGCCACTCGTGCGTTAACTGGTCCCGAAGCTCCACCAGAGTATGTGGATGTCTATACAGTCGTTTCACCTATTCCAAATGATGCCAAAGACTTTCAATAGGATTTGAACCTGGAAATTTGGCAGTCCAACGATTTGCAGCCACTCGTGCGTTAACTGGTCCCGAAGCTCCACCAGAGTATGTGGATGTCTATACAGTCGTTTCACCTATTCCAAATGATGCCAAAGACTTTCAATAGGATTTGAACCTGGAAATTTGGCAGTCCAACGATTTGCAGCCACTCGTGCGTTAACTGGTCCCGAAGCTCCACCAGAGTATGTGGATGTCTATACAGTCGTTTCACCTTCTATTCCAAATGATGCCAAAGACTTTCAATAGGATTTGAACCTGGAAATTTGGCAGTCCAACGATTTGCAGCCACTCGTGCGTTAACTGGTCCCGAAGCTCCACCAGAGTATGTGGATGTCTATACAGGCGTTTCACCTATTCCAAATGATCCCTAAAGATTTTCAATAGGATTTGAACCTGGGAATTTGGCAGTCCAACGATTTGCTGCCACTCGTGCATCAATTGGTCCCGAAGCTCCACCAGAGTATGTGGATGTCTATACGGGCGTTTCATCTTCTATTCAAAATGATCCCAAAGATTTTCAATAGGATTTGAACCTGGGAATTTGGCAGTCCAACGATTTGCTGCCACTCGTGCATCAATTGGTCCCGAAGCTCCACCAGAGTATGTGCATGTCTATACGGGCGTTTCATCTTCTATTCAAAATGATCCGAAAGATTTTCAATAGGATTTGAACCTGGGAATTTGGCAGTCCAACGATTTGCTGCCACTCGTGCATCAATTGGTCCCGAAGCTCCACCAGAGTATGTGCATGTCTATACGGGCGTTTCATCTTCTATTCCAAAATGATCCCAAAGATTTTCAATAGGATTTGAACCGGGGAATTTGGCAGTCCAATCATTTGCAGCCACTCGTGCGTTAAGTGGTCCCGAAGCTCCACCAGAAGATGTGGATGTCTATACAGTCGTTTCACCTTCTATTCCAAATGATCCTAAAGATTTTTAATACAATTTGAACCTGGGAATTTGGCAGTCCAACGATTTGCAGCCACTCGTGCGTTAATTGGTCCCGAAGCTCCACCAGATTATGTGGATGTCTATACAGGCGTTTCACCTTTTAGTCCAAATGATCCCAAAGAGTTTCAATAGGATTTGAACCTGGGAATTTGGCAGTTTAACGATTTGCAGCCACTCGTGCGTTAACTGGTCCCGAAGCTCCACCAGAGTATGTGGATGTCTATACAGGCATTTCACCTTCTATTCCAAATGATCCCAAAGACTTTCAATAGGATTTGAGCCTGGGAATTTGGCAGTCCAACGATTTGCTGCCACTCGTGCATCAATTGGTCCCGAAGCTCCAACAGAGTATGTGCATGTCTGTACGGGCGTTTCACCTTCTATTCCAAATGATCCCAAAGACTTTCAATAGGATTTGAACCTATGAATTTGGCAGTCCAACGATTTGCAGCCACTCGTGCGTTAATTAGTCCCGAAGCTCCACCAGAGTATGTGGATGTCTTCACAGGCGTCTCACCTTCTATTCCAAGTGATCCCAAAGATTTTCAATAGGATTTGAACCTATGAATTTGGCAGTCCAACGATTTGCAGCCACTCGTGCGTTAATTGGTCCCGAAGCTCCATCAGAGTATGTGGATGTCTATACAGGCGTTTCACCTTCTATTCCAAATGATCCCAAAGACTTTCAATAGGATTTGAACCTATGGAATTTGGCAGTCCAACGATTTGCAGCCACTCGTGCGTTAATTAGTCCCGAAGCTCCACCAGAGTACGTGGATGTCTTCACAGGCGTTTCACCTTCTATTCCAAGTGATCCCAAAGATTTTCAATAGGATTTGAACCTGGGAATTTGGCAGTCCAACGATTTGCAGCCACTCGTGCGTTAACTGGTCCCGAAGCTCCACCACAGTATGTGGATGTCTATACAGGCGTTTCACCTTTTATTCCAAATGATCCCAAAGATTTTCAATAGGATTTGAACCTGGGAATTTGGCAGTCCAACGATTTGCTGCCACTCGTGCATCAATTGGTCCCGAAGCTCCACCAGAGTATGTGCATGTCTATACAGGCCTTTCATCTTCTGTTCCAAAATGATCCCAAAGATTTTCCATAGGATTTGAACCGGGAATTTGGCAGTCCAACCATTTGCAGCCACTCGTGCGTTAAGTGGTCCCGAAGCTCCACCAGAGTATGTGGATGTCTATACAGTCGTTTCACCTATTCCAAATGATGATAAAGACTTTCAATAGGATTTGAACCTGGAAATTTGGCAGTCCAACGATTTGCAGCCACTCGTGCGTTAAGTGGTCCCGAAGCTCCACCAGAGTATGTGGATGTCTATACAGTCGTTTCACCTATTCCAAATGATGATAAAGACTTTCAATAGGATTTGAACCTGGAAATTTGGCAGTCCAACGATTTGCAGCCACTCGTGCGTTAACTGGTCCCGAAGCTCCACCAGAGTATGTGGATGTCTATACAGTCGTTTCACCTATTCCAAATGATGATAAAGACTTTCAATAGGATTTGAACCTGGAAATTTGGCAGTCCAACGATTTGCAGCCACTCGTGCGTTAACTGGTCCCGAAGCTCCACCAGAGTATGTGGATGTCTATACAGTCGTTTCACCTTCTATTCCAAATGATGCCAAAGACTTTCAATAGGATTTGAACCTGGAAATTTGGCAGTCCAACGATTTGCAGCCACTCGTGCGTTAAGTGGTCCCGAAGCTCCACCAGAGTATGTGGATGTCTATACAGTCGTTTCACCTTCTATTCCAAATGATGATAAAGACTTTCAATAGGATTTGAACCTGGAAATTTGGCAGTCCAACGATTTGCAGCCACTCGTGCGTTAACTGGTCCCGAAGCTCCACCAGAGTATGTGGATGTCTATACAGTCGTTTCACTTTTTATTCCAAATGATGATAAAGACTTTCAATAGGATTTGAACCTGGAAATTTGGCAGTCCAACGATTTGCAGCCACTCGTGCGTTAAGTGGTCCCGAAGCTCCACCAGAGTATGTGGATGTCTATACAGTCGTTTCACCTTCTATTCCAAATGATGATAAAGACTTTCAATAGGATTTGAACCTGGAAATTTGGCAGTCCAACGATTTGCAGCCACTCGTGCGTTAACTGGTCCCGAAGCTCCACCAGAGTATGTGGATGTCTATACAGTCGTTTCATCTTCTATTCCAAATGATGATAAAGACTTTCAATAGGATTTGAACCTGGAAATTTGGCAGTCCAACGATTTGCAGCCACTCGTGCGTTAAGTGGTCCCGAAGCTCCACCAGAGTATGTGGATGTCTATACAGTCGTTTCACCTTCTATTCCAAATGATGATAAAGACTTTCAATAGGATTTGAACCTGGAAATTTGGCAGTCCAACGATTTGCAGCCACTCGTGCGTTAAGTGGTCCCGAAGCTCCACCAGAGTATGTGGATGTCTATACAGTCGTTTCACCTATTCCAAATGATGATAAAGACTTTCAATAGGATTTGAACCTGGAAATTTGGCAGTCCAACGATTTGCAGCCACTCGTGCGTTAAGTGGTCCCGAAGCTCCACCAGAGTATGTGGATGTCTATACAGTCGTTTCACCTATTCCAAATGATGATAAAGACTTTCAATAGGATTTGAACCTGGAAATTTGGCAGTCCAACGATTTGCAGCCACTCGTGCGTTAAGTGGTCCCGAAGCTCCACCAGAGTATGTGGATGTCTATACAGTCGTTTCACCTTCTATTCCAAATGATGATAAAGACTTTCAATAGGATTTGAACCTGGAAATTTGGCAGTCCAACGATTTGCAGCCACTCGTGCGTTAAGTGGTCCCGAAGCTCCACCAGAGTATGTGGATGTCTATACAGTCGTTTCACCTTCTATTCCAAATGATGATAAAGACTTTCAATAGGATTTGAACCTGGAAATTTGGCAGTCCAACGATTTGCAGCCACTCGTGCGTTAAGTGGTCCCGAAGCTCCACCAGAGTATGTGGATGTCTATACAGTCGTTTCACCTATTCCAAATGATGATAAAGACTTTCAATAGGATTTGAACCTGGAAATTTGGCAGTCCAACGATTTGCAGCCACTCGTGCGTTAAGTGGTCCCGAAGCTCCACCAGAGTATGTGGATGTCTATACAGTCGTTTCACCTATTCCAAATGATGATAAAGACTTTCAATAGGATTTGAACCTGGAAATTTGGCAGTCCAACGATTTGCAGCCACTCGTGCGTTAAGTGGTCCCGAAGCTCCACCAGAGTATGTGGATGTCTATACAGTCGTTTCACCTTCTATTCCAAATGATGATAAAGACTTTCAATAGGATTTGAACCTGGAAATTTGGCAGTCCAACGATTTGCAGCCACTCGTGCGTTAAGTGGTCCCGAAGCTCCACCAGAGTATGTGGATGTCTATACAGTCGTTTCACCTTCTATTCCAAATGATGATAAAGACTTTCAATAGGATTTGAACCTGGAAATTTGGCAGTCCAACGATTTGCAGCCACTCGTGCGTTAAGTGGTCCCGAAGCTCCACCAGAGTATGTGGATGTCTATACAGTCGTTTCACCTATTCCAAATGATGATAAAGACTTTCAATAGGATTTGAACCTGGAAATTTGGCAGTCCAACGATTTGCAGCCACTCGTGCGTTAAGTGGTCCCGAAGCTCCACCAGAGTATGTGGATGTCTATACAGTCGTTTCACCCTATTCCAAATGATGATAAAGACTTTCAATAGGATTTGAACCTGGAAATTTGGCAGTCCAACGATTTGCAGCCACTCGTGCGTTAAGTGGTCCCGAAGCTCCACCAGAGTATGTGGATGTCTATACAGTCGTTTCACCTATTCCAAATGATGATAAAGACTTTCAATAGGATTTGAACCTGGAAATTTGGCAGTCCAACGATTTGCAGCCACTCGTGCGTTAAGTGGTCCCGAAGCTCCACCAGAGTATGTGGATGTCTATACAGTCGTTTCACCTATTCCAAATGATGATAAAGACTTTCAATAGGATTTGAACCTGGAAATTTGGCAGTCCAACGATTTGCAGCCACTCGTGCGTTAAGTGGTCCCGAAGCTCCACCAGAGTATGTGGATGTCTATACAGTCGTTTCACCTATTCCAAATGATGATAAAGACTTTCAATAGGATTTGAACCTGGAAATTTGGCAGTCCAACGATTTGCAGCCACTCGTGCGTTAAGTGGTCCCGAAGCTCCACCAGAGTATGTGGATGTCTATACAGTCGTTTCACCTATTCCAAATGATGATAAAGACTTTCAATAGGATTTGAACCTGGAAATTTGGCAGTCCAACGATTTGCAGCCACTCGTGCGTTAAGTGGTCCCGAAGCTCCACCAGAGTATGTGGATGTCTATACAGTCGTTTCACCTATTCCAAATGATGATAAAGACTTTCAATAGGATTTGAACCTGGAAATTTGGCAGTCCAACGATTTGCAGCCACTCGTGCGTTAAGTGGTCCCGAAGCTCCACCAGAGTATGTGGATGTCTATACAGTCGTTTCACCTATTCCAAATGATGATAAAGACTTTCAATAGGATTTGAACCTGGAAATTTGGCAGTCCAACGATTTGCAGCCACTCGTGCGTTAAGTGGTCCCGAAGCTCCACCAGAGTATGTGGATGTCTATACAGTCGTTTCACCTATTCCAAATGATGATAAAGACTTTCAATAGGATTTGAACCTGGAAATTTGGCAGTCCAACGATTTGCAGCCACTCGTGCGTTAAGTGGTCCCGAAGCTCCACCAGAGTATGTGGATGTCTATACAGTCGTTTCACCTATTCCAAATGATGATAAAGACTTTCAATAGGATTTGAACCTGGAAATTTGGCAGTCCAACGATTTGCAGCCACTCGTGCGTTAAGTGGTCCCGAAGCTCCACCAGAGTATGTGGATGTCTATACAGTCGTTTCACCTATTCCAAATGATGATAAAGACTTTCAATAGGAT
The DNA here is from genome assembly GCA_039090855.1 of Macrothele yani. NCBI lineage: Eukaryota > Metazoa > Arthropoda > Arachnida > Araneae > Macrothelidae > Macrothele > Macrothele yani. The sequence goes on along the minus strand of CM077034.1, from coordinate 233,145,970 downwards.
TTGAACCTGGAAATTTGGCAGTCCAACGATTTGCAGCCACTCGTGCGTTAAGTGGTCCCGAAGCTCCACCAGAGTATGTGGATGTCTATACAGTCGTTTCACCTATTCCAAATGATGATAAAGACTTTCAATAGGATTTGAACCTGGAAATTTGGCAGTCCAACGATTTGCAGCCACTCGTGCGTTAAGTGGTCCCGAAGCTCCACCAGAGTATGTGGATGTCTATACAGTCGTTTCACCTATTCCAAATGATGATAAAGACTTTCAATAGGATTTGAACCTGGAAATTTGGCAGTCCAACGATTTGCAGCCACTCGTGCGTTAAGTGGTCCCGAAGCTCCACCAGAGTATGTGGATGTCTATACAGTCGTTTCACCTATTCCAAATGATGATAAAGACTTTCAATAGGATTTGAACCTGGAAATTTGGCAGTCCAACGATTTGCAGCCACTCGTGCGTTAAGTGGTCCCGAAGCTCCACCAGAGTATGTGGATGTCTATACAGTCGTTTCACCTATTCCAAATGATGATAAAGACTTTCAATAGGATTTGAACCTGGAAATTTGGCAGTCCAACGATTTGCAGCCACTCGTGCGTTAAGTGGTCCCGAAGCTCCACCAGAGTATGTGGATGTCTATACAGTCGTTTCACCTATTCCAAATGATGATAAAGACTTTCAATAGGATTTGAACCTGGAAATTTGGCAGTCCAACGATTTGCAGCCACTCGTGCGTTAAGTGGTCCCGAAGCTCCACCAGAGTATGTGGATGTCTATACAGTCGTTTCACCTATTCCAAATGATGATAAAGACTTTCAATAGGATTTGAACCTGGAAATTTGGCAGTCCAACGATTTGCAGCCACTCGTGCGTTAAGTGGTCCCGAAGCTCCACCAGAGTATGTGGATGTCTATACAGTCGTTTCACCTATTCCAAATGATGATAAAGACTTTCAATAGGATTTGAACCTGGAAATTTGGCAGTCCAACGATTTGCAGCCACTCGTGCGTTAAGTGGTCCCGAAGCTCCACCAGAGTATGTGGATGTCTATACAGTCGTTTCACCTATTCCAAATGATGATAAAGACTTTCAATAGGATTTGAACCTGGAAATTTGGCAGTCCAACGATTTGCAGCCACTCGTGCGTTAAGTGGTCCCGAAGCTCCACCAGAGTATGTGGATGTCTATACAGTCGTTTCACCTATTCCAAATGATGATAAAGACTTTCAATAGGATTTGAACCTGGAAATTTGGCAGTCCAACGATTTGCAGCCACTCGTGCGTTAAGTGGTCCCGAAGCTCCACCAGAGTATGTGGATGTCTATACAGTCGTTTCACCTATTCCAAATGATGATAAAGACTTTCAATAGGATTTGAACCTGGAAATTTGGCAGTCCAACGATTTGCAGCCACTCGTGCGTTAAGTGGTCCCGAAGCTCCACCAGAGTATGTGGATGTCTATACAGTCGTTTCACCTATTCCAAATGATGATAAAGACTTTCAATAGGATTTGAACCTGGAAATTTGGCAGTCCAACGATTTGCAGCCACTCGTGCGTTAAGTGGTCCCGAAGCTCCACCAGAGTATGTGGATGTCTATACAGTCGTTTCACCTATTCCAAATGATGATAAAGACTTTCAATAGGATTTGAACCTGGAAATTTGGCAGTCCAACCATTTGCAGCCACTCGTGCGTTAAGTGGTCCCGAAGCTCCACCAGAGTATGTGGATGTCTATACAGTCGTTTCACCTATTCCAAATGATGATAAAGACTTTCAATAGGATTTGAACCTGGAAATTTGGCAGTCCAACGATTTGCAGCCACTCGTGCGTTAAGTGGTCCCGAAGCTCCACCAGAGTATGTGGATGTCTATACAGTCGTTTCACCTATTCCAAATGATGATAAAGACTTTCAATAGGATTTGAACCTGGAAATTTGGCAGTCCAACGATTTGCAGCCACTCGTGCGTTAAGTGGTCCCGAAGCTCCACCAGAGTATGTGGATGTCTATACAGTCGTTTCACCTATTCCAAATGATGATAAAGACTTTCAATAGGATTTGAACCTGGAAATTTGGCAGTCCAACGATTTGCAGCCACTCGTGCTTCAATTGGTCCCGAAGCTCCACCAGATTATGTGGATGTCTATACAGGCGTTTCACTTTTTATTCCAATGATCCCTAAGATTTTCAATAGGATTTGAACCTGGGAATTTGGCAGTCCAACGATTTGCTGCCACTCGTGCATCAATTGATCCCGAAGCTCCACCAGAGTATGTGGATGTCTATACAGTCGTTTCACCTTCTATTCCAAATGATCCCAAAGATTTTCAATAGGATTTGAACTTGGGAATTTGGCAGTCCAACGATTTGCTGCCACTCGTGCATCAATTGATCCCGAAGCTCCACCAGAGTATGTGGATGTCTATACAGGACGTTTCATCTTCTATTCCAAATGATCCGAAAGATTTTCAATAGGATTTGAACCTGGGAATTTGGCAGTCCAACGATTTGCTGCCACTCGTGCATCAATTGGTCCCGAAGCTCCACCAGAGTATGTGCATGTCTATACGGACGTTTCATCTTCTATTCAAAATGATCCGAAAGATTTTCAATAGGATTTGAACCGGGGAATTTGGCAGTCCAACGACTTGCTGCCACTCGTGCATCAATTGGTCCCGAAGCTCCACCAGAGTATGTGCATGTCTATACGGACGTTTCATCTTCTATTCAAAATGATCCGAAAGATTTTCAATAGGATTTGAACCGGGGAATTTGGCAGTCCAACGACTTGCTGCCACTCGTGCATCAATTGGTCCCGAAGCTCCACCAGAGTATGTGCATGTCTATACGGGCGTTTCATCTTCTATTCAAAATGATCCGAAAGATTTTCAATAGGATTTGAACCGGGGAATTTGGCAGTCCAACGACTTGCTGCCACTCGTGCATCAATTGGTCCCGAAGCTCCACCAGAGTATGTGCATGTCTATACGGACGTTTCATCTTCTATTCAAAATGATCCGAAAGATTTTCAATAGGATTTGAACCGGGGAATTTGGCAGTCCAACGACTTGCTGCCACTCGTGCATCAATTGGTCCCGAAGCTCCACCAGAGTATGTGCATGTCTATACGGACGTTTCATCTTCTATTCAAAATGATCCGAAAGATTTTCAATAGGATTTGAACCGGGGAATTTGGCAGTCCAACGACTTGCTGCCACTCGTGCATCAATTGGTCCCGAAGCTCCACCAGAGTATGTGCATGTCTATACGGACGTTTCATCTTCTATTCAAAATGATCCGAAAGATTTTCAATAGGATTTGAACCGGGGAATTTGGCAGTCCAACGACTTGCTGCCACTCGTGCATCAATTGGTCCCGAAGCTCCACCAGAGTATGTGCATGTCTATACGGGCGTTTCATCTTCTATTCAAAATGATCCGAAAGATTTTCAATAGGATTTGAACCGGGGAATTTGGCAGTCCAACGACTTGCTGCCACTCGTGCATCAATTGGTCCCGAAGCTCCACCAGAGTATGTGCATGTCTATACGGACGTTTCATCTTCTATTCAAAATGATCCGAAAGATTTTCAATAGGATTTGAACCGGGGAATTTGGCAGTCCAACGACTTGCTGCCACTCGTGCATCAATTGGTCCCGAAGCTCCACCAGAGTATGTGCATGTCTATACGGGCGTTTCATCTTCTATTCAAAATGATCCGAAAGATTTTCAATAGGATTTGAACCGGGGAATTTGGCAGTCCAACGACTTGCTGCCACTCGTGCATCAATTGGTCCCGAAGCTCCACCAGAGTATGTGCATGTCTATACGGGCGTTTCATCTTCTATTCAAAATGATCCCAAAGATTTTCAATAGGATTTGAACCGGGGAATTTGGCAGTCCAATCATTTGCAGCCACTCGTGCGTTAAGTGGTCCCGAAGCTCCACCAGAGGATGTGGATGTCTATACAGTCGTTTCACCTTCTATTCAAAATGATCCCAAAGATTTTCAATAGGATTTGAACCGGGGAATTTGGCAGTCCAACGATTTGCAGCCACTCGTGCGTTAATTGGTTCCGAAGCTCCATCAGAATATGTGGATGTCTATACAGTCGTTTCACCTTCTATTCAAAATGATGATAAAGACTTTCAATAGGATTTGAACCTGGGAATTTTACAGTATAACGATTTGCAGCCACTCGTGCGTTAATTAGTCCCGAAGCTCCACCAGAGTATGTGGATGTATATACAGTCGTTTCACCTATTGCAAATGATGATAAAGACTTTCAATAGGATTTGAACCTGGAAATTTGGCAGTCGAACGATTTGCAGCCACTCGTGCGTTAATTGTTCCGGAAGCTTTAACACAGTATGTGGATGTCTATACAGGCGTTTCACCTTCTATTCCAAATGATCCCAAAGATTTTCAATAGGATTTGAACCGGGGAATTTGGCAGTCCAACGATTTGCTGCCACTCGTGCATCAATTGGTCCCGAAGCTCCACCAGAGTATGTGCATGTCTATACGGGAGTTTCATCTTCTATTCCAAATGATCCTAAAGATTTTTAATAGGATTTGAACCTGGGAATTTGGCAGTCCAACGATTTGCAGCCACTCGTGCGTTAAGTGGTCCCGAAGCTCCACCAGAGTATGTGGATGTCTATACAGTCGTTTCACCTATTCCAAATGATGATAAAGACTTTCAATAGGATTTGAACCTGGAAATTTGGCAGTCCAACGATTTGCAGCCACTCGTGCGTTAACTGGTCCCGAAGCTCCACCAGAGTATGTGGATGTCTATACAGGCGTTTCACCTATTCCAATGATCCCTATTTGTATGTGTTTTGTATTTTCAAACAGCCGAATCTTTGCGCTTGCATTTTCATAGATGTTATTAATAATATTAATGTATGCATCTTCAATACCGCAGGATTTCAGAGTCATTGTAACTGCTGATGATTTCACGGAATCAAAGGCCTTTTCATAATCGATAAAAGCCATGCACAATGGAAGTTCATATTCCCTCGCTGTTTCAATTAGTTCTCTCAGTACGTGGATATGATCTATTGTGCTGTAGCCACTCCTGAATCCAGCTTGTTCTCTTTGTTCCAATCCTGAGGAATCTTCCCTTCATTAAGGCATCGAGTGAAAATTTGGGCGAGCACTGTTTCGATTTCTCCACTTGCTTCTTGTATTATGTCTACAGTAATTCCATCTTCTCCTGGAACTTTCCCCCGCTTCATGTTCTTGATTGCATGTGCAACTTCTGCTGGGAGGACTGGAAGAACTATGGTACTGGTACCTTTCATGATGTCTGGAGTACATGTATCATCCCTTTCATATAATTTGGAGTAGAAATCTTTCACTCTTGTCAAAATTTCGCCCCAATTTCTTGTTACAGAACCATCTTCTTTTCTCAGTGCCATAATCTGTTTTCTTCCCTTACTGAGATGTCCCTTTGCTATCTTTAGGCTTTGGTTGTTTTCAATTGCTTTCCTCACTATTTCACTGTTGAATTTTCTTACGTCTTCAGTGATACGTTTTCTTACTGTCTTGCATAGCTCTATATATTCCACTTTGGAAGTCACATCTTCTTTAGTTGTCCTCATCTCTCTTCTTTTTTGCATCAACATTTTCGTTTTTCCTGATAATTTATTTACATGCAACTTGTTCTTAGACCCAGCTAATTTTGTTGCTGTTTCCATAAGAGCTTTGGTTACTTTTCTGTTAACTTCAGAGATGTCCACTTCTTCCGATGTTAGGCCTTCTAAAGCAGAGAACCTGTTCTTCAGTTCTAACTTGAAGGTATTATGGTGTTTTTTAAGGTTGGTTATGTCAATAGATTTTGTTTGTCTTATGAGCTTGCCACGTTCAAGTTTAGTGTTGAGGTGCATCTTACATCTCACCAATCTATGGCCACTACCTGTGTTGAACTTGTTTAGCACACTGCAGTCTTCTATGACGAATTTTTTGTTACACATAATAAAATCAATTTCACTTGTCGTCCCATTTGGATGTCTCCATGTCCATTTCCTGTGTGGCTTTTTCTTGAAAAAGAAGTTCAAGATGATAAACCCTTCTGCCTCTGCAAACTCAACGAGAGTATTTCCACGCTGGTTTCTGTTGCCGTGAGCGAAAATACCTGGCCAAGGCAGCGGCCAGTGCGACATGAAGGCAGAGGGTGCTAAGAATCCCCGGAGGACCGGACTAGGCTGCCATCTGATGCTGACCTGGGCTACGTATAATGGACGCTCCCTATCTTCTGATTCAAGGCTTCTTGAATTGGAAGAGGAACTACAAAGGATCAAGTGGGACATCGTCGGGCTAAGTGAGGTAAGGAGAAAAGGAGAAGATCTCATCGAACTGAAAAGTGGACATCTCTTCTACTATCGTGGGACTGATACTGGCAGAACTAGTGGTGTTGGATTTATAATAAACAGAAATTGAAGGATAAAGTTGTAGAAGTTCAAAGTTCCTCTGACAGAGCTGCACGACTCGTTATCAAACTCTCGAAAAGATACCAGGCTCAGATTATTCAAACTTATGCACCCACCACAAGTCATCCTGAAGAAGAAATTGAAGAATTTTACGAGGAAATTCCCCATCTAAATAATAAAGGTAAGCAGCATTTGAAGATAATTATGGGAGATTTCAATGCAAAAATAAGGCAACGACAGAAGGTATATATATATATATATTTTTTTTTTCTGGATAAACATTATCAGTTTTTTAAAGGGGGGGCAACCCTTGTACGTACGATTTTCAAACACAGAAATCCTTATGCGAGCTCTTTTTTGTAAAGAAACTGTAAGTACTTCTCAAGAAAATCACTAGTTCCTTTTCAATGTTGATTCCCTAGACGACCGGACAGTGGTACAGAAGAAGTTTCGGCAAAATTCTATAGGGAGGGAAATTGTAGTCCCTCTAAATAGGATTTTGCCGAAGTTTCCACCATTATGGAAACGCACGTTCGTGCTAGCAAAATACACGTCAGCAATCGTCAGCAATAATGAATCCCCATTCCACGGCTACTACAAAATTATTTTCTAAAGTTTCGGCAAAATTCATATTTAGAGGGAAATCGTAGTCCCTCCAAAAGGATTTTGCCGAAGTTTCTACCATTATGAGAACACACGTTCGTGCTAGCAAAACACGCGTGAAAAATTGCCAGCAATAATGAATCCCCATTCCACGGTTACTACAATATTATTTTCTAAAGTTTCGGCAAAATTCATATTTGGAGGGAAATCGTAGTCCCTACAAAAAGGATTTTGCCGAAGTTTCCACCATTATGAGAACACACGTTCGTGCTAGCAAAACACGCGTGAAAAATTGCCAGCAATAATGAATCCCCATTCCACGGTTACTACAATATTATTTTCTAAAGTTTCGGCAAAATTCATATTTGGAGGGAAATCGTAGTCCCTCCAAAAAGGATTTTGCCGAAGTTTCTACCATTATGAGAACACACGTTCGTGCTAGCAAAATACGCGTGAAAAATTTGCCAGCAATAATGAATCCCCATTCCACGGCTACAACAATGTTATTTTCTAAAGTTTCGGCAAAATTCATATTTGGAGGGAAATCGTAGTCCCTCCAAAAAGGATTTCACCGAAGTTTCTACCATTATGAGAACACACGTTCGTGCTAGCAAAATACGCGTGAAAAATTTGCCAGCAATAATGAATCCCCATTCCACGGCTACTACAATGTTATTTTCTAAAGTTTCGGAAAAATTCATATTTGGAGGGAAATTGTTGTCCCTCCAAAAAGGATTTTGCCGAAGTTTCTACCATTATGAGAACACACGTTCGTGCTAGCAAAATACGCGTGAAAAATTTGCCAGCAATAATGAATCCCCATTCCATGGCTACTACAATATTATTTTCTAAAGTTTCGGCAAAATTCATATTTGGAGGGAAATCGTAGTCCCTCCAAAAAGGATTTTGCCGAAGTTTCCACCATTATGGAAACCACACGTTCGTACTAGGAAAGTGCACGTGAACAATCCTCAGCAATAATAAATCCTGATTCCAGGACTACTACAATATTAATTTCTAAAGTTTCGGCAAAATTCATATTGAGAGGGAAATCATAGTCCCTCCAAAAAAGATTTTGCCGAAGTTTCCAACATTATGAGAACACACGTTCGTGCTAGCAAAATACGCGTGAACAATTGCCAGCAATAATGAATCCTGATTCCAGGGCTACTACAATATTAATTTCTAAAGTTTCGGCAAAATTCATATTTAGAGGGAAATCGTAGTCCCTCCAAAAAGGATTTTGCCGAAGTTTCCACCATTATGGAAACCACACGTTCGTACTAGGAAAGTGCACGTGAACAATCCTCAGCAATAATAAATCCTGATTTCAGGACTACTACAATATTAATTTCTAAAGTTTCGGCATAATTCATATTTGGAGGGAAATCGTAGTCCCTCCAAAAAGGATTTTGCCGAAGTTTCCACCATTATGAGAACACACGTTCGGGCTAGCAAAACACACGTCAACAATCGTCAGCAATAATGAATCCTGATTCCATTACTACTACAATATTAATTTCTAAAGTTTCGGCAAAATTCATATTTGGAGGGAAATCGTAGTCCCTACAAAAAGGATTTTGCCGAAGTTTCCACCATTATGAGATCATACGTTCGTGCTAGCAAAATACGCGTGAACAATCGCCAGCAATAATGAATCCCCATTCCACACCTACTACATTATTAATTTTTACAGTTTCGGTAAAATTCATATTTGGAGGGAAATCATAGTCCCTCCAAATAGGATTTTGCCGAAGTTTCCACCATTATGAGAACACACGTTCGTTTTAGCAAAATACGCGTGAACAATCGTCAGAAATAATGAATCCCAGTTCCACGGCTACTACAATATTATTTTTTAGAGTTTCGAAAAAATTCATATTTGGAGGGAAATCATAGTCCCTCCAAAAAGGATTTTGCCGAAGTTTCCACCATTATGAGAACACACGTTCGTTTTAGCAAAATACGCGTGAACAATCGTCAGAAATAATGAATCCCCGTTCCACGGCTACTACAATATTATTTTTTACAGTTTCGGTAAAATTTATATTTGGAGGGAAATCATAGTCCCTCCAAAGGATTTTGCCGAAGTTTCCACCATTATGAGAACACACGTTCGTGCTAGCAAAATACACGTCAACAATCGTCAGCAATAATTAATCCCCATTCCACGGCTACTACAATATTAATTTCTAAAGTTTCGGCAAAATTCATATTTGGAGGGAAATCGTAGTCCCTCCAAATAGGATTTTGCCGAAGTTTCCACCATTATGGAAACCACACGTTCGTACTAGCAAAGTGCACGTGAACAATCCTCAGCAATAATGAATCCCAATTCCATGCCTACTACAATATTAATTTCTAAAGTTTCGTCAAAATTCATATTGAGAGGGAAATCATAGTCCCTCCAAAAAGGATTTTGCCGAAGTTTCCACCATTATGAGAACACGTTCGTGCTAGCAAAATACACGTCAACAATCGCCAGCAATAATGAATCCTGATTCCAGGACTACTACAATATTAATTTCTAAAGTTTCGGCAAAATTCATATTTGGAGGGAAATCATAGTCCCTCCAAAAAGGATTTTGCCGAAGTTTCCACCATTATGGAAGCCACACGTTCGTACTAGCAAAGTGCACGTGAACAATCCTCAGCAATAATGAATCCCAATTCCATGCCTACTACAATATTAATTTCTAAAGTTTCGTCAAAATTCATATTGAGAGGGAAATCGTAGTCCCTCCAAAAAGGATTTTGCCGAAGTTTCCACCATTATGAGAACACGTTCGTGCTAGCAAAATACACGTCAATAATCGCCAGCAATAATGAATCCTGATTCCAGGACTACTACAATATTAATTTCTAAAGTTTCGGCAAAATTCATATTTGGAAGGAAATCATAGTCCCTCCAAAAAGGATTTTGCCGAAGTTTCCACCATTATGGAAGCCACACGTTCGTACTAGCAAAGTGCACGTGAACAATCCTCAGCAATAATGAATCCCAATTCCATGCCTACTACAATATTAATTTTCTAAAGTTTCGTCAAAATTCATATTGAGAGGGAAATCATAGTCCCTCCAAAAAGGATTTTGCCGAAGTTTCCACCATTATGAGAACACGTTCGTGCTAGCAAAATACACGTCAATAATCGCCAGCAATAATGAATCCTGATTCCAGGACTACTACAATATTAATTTCTAAAGTTTCGGCAAAATTCATATTTGGAAGGAAATCATAGTCCCTCCAAAAGGATTTTGCCGAAGTTTCCACCATTATGGAAGCCACACGTTCGTACTAGCAAAGTGCACGTGAACAATCCTCAGCAATAATGAATCCCAATTCCATGCCTACTACAATATTAATTTCTAAAGTTTCGTCAAAATTCATATTGAGAGGGAAATCATAGTCCCTCCAAAAAGGATTTTGCCGAAGTTTCCACCATTATGGAAGCCACACGTTCGTGCTAGAAAAATACACGTCAACAATCGTCAGCAATAATGAATCCCCATTCCACGACCACTACGATATTAATTTCTAAAACGACCTGCAGATAACTTTGCAACTATCTTCTTCGTCAGTGATCATATCAGTCAGTCGTGCTAATGTTTGGGTAGCCTGGTTCGCGGAGCGGACACCTGAGGTGGAAAATTCTTCCTCTCCATAATACTTTCTCCTCAGTATTACGTTTTGATGCAAAACTACGTCTTTCTCTGCGTTGGGTAGGTGTAACATCAGGATCACAGATGCAACGAAAACATGTCACATTTTGAACGCTTATATCCTCGAAACTAATAATCGTACAGTAATAAATAATACATGATTAGATAGCTTATAGAGTTCCATTTGTAACAAAACAAGTTTCAAACCGCCATTCCGTAAACCTTTTGATTCAGCAGCGTTAGAAAGTTAAGCTAAAGTTTGCGTGATTTCATTTCGCCGCACGCCATTTTAAGGTTGATAACTAGTGAATGGATAATGATAGCGGTGACCTCCGTCTGGCATTTCGTAGCTGATGATCAGAGCTAACAGCAGTATGTGATAAACAGAAATAAACTCATTTAAAATTAATTTATCTCTCTCTATATAAAACAGACTGTGTGTGTGTGTGTCTGTCGGTCGGATTTCACATAGAATTAGGCGACCTTGAGCGACGAAATTTGTTATGCAGGTACCTGTACACATCTTCTGGTGCACCTCGAAGCGATTTTTTTAATTTGAATTTGATTTTTAGTTATTTAATGTTACGCGTTTCTGCCCGATCTAAGTGTGTCTCTTCGCTTTGTTGACATCAACCTGATCACACCGAACGTTAAGGCTTGCAGAAAAGTAGTTCACCATAAATTTTAGGCGTTTCTTTTTTAGAACTCCGTTACGACTATTTTCATTCGTAAATACAATTATTACGCCCTTTTTTGTAAGCGTTGTTTGCCGATTGTATTATGACCTTGAGGACGGAGAAGAAAAAAAGAAAATAGAACGTAGTTTTTCAATCTGCGTTATTAATTCAAAAGTGTCATACGTCAAAAGGTCATCATGCTGTGACGATGTTGTGAGCTAGAAAATAGAACGTTGTTTTAACGTAATTCTAAAAAAGAAATGGCTCAAATTTATCGTGAATTTTTTACATTGGACGTGACAACTACTAAATAATTCAAATACATTTTTTTATCCTAATTTACCATTCCGGGAAGTTGTACTACAAAGTTATATAAACCTACATTTACCAGTTTTAATTTAATTGCTGATACACATTATCTACCAACAAGTAATTGGACACCCCTGCAATCGACGATATCTGCGGTCCTGATACACGTCACGGCCGCCGCCGTTAAATATCGTATGGGAAACAACAACGCAACCAGTCGCATGCAAGACGCCAGGCAGTTCGGAGCTCTCTGATTTCGAGGAAAGGTGTAATCGTCGGGTATCACAGAAATGGCCGATGACATATCCAGCTAGTTGAAGTACCCAAAATCGACAGTGGCCTACGTGATTGGCAAGTGGAAGATGAGAGGTGACTGTCGGAATGTGCCCCGACCCGGCAGACCAACAAAACTAAGAGTTAAAGACCGACGGGTGCTGGCCAGAGCAATTCGGAAGAACCGCACCAAATCGATGGGCCACATCTGCGAGGAGTTTCAACAGGCTTCCGGGAGTGTTCTTTCGATGAATACCATCCGTAAGGAATCCCATCTGCTCGGTTATCATGGACGTGCTGCCGCCCACAAGCCTTTGATCACCAAGTCCAATAGCGCTGCTCGGCTAACGTGGTGCAAAGAACGTCGACAGTGGACCTTTGAACAGTGGAAACAGGTTCTCTGGAGCGACGAATCAAGGTTCACCCTCTACCGTTCGGATGGCAGGGTCTGGGTTTGGCGTCTGCCTGGAGAACGCCTCCTGCCGGAATGTATTGTGCCAACTGTGAAGTTCGGCGGCGGTGGAATTATGCTATGGGGGTGTTTCTTCTGGTATGGCACGGGACCCTTGGTCGCAATTCCTGGTAGACTCAACGCCGAGACCTACTGCACCATTTTGGATGACCATGCGCTTCCTACGTTGTGGCAGTTTTACGGGGTGGACCCATGTTACTTTCAGGATGACAATGCCACCTGTCATGTTGCGGCGTCCACCATGGCTTGGTATGGGGACAATGGGGTTAATCGAATGGACTGGCCTGTCGGACCTTAACCCTATCGAGCACTTCTGGCACGAGTTGGAGCGTCGACTTAAGGGGTGCCCCCAACGTCCGAAATCGGTGAAGGAACTGACCTGTCTTCTCCAAGCCGAGTGGAAGAAAATACCGCTAGCCGTCGTACAACGCCTGGTTGAGAGTATGCCCCGGAGGGTCGCAGCTGTAATCGCCGCTCGTGGAGGCTCCACCAACTATTGAAGGTGAATAAACTTCGTTTTCCTTTGCTATCACAGGTGTCCAATTACTTGTTGGTAGATAGTATAGCTTTTACTTTATACTCTCACTAGCCCGGTTCAACAGGCTAGTTTTTAGATAAAGAAAGATTTCATTTGAATTCCCCAGGCAAAAATAAATCGTAGTATTCTTCCACGAAATTGACAGTGATATGGAACTGTGCTCCCACGAAACTGACAGCGTTTCAATTGTGTTTCATTAGATTAGATTAGATTTTTTATCACAAATGCATTTGAGTTATATTTCACTAGGAAAGATTAACATGGTAAATTTTACCTTGGTAAATATATTTAGAAACGTATTTCAGTAATGTTACCCTAGGTCAGATGATCTTTGCTTTTACTAATGCATTTCAAATACAACAGTTGAGTCACATTATTGTGATCACCTCCTACTTTACAGGTCAACAGCGCGTAGCCAGTGAAAGAAGGCACGTGTCGTGAGCTGGCTTGGAGGGTATATAACGTGTGCTGTAGTCATTCTGGAAACATATTTTGATCATTTAAAGAGGGCCGCGGGTGGCCTAGTGGGTAACGTTCGTGACTGCCACGGAAAGGACCTCAGGTTCGATCCCAGGCAGGTACGAACGCTCGATCCACTAAATATCCGCCGTGCATCGGATGGGCACGTTAAGCCGTCGGACCCCGGGTACTGCCCCACCCCCGGTAATAAATAAAGGCGTCTTCCTCCCCCTTTCTACTTCGCTTCCGTGTGACTTTCCTATCGGGCACTCTAGCCTAAATCTCCTAGTTTCCTATTTCTAAGGGTTGTTTAAGTCATGGAGTCAGACACTCCCTTCCTAAAATCCTCTACATTTGATCAGATCTGGAAGCATATCACTCGTTGCTGTCATGGATAAAAGGAGCGATTTATCAGATTTGAAAGAAGGTATGATTACAGGCTTTCGGGCCAAGTGCGGCAGTATTTCTGAAACAGCGCAGTTTGTGAGATGTTCGAGTGCTACTGTGGTTAAAGTGTATCGTGATTGGAGAAATGGCAGCAATGCAAATAAGCGACATGGAAACTGTGCAGCACAGTGTGAGAGATGAACGTCGTCTTCGAAGGTGCGTGAGGGCTGATCGACGCTTTACAGTGGAGAAACTCACTGGTCGAATGAACCATGGGGTTTACCGGAAGTTTGTCCAAAACGACAGTTCCGGAAACCCAGCTGCGTATGGGGCTGCGATGCAGACAGATAGTCACTGCACCTATGCTAACGAAGGTAAATCGGCAGAAAAGGTTTACATTTGCACGGCAGTATCGGAATTGGACCTCCGCTGATTGACAAAGGACTGCTTTCTCCGATGAGTCACGTTTTATGCTTCATCGAACGGATGGACGTTGGCGTATAAGGCGAGAAAGATCGGAGAACAAACACTCTTCAACCATTGCTGGGAGAACACATAATGGTGGGGCAGCGCTATAGTCCGGGGAACGTTTTCGTTGTATTCCCTGAGTTCACTCATACCTGTGGAAGACACTATTTACTGAATTCGTTATGAATACATCCTTGCAAACCACGTACACACATACCTGCTCATTGTCATTCCTGGGGCGGGTGGGATCCTCCACCACGCACCCTCCAGCAGCTGTCAGATGCACTGCAGTCAGCATGGCTGCACATTCCTGTGAACACCTTGAAGCACCTTATTGAGTCACTTCCAGCCACGCACAGTCCAGCAGCTGTCAGATGTACTGCAGTCAACATGGCTGCAAATTCCTGTGAACACCTTCCAACACCTTATTGCGTCACTTCCAGCCGCGCACCGTCCAGCAGCTGTCAGATGTACTGCAGTCAGCATGGCTGCACATTCCTGTGAACACCTTCCAACACCTTATTGCGTCACTTCCAGCCACGCACCGTCCAGCAGCTGTCAGATGTACTGCAGTCAACATGGCTGCACATTCCTGTGAACACCTTCCAACACCTTATTGCGTCACTTCCAGCCGCGCACCGTCCAGCAGCTGTCAGATGTACTGCAGTCAGCATGGCTGCACATTCCTGTGAACACCTTCCAGCACCTTATTGCGTCACTTCCAGCCACGCACCATCCAGCAGCTGTCAGATGTACTGCAGTCAGAATGGCTGCACATTCCTGTGAACACCTTCCAACACCATATTGCGTCACTTCCAGCCACGCACCGTCCAGCAGCTGTCAGATGTACTGCAGTCAGCATGGCTGCACATTCCTGTGAACACCTTCCAACACCTTATTGCGTCATTTCCAGCCACGCACCGTCCAGCAGCTGTCAGATGTACTGCAGTCAGCATCGCTGCACATTCCTGTGAACACCTTCCAACACCTTATTGCGTCACTTCCAGCCACGCACCGTCCAGCAGCTGTCGGATGTACTGCAGTCAGCATGACTGCACATTCCTGTGAACACCTTCCAACACCTTATTGCGTCACTTCCAGCCACGCACCGTCCAGCAGCTGTCAGATGTACTGCAGTCAGCATCGCTGCACATTCCTGTGAACACCTTCTAGCACCTTATTGCGTCACTTCCAGCCACGTCCCGTCCAGCAGCTGTCAGATGTACTGCAGTCAGCATGGCTGCACATTCCTGTGAACACCTTCCAACACCTTATTGCGTCACTTCCAGCCACGCACCGTCCAGCAGCTGTCAGATGTACTGCAGTCAGCATGGCTGCACATTCCTGTGAACACCTTCCAACACCTTATTGCGTCACTTCCAGCCACGCACCGTCCAGCAGCTGTCAGATGTACTGCAGTCAGCATGGCTGCACATTCCTGTGAACACCTTCCAGCAACTTATTGCGTCACTTCCAGCCACGCACCATCCAGCAGCTGTCAGATGTACTGCAGTCAGCATGGCCGCACATTCCTGTGAACACCTTCCAACACCTTATCGAGTCACTTCCAGCCACGTACCGTCCAGCAGCTGTCAGATGTACTGCAGTCAGCATCGCTGCACATTCCTGTGAACACTTTCCAACACCTTATGGCGTCACTTCCAGCCACGCACCGTCCAGCAGCTGTCAGATGTACTGCAATCAGCATGGCTGCACATTCCTGTGAACACCTTCCAACACCTTATTGCGTCACTTCCAGCCACGCACCGTCCAGCAGCTGTCAGATGTACTGCAGTCAGCATGGCTGCACATTCCTGTGAACACCTTTCAGCACCTTATTGCGTCACTTCTAGCCACGCACCGTCCAGCAGCTGTCAGATGTACTGCAGTCAGCATGGCTGCACATTCCTGTGAACACCTTCCAGCACCTTATTGAGTCACTTCCAGCCACGCACCGTCCAGAAGCTGTCAGATGTACTGCAGCCAGCATCGCTGCACATTCCTGTGAACACCTTCCAACACCTTATTGAGTCACTTCCAGCAACGCACCGTCCAGCAACTGTCAGATGTACTGCAGTCAGCATCGCTGCACATTCCTGTGAACACCTTCCAACACCTTATTGAGTCACTTCCAGCAACGCACCGTCCAGCAGCTGTCAGATGTACTGCAGTCAGCATGGCTGCACATTCCTGTGAACACCTTCCAACACCCTATTGCGTCACTTCCAGCCACGCACCGTCCAGCAGCTGTCAGATGAACTGCAATCAGCATGGCTGCACATTCCTGTGAACACCTTCCAGCACCTTATTGAGTCACTTCCAGCCACGCACCGTCCAGCAGCTGTCAGATGTACTGCAGTTAGCATCGCTGCACATTCCTGTGAACACCTTCCAACACCTTATTGAGTCACTTCCAGCCACGCACCGTCCAGCAGCTGTCAGATGTACTGCAGTCAGCATGGCTGCACATTCCTGTGAACACCTTCCAACACCTTATTGAGTCACTTCCAGCCACGCACCGTCCAGCAGCTGTCAGATGTACTGCAGTCAGCATCGCTGCACATTCCTGTGAACACCTTCCAGCACCTTATTGAGTCACTTCCAGCCACACACCCTCCAGCACCTTATTGAGTCATTTCCAGCCACGCACCCTCCAGCACCTTATTGAGTCATTTCCAGCCACGCACCCTCCAGCACCTTATTGAGTCATTTCCAGCCACGCACCGTCCAGCAGCTGTCAGATGTACTGCAGTCAGCATGGCTGCACATTCCTGTGAACACCTTCTAGCACCTTATTGAGTCACTTCCAGCCACACACCCTCCAGCACCTTATTGAGTCATTTCCAGCCACGCACCCTCCAGCACCTTATTGAGTCATTTCCAGCCACGCACCCTCCAGCACCTTATTGAGTCATTTCCAGCCACGCACCCTCCAGCACCTTATTGAGTCATTTCCAGCCACGCACCCTCCAGCACCTTATTGAGTCCTTTCCAGCCACGCACCCTCCAGCACCTTATTGAGTCATTTCCAGCCACGCACCCTCCAGCAGCTGTCAGAGGCACTGCAGTCCGCATGGCTCCACATACCTGTGAACACCTTCCAGCCATACACCCTCCAGCAGCTGTCAGAGGCACTGCAGTCCGCATGGCTCCACATACCTGTGAACACCTTCCAGCCATACACCCTCCAGCAGCTGTCAGAGGCACTGCAGTCCGCATGGCTCCACATACCTGTGAACACCTTCCAGCCATACACCCTCCAGCAGCTGTCAGAGGCACTGCAGTCCGCATGGCTCCACATACCTGTGAACACCTTCCAGCCATATACCCTCCAGCAGCTGTCAGAGGCACTGCAGTCCGCATGGCTCCACATACCTGTGAACACCTTCCAGCCATACACCCTCCAGCAGCTGTCAGAGGCACTGCAGTCCGCATGGCTCCACATACCTGTGAACACCTTCCAGCCATACACCCTCCAGCAGCTGTCAGAGGCACTGCAGTCAGCATGGCTCCACGTACCTGTGAACACCTTCCAGCTCCTTATTGAGTCACTCTCATCCCGTCTAGCTGCTGTCCGCGCTGCACACGGGGGTTGCTATGGATATTCGTTGGTGGTCACAATAATGTGACTCGATCGTGTATGATTGACATAGAAGTACGCAGTATTTTTGATAGAAGACATTTTTGGAAGCAATCAGTTCCTTTCTCTTAACAGTTTTGATAAAACGGTAAGAAATGTGACAGTGAAAAATGTACATACCTGAATTCCTTTTCTCAGAAGGGTTTTTCTCAATGTAGTTTTCCACTAAAGCACCGATGAGTGCTAAAAGCGTCAATGAAGTTAACACCGACCTGAAAGATGAAGGAATTTGTTTTAAATGTATAAGGTTGAACAATACATGGATGGCAGGATTATTTGTATTTGATTTCTATTTTTCCTGAAAGTATTTGGAGTGCTGGTAGGATGCCCTAATGGTTCTCGGTCGGACTATTAATGTATACGCGTAGGTCCTTGATTTTTTCTGACGTAACATCACATGTTGTTACATACGTAGAGACCTAAGCATGTAACGATATGTGTTATTAAATATTTCTGAACGCTAAACCAAAGAATATCTAACGAGAGGAAGTTAAGGCTCAGCCAGACGTAACTATCGCCGCCATACCTTAAGAGAAAAAACTCTGTACACAGAAGCCAACATACAGGCTGATGCCGCAGCAGACAGAGTAGACTGCTACAGCGAAGTAAATTTCTCCGTCATTTTTGGTCTACGCCGGGATTCGAACCCGAGTCCGCTTATTCCGGAAAAAGTCGCTCTACCAACTGAGCTACGAAGACGTTCGTTCTGACTGCTATCTGCCTTTATGTCGTGTGTGTCCTGCTAGCAGGTACGTCACATCCCTCCCCCCGAAAGAGGGCCGGGGGCATGGCCCGCGGGTCAGCCGTGACCATGAATCGTTGCAGGCAGCCATCCACTGTAGGACGTGCACTTGAGAACTCCCAGGCAATCTAGTGTGTGGATTGCAACGTCACACACATTTATTTTTCGAAGAGCTGGATTTTTGATTGATTGGAGGTTTAACGACCACCGTGAGCAACTCAATGGGCTATAAGCAGTCGCCCGTCCCTAATTTAGGGTCACTGGTTCCAGGGAAGGGAGAGAGTCAGTGCCGTAAGACAAACACAACATCCATGCCTCACCGGGATTCGAACCCGGACCCCGTTCGGACGAATGATCAGAGGCCATCGCTTAGACCACTGCGCCACCGGGGCGGCCGAAGCGCTGGGGAAGGGATTCTCTGATTTTTCCTATCTCGCGGTGTGGAAATAACATCACACCATTCCGAGATTTTGAACGATCGGGTCATCTGGATAGTTCTGGCGCCATTATAACGAAGTAAATGTCTCCGTCATTTTTGGTCTACGCCGGAAATCGAACCCGAGTCCGCTTATTCCGGAACAAGTCGCTCTACCAACTGAGCTACGCAGACGTTCGTTCTGACTGCTATCTGCCTTTATGTGGTGTGCGTCCTGCTGGCAGGTACGTCACACTGCGCATGCGTATTTCTGTTGACTTCAATTATTTGGGTAAAGAACAGTCAGCCGAGTTACTCACAGCACGTGATTGTTACCTTCTCGGTAGCATAATCACTTCGCAAATCGGATATGTTAGTTTTGTTACGCCAATCGGGTTAGTTAAACCTCTTGTTCGTTCTTCAGTTTTTTTTAGAAATATTTTCAGTAATGCCAAATACTAGGGAATGTCTGCATTTTGTACGGATCCTTAGGCCTAACTGTAATATTTGCTGAAATTTAATTTAAATAGTAATACTAATTTTATTTCATAGTTTTCTCACCAAAATTAGGTACGGGCGGCATATCAGAAAACAGCAACAACAACGAAAAACAACTGCTCTAAGCAAATAGTCGTCAGATCGAAGGTTAACCATCGTGGATCAAAGAAAAGCTTCACTGCCGTAGTCCCCTTAACATGTTTTGCTCCTGAATGTTAACTTTCCCGCAGAGCATATTATCTCTTAAGATGTGGTGGCGCTGTTGCCGCCTCTTTTACGTTATCTCTATGAGAGTTGACCTTCTTTAAGCGTTAGATATTCCTTGGCTAAACCTCTTTGTTGGAAAATCGCACCGGAGTGAGCGTTCCTTTATGGACGCTCAGTTCGGTGCGAATTTCCAACAAGACAACGCTCGTCCGCATAGTGCTGCTCTCTCAAGAGCTTGCCTTCAAGGCACTGACACTCTACCATGGCCAGCCGCATTGCTAGACCTATCGCCAATTCAAAATGTGTTGGACACTATTGGACCCAATACCCACACTCCATTCCTACCTCACAATCTGTAACAACTTCGTGAAAAGATTCAAGCTGCATGGGATAATTTATAGCAGGACACAGTTAGGAACCTGTCCAACTCTATGCCGAGACGTCTGGCATGTTGTGTGAGCAAACATGGCTGCCCAACGCCATACTGAGAGACACTACTTATTGGCGTGTACTGCAAATTAATTGTGACAAAGTAAAAAATCATTCTTCTTTCCAAAACTATGCCTTTATATCCTTCTATGCCTTGATATACACTGATAAATACCTGTATTAGTATGAAGTATGTCCTCCTTTATCAGAAATGACCTCTTGAATTCGTTTTGGCATTGACTCCACTAATTGAGTGCACATATTTTTGACTTCATAAACCACACTTTTATAGCATTCGTTATCATGCGTTCTTTGGTTGTACAGTCCATTTTACCTAAACGTCTCTTCAAAATATTCCACAAGTTTTCTATGGGATTTAAGTCTGGTCAATTTCCAGGCCAATCAATCAAATGAATTTGATTTTCCAGCTTGACCAATTTCGAATTGTGACATGGGGCCAAGTCATGTTGAAATGTCCCGTCAAAAGTTTGCAAGAATGGAACAATCCTACGTTGTAATATTTCTACGTACTTGGCTGAATACCTTGAACAGGAACTAAGCTTCCAGTGCCATTTGATGTGAAAAACCCCCAAAACATCTGTTTCAGAGGGTGTTTTACAGTTTGTTTCACGTGCTCAGGTCTTAAGTTGCTTCGTCTAATGACATTTGCTTGGTAACCCTGCACAAATAAATGAGTTTCATCCCTGAAAATTACCTTTTTCCAGTCGTCAGCAGTTCATGATTTACATTTTTTGGCCCATGCTAAACGTTTTATCTTCATTTTCGCATTCAAATACTGTTTTTTTCTTGGTCTTCTTGCAAATTTCCAGCAGCCTACGGCGTACAGTTGAATCACTAACATCACAACTACTAGCCAATAAATCTCTTTGAAGGTCGGTGCTTGTTTTTTTTTGTTTTTTTTTTATTCATTTTACTATTTCTGATTAGATATTTATCGGTTCGTGGAGTTGTTTTCCGTTTTATTCCACATTTACCTCTCCATTTTGGAGACGATGATCCAGATGCAATGTATCGCGTAAGCAGTCTTGATACACTTGATTTGCCTACACCAACTGCAGAGCCGATATCTCTCACTGTCATTAAGGTGTGATTCTTCAGAGCAATTAGTTTTGCACGCTTCTTTGTTGAAATTTCCATTTTTTAATCCACGAAAGCAACACGTACTCACAGAGAAAGCAAAAACTAACATCCACCTGTCACACACAAAAGCTCACAACTGAAGCTGAAGTGCCTATTTCGTGTATAAAACCTGTCAAACCACATTCTTACTATCAAGTTCTAACAGTCACAGCCGATAAAACCGGTTTACGCGGGTTTCCGACATCAACTGACGATCACATTACGATTCTGAGAATAAAATAACTTGTACCAATTAATTTGCACGGTATAGTAGCTCAATAAATATTGCCCATACCAGTCTCAATGGCTAACCATTTATTGTTTCTGATATTCTTTACCATCCTCGCGAGTAGCATTGCAATCCGAGAAGTCCTTCTGGGTGCAACTATTTTTTTTACCATGAGTGTATATAGCAAGGCTACAGCAATAATAAAGTTGGAGATCCTGGGTAGAAGTGGAGGTACTATCGATAGTATCGATAGTTTCATCCTACTCAGTACATCGATAGTTTTTTTGCAACTATCGATAGTTTTACATTTTTCAATGCTGTAAGTGTAAATCACGATGATGCAAACTATATTCAGCTGTCACCATTGGCTTTTAAGACTGAAACGCACATTTTCACCTCCTTTATGCGGGTTCGAAAACACTTAGCCCAGCCATATTGATATATGATGACAATGCGAAACAAAAGTTAACTGTAATTAAAAGAGTAAACAGTGAGGGTTTTCGGAAAAGTCATGACGTATTTTGGCCCCCGATGGCGGTTGGGCGGTTTTGGAAGTACTAGAGGCATGCGCAGCTCTGTTATCGCTATGGCATTCGACAGTGCCAGTTCTAGCTGCAGTCTAAAAGGAATAGTGAGCGATTTGCTTGATTTCCGGAGATTTGGCATCAAGTTGAAGATGGAAGACCAAACTGTGCATTTTCGCCATATTTTACTGTTTTACTTCCGTAAAGGGATGAACGCGCGTCAAGCTTGTGAAAAGTTGCGTAAAGTGTACGGTGACAATGCTCTACAAGAACGTCAGTGCCAGCGGTGGTTCGCGAAATTCCGTGCTGGTGATCTTGACCTCAACGATGCTCCTCGGTCCGGGAGGCCCACCGAGGTTGATGACGACCAAATCAAGGCATTGATCGAGTCAAACCCACGTGACACGACACGAGAGATTGCAGACACAATCCATCATTCAAGCGTTCACGACCTCCTGAAGAAGCTGGGATGCGTAAGCAAGCTCCATGTGTTTGTTCCTCATGAACTCAAAGAAGCTCACTTGACGGCGCGTTTAAACATCTGCGATATGCTCATTAAACGTGAGGAATACGATCGTTTTTTGAAGCGACTGATAACTGGTGACGAAAAGTGGATTGTGTAAAACAATGTGCTGCGCAAACGGTCTTGGACCCGACGTGCTGCTTCGCCTCGAACGACATCCAAAGCAGACATTCCTCAGCGGAAGGTTCTGGTCTCAGTGTGGTGGGATTTTAAAGGTGTCGTGTTTTTCGAGCTCCTACTACGGAACCAAACAATCAATTTCAATGTGTACTGTCGGCAATTGGACAGTTTGAACGAATCCATCATCCAGAAACGTCCAGAGCTCGTTCATGGTAAAGGTGTTGTGTTCCATCACGACAACGCGAGACCACACACAAGTTTGATCACCCGCCAAAAATTATTGGAACTTGGGTGGGATGTGTTGCCACACCCAGCATACTCGCCTGACCTTGCGCCGTCAGACTTCCACTTGTTTCGCTCTCTTCAACAGTCCTTGCGTGGTATAACGTTCAATTCAGATGAGGCTGCACCTTGTAGAGTTTTTCGCCACGAAAGATAGGTCCTTCTATGAACGAGGCATCTCACTGAAAGATGGCAAAAGGTTATCGAACAAAACGGGCATTATATCATTGATTGATCTTTGTTCTTTCTATCAATAAATGACCTTTGCAAAACATGGCTAAAATACGTCATGACTTTTCCGACAACACAATAGTTTTTGCTCTTTGTTTGCACAATTCAGTCGGATAAAGACGAAGTCTTATCAGCTTTGTTCTTGTTGTTTATACTGGAAGTTTAAAGGTACGTCAGGTACTGAAACAGTTATTTGTTGAGAGTAAGTAATCAGTAATAATGGGTAAACATAAAATATCTTTTGTGCAACTTCATTTTTCTTTTGGTAAGGAGTCAGTCTACGAAAAATGTAGGCTTTGATGAAGGAATTACAAAACATCGGGTAATACGCCAAATATTATGCATAATTTAAAACGACAGCATCCAGCTGCTGTCGTTTTAAATGATTCCAGAAAAAAAAAAACAGTTGAGAAACAGCCCCACTCAAAACTTTATTTATTCAATTTCTCATGAATTATTACCAGGATTTTGCTAAGCACTACAGAAAACATTAGTTTTGCATACAAAACTGCACAATTTTCTTCTTTAGCTGTTATTGACAGACACATAAACAAGAAAGATGACACCGAATTTTCGGGTGTAATAAGCACGTCTTTTGAATCCGTTCTGACGCAAATTAAATTTATCAAAGCTATTCAAAGTCAATGGAGCCGGTATGGAAAACAAAAGATCTGACCAAAGAAAGAAGTTTTTCAATCAGGTTTTTAATCCCTCAGATATTGCTGTAAACGGAATCGTGAGCTTATGAACTCTTAGAAACAGATATATCGACAAAAATAAAATGTGACTTTACGTCCCCTGGTGGGAAAACCATGCATTATTTTAGGAAGAAAGTATTCTCAACAGTTTTTCCATATGAGCGGTATCGTTCTAAGAAAAAAAACAAGAAAGTTGACACGGTATTTTCGGGTGTAATAAGCACGTCTTTTGAATCCGTTCTGACGCAAATTAAATTTATCAAAGCTATTCAAAGTCAATGGAACCGGTATGGAAAACAATAGATCAGACCAAAGAAAGAAGTTTTTCAATCGGGTTTTTAATCCCTCAGATATTGCTGTAAACGGAATCGTGAGCTTATGAACTCTTAGAAACAGATATATCGACAAAAATAAAATGTGACTTTACGTCCCCTGGTGGGAAAACCATGCATTATTTTAGGAAGAAAGTATTCTCAAAAGGTTTATCCATATAATCGGTATCGTTCTAAGAAAAAAACAAGAAAGATGACACCGTATTTTCGGGTGTAATAAGCACGTCTTTTGAATCCATTCTGACGCAAATTAAATTTATCAAAGCTATTCAAAGTCAATGGAACCGGTATGGAAAATAATAGATCAGACCAAAGAAAGAAGTTTTTCAATCAGGTTTTTAATCCCTCAGATATTGCTGTAAACGGAATCGTGAGCTTATGAACTCTTAGAAACAGATATATCGACAAAAATAAAATGTGACTTTACGTCCCCTGGTGGGAAAACCATGCATTATTTTAGGAAGAAAGTATTCTCAACAGTTTTTCCATATGAGCGGTATCGTTCTAAGAAAAAAAACAAGAAAGATGACACCGTATTTTCGGGTGTAATAAGCACGTCTTTTGAATCCGTTCTGACGCAAATTAAATTTATCAAAGCTATTCAAAGTCAATGGAACCGGTATGGAAAACAATAGATCTGACCAAAGAAAGAAGATTTTCAATCGGGTTTTTAATCCCTCAGATATTGCTGTAAACGGAATCCTGAGCTTACGAACTCTTACAAACAGAGATATCGACAAAAATAAGATGTGACTTTACGTCCCCTGGTGGGAAAACCATGCATTATTTTAGGAAGAAAGTATTCTCAACAGTTTTTCCATATGAGCGGTATCGTTCTAAGAAAAAAAACAAGAAAGATGACACCGTATTTTCGGGTGTAATAAGCACGTCTTTTGAATCCGTTCTGACGCAAATTAAATTTATCAAAGCTATTCAAAGTCAATGGAACCGGTATGGAAAACAATAGATCAGACCAAAGAAAGAAGATTTTCAATCGGGTTTTTAATCCCTCAGATATTGCTGTAAACGGAATCGTGAGCTTACGAACTCTTAGAAACAGAGATATCGACAAAAATAAGATGTGACTTTACATCCCCCTGGTGGGAAAACCATGCATTATTTTAGGCAGAAAGTATTTTTAAAGAGTTTATCCATATGAGCGGTATCGGTCCATGAAAAAAAATTAGTCGAGTTTTCAGGAGCCCAGACTTTGCTACAGATACTCCAGAAGCAGAAATAAACACTTATAGCCCCTGGTGGCGAAACCATTCTTTACCAAACATTTGAAATTATGTGAAAAATATTTTCCATCGGGTCTTGTATGCGATACAGGAAGAATTTTTTAAATCGGAGCTTTAGAAGCAGAAATGATGCAGAAAACGCAATTTGCCTTTGTGCCGCCTAGCGGAAAGTCTAAAATTTACTTGTAAATTTTGAATTTATAGGAAAATCATTTTGCATTGGAAACACTATCCAACAAAGATGGAATTTTTCAAATCGGACTCTTCGAAGTAGAGATATTGACAAAAATAAGATATGCGTCTACGCCTGCTGGCGTAGAAACCCTGCATTATTTCAAGAAGAAAATTTTCCTAAAGGTTTGTCGACATGAGTAGTATTGGTCAACAAACGATATTTCTTGCAATCGAGATTTTAGAAGCTTATATTTTGCTGTAAATACATCAGAAGCGGAAATTAAGAGTTACGCCACCTGGTGGCCAAACCGTTTTTACAAACATTAGAAATTATGTGCAAACGATTTTCCATCAGGAGCTGTATGCGGTGCAGAAAAAAAATTTCAAATCGGAGATTTAGAAGCAGAGATATAGGGGCAAAGGCAATTTACATTTACGCCCCCTAGCGGAAAGTCTATGTATTACTTGAAAATTTTGTAATTATGTGAAACACATGTCACACTGGAAACACTGTCTAACAAAGAAAGAATTTTTCAAATCGGACTCCTAAAAGTAGAGATATTGACGAAAATAAGATATACATCTACGCCACCTGGCGTAGAAACCATGCACTATTTTAAGAAGAAAATGTTTGTAAAAGGTTTGTCGACATGAGTAGTATCGGTCGGCCAACGACGTTTTTTTTCAATCGAGAATTTAGAAGCTCATATTTTGCTGCAAATGCATCAGAAGCAGAAATTAAGACTTACGCCAGCTGGTGGCCAAACTATTTTTTTTACAAAAATTAGAAATTATGTGTAAACGATTTCCCAATCAGGAGCTGTATCCGGTGCAGAAAGATTTTTTAAAATCGGAGATTTAGAAGCAGAGATATAATTGGAAACGCAATTTACCGCTACGCCCCCTGGCGGAAAGTCTATGAATTACTTGAAAATTTTGAAATTATATGAAAAACATGTCACACGGAAAAGACTATCCAACAAAAAAAAATTTCAAATCGGATTCCTAGAAGTAGAGATATTGGCAAAAATAAGATGTACATGGAGAAACTGTGGAATATTTTAGGAAAGAAATATTCCAAAAAAATTTATCGATGTGAGTGGCATCAGTCCACGAAAGAAATTTTCAATCGATATTATAGAAGCTCAGATTTTATGGCAAATACATCAGAAGCAAAAACTAACACTTACGCCCCCCGGCGGCCAAAGTATTCTTTACCAAAAATTTGAAATTATGTGCAAAAGATTTTCCATTAGGAGATGTATCCGATGAAGAAAACAATTTTCAAATCGGAGTTTTAGAAGAAAAGTTATCGAGGAAAAGATAATTTACTTTTACGCCCCCTAGCGGAAAATCTATGCGTAATTTGAAAAAAGTTACTATATCTAAAATTCTCTTCGATATAAATGGAATCGAAACATAAAAATTGTTTTTTCAATCGGATGTTTAGAAGCAAATATGTGGAATACAACGTATTTTTGAATTCAACATCATCTGCATTTACGCCCTCTAGCGGCCAAATTGCACATCGTAAAAAAAAAAAAAACGAAATGTGGGATCATCATTTGCATATTTTAGGCTTACCAATGCAAAAAGAATTTTTCAAATCGGACTAATAGTTGCAGAGATACCGTGGGTACAGACGGACGGACGGACAAATTGATAACATAAGCAAGACCTTTTTTTCCAAAAGACGTGCTAAAAATAATAAAATACAAACAGGAAACGATAATTAAGGAATCCCGAATTAGCTCGTTCTTTAGGCAAAACATTCTTTCGTGACTTTTGCAAACTCACTTCCCAAGGTAATCGCTAAAGATCGAGGAAGTTGGAAAACACTAAGGGAGGCCTATACCCTGCAGTGGGCGTCAACAGGCTAAGAACAAGATGGAAAGATGACCTTCAGAAATTTAGAGGTGCTAAGTGGTGGACTGAGGCTAAGGATCGAGGAAGTTGGAAAAGACTGAGAGAGGTCTATACCCTGCAGTGGGTGTCAACAGGCTAAGAACAAGATGGAAAGATGACCTTCAGAAATTTAGAGGTGCTAAGTTGTGGACTGAGGCTAAGGATCGAGGAAGTTGGAAAAGACTGGGGGAGGCCTATACCCTGCAGTGGGTGTCAACAGGCTAAGAACAAGATGGAAAGATGACCTTCAGAAATTTAGAGGTGCTAAGTTGTGGACTGAGGCTAAGGAGCGAGGAAGTTGGAAAAGACTGAGGGAGGCCTATACCCTGCAGTGGGTGACAACAGGCTAAGAACAAGATGGAAAGATGACCTTAAGAAATTTAGAGGTGCTAAGTTGTGGACTGAGGCTAAGGATCGAGGAAGTTGGAAAAGACTGAGGGAGGCCTATACCCTGCAGTGGGTGTCAACAGGCTAAGAACAAGATGGAAAGATGACCTTCAGAAATTTAGAGGTGCTAAGTGGTGGACTGAGGCTAAGGATCGAGGAAGTTGGGAAAGACTGGGGGAGGCCTATACCCTGCAGTGGGTGTCAACAGGCTAAGAACAAGATGGAAAGATGACCTTCAGAAATTTAGAGGTGCTAAGTAGTGGACTGAGGCTAAGGATCGAGGAAGTTGGGAAAGACTGGGGGAGGCCTATACCCTGCAGTATGTGACAACAGGCTAAGAACAAGATGGAAAGATGACTTTCAGAAATTTAGAGGTGCTAAGTGGTGGACTGAGGCTAAGGATCGAGGAAGTTGGGAAAGACTGGGGGAGGCCTATACCCTGCAGTGGGTGTCAACAGGCTAAGAACAAGATGGAAAGATGACCTTCAGAAATTTAGAGGTGCTAAGTAGTGGACTGAGGCTAAGGATCGAGGAAGTTGGGAAAGACTGGGGGAGGCCTATACCCTGCAGTATGTGACAACAGGCTAAGAACAAGATGGAAAGATGACTTTCAGAAATTTAGAGGTGCTAAGTGGTGGACTGAGGCTAAGGATCGAGGAAGTTGGGAAAGACTGGGGAGGCCTATACCCTGCAGTGGGCGTCAACATTCTAAGAACAAGATGAAAAGATGACCTTCAGAAATTTAGAGGTGCTAAATGGTGGACTGAGGCTAAGAATCGAGGAAGTTGGGACAGACTGAGGGAGGCCTATACCCTGCAGTGGGTGACAACAGGTTAAGAACAAGATAAAGAGATGACCTGCAGAAATTTAGAGGTGCTAAATGGTGGACTGAGGCTAAGGATCGAGGAAGTTGGGAAAGACTGGGGGAGGCCTATACCCTGCAGTGGGTGACAACAAGCTAAGAACAAGATGAAGCGATGACCTTCAGAAATTTAGAGGTGCTAAGTGGTGGACTGAGGCTAAGGATCGAGGAAGTTGGGAAAGACTGGGGGAGGCCTATACCCTGCATTGGGTGACAACAGGCTAAGAACAAGATGAAGAGATGACCTGCAGAAATTTAGAGGTGCTAAATGGTGGACTGAGGCTAAGGATCGAGGAAGTTGGGACAGACTGAGGGAGGCCTATACCCTGCAGTGGGTGACAACAGGCTAAGAACAAGATGAACAGATGACCTGCAGAAATTTAGAGGTGCTAAATGGTGGACTGAGGCTAAGGATCGAGGAAGTTGGGAAAGACTGGGGCAGGCCTATACCCTGCAGTGGGTGACAACAGGCTAAGAACAAGATGAAGCGATGACCTTCAGAAATTTAGAGGTGCTAAGTGGTGGACTGAGGCTAAGGATCGAGGAAGTTGGGAAAGACTGGGGGAGGCCTATACCCTGCAGTGGGTGTCAACAGGCTAAGAACAAGATGAAGAGATGACCATCAGAAATTTAGAGGTGGTAAATGGTGGACTGAGGCTAAGGATCGAGGAATTTGGGACAGACTGAGGGAGGCCTGTACCCTGCAATGGGTGACAACAGGCTAAGAACAAGATGAAGAGATAACCTTCAGAAATTTAGAGGTGCTAAGTGGTGGACTGAGGCTAAGGATCGAGGAAGTTGGGAAAGACTGGAGGAGGCCTATACCCTGCAGTGGGTGTCAACAGGCTAAGAACAAGATGAAGAGATGACCTTCAGAAATTTAGAGGTGCTAAATGGTGGACTGAGGCTAAGGATCGAGGAAGTTGGGACAGACTGAGGGAGGCCTATACCCTGCAGTGGGTGACAACAGGCTAAGAACAAGATGAAGAGATGACCTTCAGAAATTTAGAGGTGCTAAGTGGTGGACTGAGGCTTAGGATCGAGGAAGTTGGAAAAGACAGAGGGACGCCTATACCCTGCAGTGGGTGACAACAGGCTAAGAACAAGATGAAGAGATGACCTTCAGAAATTTAGAGGTGCTAAGTGGTGGACTGAGGCTAAGGATCGAGGAAGTTGGGAAAGACTGAGGAGACCTATACCCTGCAGTGGGTGACAACAGGCTAAGAACAAGATGAAGAGATGACCTTCAGAAATTTAGAGGTGTTAATTGGTGGACTGAGGCTAAGGATCGAGGAAGTTGGAAAAGACAGAGGGAGGCCTATACCCTGCAGTGGGTGAAAATAGGCTAAGAACAAGATGAAGAGATAACCTTCAGAAATTTAGAGGTGCTAAGTGGTGGACTGAGGCTAAGGATCGAGGAAGTTGGGAAAGACTGGGGAGTCCTATACCCTGCAGTGGGTGACAACAGGCTAAGAACAAGATGAAGCGATGACCTTCAGAAATTTAGAGGTGCTAAGTGGTGGACTGAGGCTAAGGATCGATGAAGTTGTGAAAGACTGGGTAAGGCCTATACCCTGCAGTGGGTGACAACAGGCTAAGAACAAGATGGAAAGATGACCTTCAGAAATTTGGAGGTGCTAAGTGGTGGACTGAGGCTAAGGATCGAGGAAGTTGGGAAAGACTGGGGAGACCTATACCCTGCAGTGGGCGTCAACAGGCTAATAACAAGATGGAAAGATGACCTTCAGAAATTTAGAGGTGCTAAATGGTGGACTGAGGCTAAGGATCGAGGAAGTTGGGACAGACTGAGGGAGGCCTATACCTTGCAGTGGGTGACAACAGGCTAAGAACAAGATGCAGCGATGACCTTCAGAAATTTAGAAGTGCTAAGTGGTGGACTGAGGCTAAGGATCGAGGAAGTTGGGAAAGACTGGGTGAGGCATATACCCTGCAGTGGGTGTCAACAGGCTAAGAACAAGATGAAGAGATGACCTTCAGAAATTTAGAGGTGCTAAATGGTGGACTGAGGCTAAGGATCGAGGAAGTTGGGACAGACTGAGGGAGGCCTATACCCTGCAGTGGGTGAAAACAGGCTAAGAACAAGATGAAGAGATAACCTTCAGAAATTTAGAGGTGCTAAGTGGTGGACTGAGGCTAAGGATCGAGGAAGTTGGGAAAGACTGGGGGAGGCCTATACCCTGCAGTGGGTGACAACAGGCTAAGAACAAGATCAAGCGATGACCTTCAGAAATTTAGAGGTGCTAAGTGGTGGACTGAGGCTAAGGATCGAGGAAGTTGGGAAAGACTGGGGGAGGCCTATACCCTGCAGTGGGTGACAACAGGCTAAGAACAAGATGAAGCGATGACCTTCAGAAATTTAGAGGTGCTAAGTGGTGGACTGAGGCTAAGGATCGAGGAAGTTGGGAAAGACTGGGGAGGCCTATACCCTGCAGTGGGTGTCAACAGGCTAAGAACAAGATGAAGAGATGACCTTCAGAAATTTAGAGGTGCTAAATGGTGGACTGAGGCTAAGGATCGAGGAAGTTGGGACAGACTGAGGGAGGCCTATACCCTGCAGTGGGTGACAACCGGCTAAGAACAAGATGAAGAGATGACCTGCAGAAATTTAGAGGTGCTAAATGGTGGACTGAGGCTAAGGATCGAGGAAGTTGGGAAAGACTGGGGGAGGCCTATACCCTGCAGTGGGTGACAACAGGCTAAGAACAAAATGAAGAGATGACCTTCAGAAATTTAGAGGTGCTAAGTGGTGGACTGAGGCTAAGGATCGAGGAAGTTGGGAAAGACTGAGGGAGGCCTATACCCTGCAGTGGATGTCAACAGGCTAAGAACAAGATAAAGAGATGACCTTCAGAAATTTAGAGGTGCTAAATGGTGGACTGAGGCTAAGGATCGAGGAAGTTGGGAAAGACTGAGGGAGACCTATACCCTGCAGTGGGTGACAACAGGCTAAGAACAAGATGAAGAGATGACCTTCAGAAATTTAGAGGTGCTAAGTGGTGGACTGAGGCTAAGGATCGAGGAAGTTGGAAAAGACAGAAGGCGGCCTATACCCTGCAGTGGGTGACAACAGGCTAAGAACAAGATGAAGCGATGACCTTCAGAAATTTAGAGGTGCTAAGTGGTGGACTGAGGCTAAGGATCGAGGAAGTCGGAAAAGACTGAGGGAGGCCTATACCCTGCAGTGGGTGACAACAGGCTGAGAACAAGATGAAGAGATGATTATCAGAAATTTGGAGGTGCTAAGTGGTGGACTGAGGCTAAGGATCGAGGAAGTTGGAAAAGACTGAGGGAGGCCTATACCCTGCAGTGGGTGACAACAGGCTAAGAACAAGATGAAGAGATGACCTGCAGAAATTTAGAGGTGCTAAATGGTGGACTGAGGCTAAGGATCGAGGAAGTTGGAAAAGACAGAGAGAGGCCTATACCCTGCAGTGGGTGACAACAGGCTAAGAACAAGATGAAGAGATGACCTTCAGAAATTTAGAGGTGCTAAGTGGTGGACTGAGGCTAAGGATCGAGGAAGTTGCGAAAGACCGGGGAGGCCTATACCCTGCAGTGGGTGACAACAGGCTAAGAACAAGATGAAGAGATAACCTTCAGAAATTTAGAGGTGCTAAGTGGTGGACTGAGGCTAAGGATCGAGGAAGTTGGGAAAGACTGGGGGAGGCCTATACCCTGCAGTGGGTGACAACAGGCTAAGAACAAGATGAAAAGATGACCTTCAGAAATTTGGAGGTGCTAAGTGGTGGACTGAGGCTAAGGATCGAGGAAGTTGGGAAAGACTGGGTGAGGCATATACCCTGCAGTGGGTGTCAACAGGCTAAGAACAAGATGAAGAGATGACCTTCAGAAATTTAGAGGTGCTAAATGGTGGACTGAGGCTAAGGATCGAGGAAGTTGGGACAGACTGAGGGAGGCCTATACCCTGCAGTGGGTGACAACAGGCTAAGAACAAGATGAACAGATGACCTGCAGAAATTTAGAGGTGCTAAATGGTGGACTGAGGCTAAGGATCGAGGAAGTTGGGAAAGACTGGGGCAGGCCTATACCCTGCAGTGGGTGACAACAGGCTAAGAACAAGATGAAGCGATGACCTTCAGAAATTTAGAGGTGCTAAATGGTGGACTGAGGCTAAGGATCGAGGAAGTTGGGACAGACTGAGGGAGGCCTGTACCCTGCAATGGGTGACAACAGGCTAAGAACAAGATGAAGAGATAACCTTCAGAAATTTAGAGGTGCTAAGTGGTGGACTGAGGCTAAGGATCGAGGAAGTTGGGAAAGACTGGAGGAGGCCTATACCCTGCAGTGGGTGTCAACAGGCTAAGAACAAGATGAAGAGATGACCTTCAGAAATTTAGAGGTGCTAAATGGTGGACTGAGGCTAAGGATCGAGGAAGTTGGGACAGACTGAGGGAGGCCTATACCCTGCAGTGGGTGACAACAGGCTAAGAACAAGATGAAGAGATGACCTTCAGAAATTTAGAGGTGCTAAGTGGTGGACTGAGGCTTAGGATCGAGGAAGTTGGAAAAGACAGAGGGACGCCTATACCCTGCAGTGGGTGACAACAGGCTAAGAACAAGATGAAGAGATGACCTTCAGAAATTTAGAGGTGCTAAGTGGTGGACTGAGGCTAAGGATCGAGGAAGTTGGGAAAGACTGAGGGAGACCTATACCCTGCAGTGGGTGACAACAGGCTAAGAACAAGATGAAGAGATGACCTTCAGAAATTTAGAGGTGTTAATTGGTGGACTGAGGCTAAGGATCGAGGAAGTTGGAAAAGACAGAGGGAGGCCTATACCCTGCAGTGGGTGAAAATAGGCTAAGAACAAGATGAAGAGATAACCTTCAGAAATTTAGAGGTGCTAAGTGGTGGACTGAGGCTAAGGATCGAGGAAGTTGGGAAAGACTGGGGAGTCCTATACCCTGCAGTGGGTGACAACAGGCTAAGAACAAGATGAAGCGATGACCTTCAGAAATTTAGAGGTGCTAAGTGGTGGACTGAGGCTAGGGATCGATGAAGTTGTGAAAGACTGGGTAAGGCCTATACCCTGCAGTGGGTGACAACAGGCTAAGAACAAGATGGAAAGATGACCTTCAGAAATTTGGAGGTGCTAAGTGGTGGACTGAGGCTAAGGATCGAGGAAGTTGGGAAAGACTGGGGAGGCCTATACCCCGCAGTGGGCGTCAACAGGCTAATAACAAGATGGAAAGATGACCTTCAGAAATTTAGAGGTGCTAAATGGTGGACTGAGGCTAAGGATCGAGGAAGTTGGGACAGACTGAGGGAGGCCTATACCTTGCAGTGGGTGACAACAGGCTAAGAACAAGATGCAGCGATGACCTTCAGAAATTTAGAAGTGCTAAGTGGTGGACTGAGGCTAAGGATCGAGGAAGTTGGGAAAGACTGGGTGAGGCATATACCCTGCAGTGGGTGTCAACAGGCTAAGAACAAGATGAAGAGATGACCTTCAGAAATTTAGAGGTGCTAAATGGTGGACTGAGGCTAAGGATCGAGAAAGTTGGGACAGACTGAGGGAGGCCTATACCCTGCAGTGGGTGACAACCGGCTAAGAACAAGATGAAGAGATGACCTGCAGAAATTTAGAGGTGCTAAATGGTGGACTGAGGCTAAGGATCGAGGAAGTTGGGAAAGACTGAGGGAGGCCTATACCCTGCAGTGGGTGACAACAGGCTAAGAACAAGATGAAGAGATGACCTTCAGAAATTTAGAGGTGCTAAGTGGTGGACTGAGGCTAAGGATCGAGGAAGTTGGAAAAGACAGAGGGAGGCCTATACCCTGCAGTGGGTGACAACAGGCTGAGAACAAGATGAAGCGATGACCTTCAGAAATTTAGAGGTGCTAAGTGGTGGACTGAGGCTAAGGATCGAGGTAGTTGGGAGAGACTGAGGGAGACCTATACCCTGCAGTGGGTGACAACAGGCTAAGAACAAGATGAAGAGATGACCTTCAGAAATTTAGAGGTGCTAAGTGGTGGACTGAGGCTAAGGATCGAGGAAGTTGTAAAAGACAGAGGGAGGCCTATACCCTGCAGTGGGTGAAAACAGGCTAAGAACAAGATGAAGAGATAACCTTCAGAAATTTAGAGGTGCTAAGTGGTGGACTGAGGCTAAGGATCGAGGAAGTTGGGAAAGACTGGGGGAGGCCTATACCCTGCAGTGGGTGACAACAGGCTAAGAACAAGATCAAGCGATGACCTTCAGAAATTTAGAGGTGCTAAGTGGTGGACTGAGGCTAAGGATCGAGGAAGTTGGGAAAGACTGGGGAGGCCTATACCCTGCAGTGGGTGACAACAGGCTAAGAACAAGATGAAGCGATGACCTTCAGAAATTTAGAGGTGCTAAGTGGTGGACTGAGGCTAAGGATCGAGGAAGTTGGGAAAGACTGGGGGAGGCCTATACCCTGCAGTGGGTGTCAACAGGCTAAGAACAAGATGAAGAGATGACCTTCAGAAATTTAGAGGTGCTAAATGGTGGACTGAGGCTAAGGATCGAGGAAGTTGGGACAGACTGAGGGAGGCCTATACCCTGCAGTGGGTGACAACCGGCTAAGAACAAGATGAAGAGATGACCTGCAGAAATTTAGAGGTGCTAAATGGTGGACTGAGGCTAAGGATCGAGGAAGTTGGGAAAGACTGGGGGAGGCCTATACCCTGCAGTGGGTGACAACAGGCTAAGAACAAAATGAAGCGATGACCTTCAGAAATTTAGAGGTGCTAAGTGGTGGACTGAGGCTAAGGATCGAGGAAGTTGGGAAAGACTGAGGGAGGCCTATACCCTGCAGTGGATGTCAACAGGCTAAGAACAAGATAAAGAGATGACCTTCAGAAATTTAGAGGTGCTAAATGGTGGACTGAGGCTAAGGATCGAGGAAGTTGGGAAAGACTGAGGGAGACCTATACCCTGCAGTGGGTGACAACAGGCTAAGAACAAGATGAAGAGATGACCTTCAGAAATTTAGAGGTGCTAAGTGGTGGACTGAGGCTAAGGATCGAGGAAGTTGGAAAAGACAGAGGGAGGCTTATACCGTGCAGTGGGTGACAACAGGCTAAGAACAAGATGAAGAGATGACCTTCAGAAATTTAGAGGTGCTAAGTGGTGGACTGAGGCTAAGGATCGAGGAATTTGGGAAAGACTGAGGAGGCCTATACCCTGCAGTGGATGTCAACAGGCTAAGAACAAGATAAAGAGATGACCTTCAGAAATTTAGAGGTGCTAAGTGGTGGACTGAGGCTAAGGATCGAGGAAGTTGGAAAAGACTGAGGGAGACCTATACCCTGCAGTGGGTGACAACAGGCTACGAACAAGATGAATAGATGACCTTCAGAAATTTAGAGGTGCTAAGTGGTGTACTGAGGCTAAGGATCGAGGAAGTTGGAAAAGACAGAGGGAGGCCTATACCCTGCAGTGGGTGACAACAGGCTAAGAACAAGATGAAGCGATGACCTTCAGAAATTTAGAGGTGCTAAATGGTGGACTGAGGCTAAGGATCGAGGAAGTTGGGACAGACTGAGGGAGGCCTATACCCTGCAGTGGGTGACAACAGGCTAAGAACAAGATGAACAGATGACCTGCAGAAATTTAGAGGTGCTAAATGGTGGACTGAGGCTAAGGATCGAGGAAGTTGGGAAAGACTGGGGCAGGCCTATACCCTGCAGTGGGTGACAACAGGCTAAGAACAAGATGAAGCGATGACCTTCAGAAATTTAGAGGTGCTAAGTGGTGGACTGAGGCTAAGGATCGAGGAAGTTGGGAAAGACTGGGGGAGGCCTATACCCTGCAGTGGGTGTCAACAGGCTAAGAACAAGATGAAGAGATGACCATCAGAAATTTAGAGGTGGTTAATGGTGGACTGAGGCTAAGGATCGAGGAAGTTGGGACAGACTGAGGGAGGCCTGTACCCTGCAATGGGTGACAACAGGCTAAGAACAAGATGAAGAGATAACCTTCAGAAATTTAGAGGTGCTAAGTGGTGGACTGAGGCTAAGGATCGAGGAAGTTGGGAAAGACTGGAGGAGGCCTATACCCTGCAGTGGGTGTCAACAGGCTAAGAACAAGATGAAGAGATGACCTTCAGAAATTTAGAGGTGCTAAATGGTGGACTGAGGCTAAGGATCGAGGAAGTTGGGACAGACTGAGGGAGGCCTATACCCTGCAGTGGGTGACAACAGGCTAAGAACAAGATGAAGAGATGACCTTCAGAAATTTAGAGGTGCTAAGTGGTGGACTGAGGCTTAGGATCGAGGAAGTTGGAAAAGACAGAGGGACGCCTATACCCTGCAGTGGGTGACAACAGGCTAAGAACAAGATGAAGAGATGACCTTCAGAAATTTAGAGGTGCTAAGTGGTGGACTGAGGCTAAGGATCGAGGAAGTTGGGAAAGACTGAGGGAGACCTATACCCTGCAGTGGGTGACAACAGGCTAAGAACAAGATGAAGAGATGACCTTCAGAAATTTAGAGGTGTTAATTGGTGGACTGAGGCTAAGGATCGAGGAAGTTGGAAAAGACAGAGGGAGGCCTATACCCTGCAGTGGGTGAAAATAGGCTAAGAACAAGATGAAGAGATAACCTTCAGAAATTTAGAGGTGCTAAGTGGTGGACTGAGGCTAAGGATCGAGGAAGTTGGGAAAGACTGGGGGAGTCCTATACCCTGCAGTGGGTGACAACAGGCTAAGAACAAGATGAAGCGATGACCTTCAGAAATTTAGAGGTGCTAAGTGGTGGACTGAGGCTAAGGATCGATGAAGTTGTGAAAGACTGGGTAAGGCCTATACCCTGCAGTGGGTGACAACAGGCTAAGAACAAGATGGAAAGATGACCTTCAGAAATTTGGAGGTGCTAAGTGGTGGACTGAGGCTAAGGATCGAGGAAGTTGGGAAAGACTGGGGGAGGCCTATAATCCGCAGTGGGCGTCAACAGGCTAATAACAAGATGGAAAGATGACCTTCAGAAATTTAGAGGTGCTAAATGGTGGACTGAGGCTAAGGATCGAGGAAGTTGGGACAGACTGAGGGAGGCCTATACCTTGCAGTGGGTGACAACAGGCTAAGAACAAGATGCAGCGATGACCTTCAGAAATTTAGAAGTGCTAAGTGGTGGACTGAGGCTAAGGATCGAGGAAGTTGGGAAAGACTGGGTGAGGCATATACCCTGCAGTGGGTGTCAACAGGCTAAGAACAAGATGAAGAGATGACCTTCAGAAATTTAGAGGTGCTAAATGGTGGACTGAGGCTAAGGATCGAGGAAGTTGGGACAGACTGAGGGAGGCCTATACCCTGCAGTGGGTGACAACCGGCTAAGAACAAGATGAAGAGATGACCTGCAGAAATTTAGAGGTGCTAAATGGTGGACTGAGGCTAAGGATCGAGGAAGTTGGGAAAGACTGAGGGAGGCCTATACCCTGCAGTGGGTGACAACAGGCTAAGAACAAGATGAAGAGATGACCTTCAGAAATTTAGAGGTGCTAAGTGGTGGACTGAGGCTAAGGATCGAGGAAGTTGGAAAAGACAGAGGGAGGCCTATACCCTGCAGTGGGTGACAACAGGCTAAGAACAAGATGAAGCGATGACCTTCAGAAATTTAGAGGTGCTAAGTGGTGGACTGAGGCTAAGGATCGAGGAAGTTGGGAGAGACTGAGGGAGACCTATACCCTGCAGTGGGTGACAACAGGCTAAGAACAAGATGAAGAGATGACCTTCAGAAATTTAGAGGTGCTAAGTGGTGGACTGAGGCTAAGGATCGAGGAAGTTGCGAAAGACCGGGGAGGCCTATACCCTGCAGTGGGTGACAACAGGCTAAGAACAAGATGAAGAGATAACCTTCAGAAATTTAGAGGTGCTAAGTGGTGGACTGAGGCTAAGGATCGAGGAAGTTGGGAAAGACTGGGGGAGGCCTATACCCTGCAGTGGGTGACAACAGGCTAAGAACAAGATGAAAAGATGACCTTCAGAAATTTGGAGGTGCTAAGTGGTGGACTGAGGCTAAGGATCGAGGAAGTTGGGAAAGACTGGGTGAGGCATATACCCTGCAGTGGGTGTCAACAGGCTAAGAACAAGATGAAGAGATGACCTTCAGAAATTTAGAGGTGCTAAATGGTGGACTGAGGCTAAGGATCGAGGAAGTTGGGACAGACTGAGGGAGGCCTATACCCTGCAGTGGGTGACAACCGGCTAAGAACAAGATGAAGAGATGACCTGCAGAAATTTAGAGGTGCTAAGTGGTGGACTGAGGCTAAGGATCGAGGAAGTTGGGAGAGACTGAGGGAGACCTATACCCTGCAGTGGGTGACAACAGGCTAAGAACAAGATGAAGAGATGACCTTCAGAAATTTAGAGGTGCTAAGTGGTGGACTGAGGCTAAGGATCGAGGAAGTTGGAAAAGACAGAGGGAGGCCTATACCCTGCAGTGGGTGAAAACAGGCTAAGAACAAGATGAAGAGATAACCTTCAGAAATTTAGAGGTGCTAAGTGGTGGACTGAGGCTAAGGATCGAGGAAGTTGGGAAAGACTGGGGAGGCCTATACCCTGCAGTGGGTGACAACAGGCTAAGAACAAGATCAAGCGATGACCTTCAGAAATTTAGAGGTGCTAAGTGGTGGACTGAGGCTAAGGATCGAGGAAGTTGGGAAAGACTGGGGAGGCCTATACCCTGCAGTGGGTGACAACAGGCTAAGAACAAGATGAAGCGATGACCTTCAGAAATTTAGAGGTGCTAAGTGGTGGACTGAGGCTAAGGATCGAGGAAGTTGGGAAAGACTGGGGAGGCCTATACCCTGCAGTGGGTGTCAACAGGCTAAGAACAAGATGAAGAGATGACCTTCAGAAATTTAGAGGTGCTAAATGGTGGACTGAGGCTAAGGATCGAGGAAGTTGGGACAGACTGAGGGAGGCCTATACCCTGCAGTGGGTGACAACCGGCTAAGAACAAGATGAAGAGATGACCTGCAGAAATTTAGAGGTGCTAAATGGTGGACTGAGGCTAAGGATCGAGGAAGTTGGGAAAGACTGGGGGAGGCCTATACCCTGCAGTGGGTGACAACAGGCTAAGAACAAAATGAAGCGATGACCTTCAGAAATTTAGAGGTGCTAAGTGGTGGACTGAGGCTAAGGATCGAGGAAGTTGGGAAAGACTGAGGGAGACCTATACCCTGCAGTGGGTGACAACAGGCTAAGAACAAGATGAAGAGATGACCTTCAGAAATTTAGAGGTGTTAATTGGTGGACTGAGGCTAAGGATCGAGGAAGTTGGAAAAGACAGAGGGAGGCCTATACCCTGCAGTGGGTGAAAATAGGCTAAGAACAAGATGAAGAGATAACCTTCAGAAATTTAGAGGTGCTAAGTGGTGGACTGAGGCTAAGGATCGAGGAAGTTGGGAAAGACTGGGGGAGTCCTATACCCTTTAGTGGGTGACAACAGGCTAAGAACAAGATGAAGCGATGACCTTCAGAAATTTAGAGGTGCTAAGTGGTGGACTGAGGCTAAGGATCGATGAAGTTGTGAAAGACTGGGTAAGGCCTATACCCTGCAGTGGGTGACAACAGGCTAAGAACAAGGTGGAAAGATGACCTTCAGAAATTTGGAGGTGCTAAGTGGTGGACTGAGGCTAAGGATCGAGGAAGTTGGGAAAGACTGGGGAGGCCTATAATCCGCAGTGGGCGTCAACAGGCTAATAACAAGATGGAAAGATGACCTTCAGAAATTTAGAGGTGCTAAATGGTGGACTGAGGCTAAGGATCGAGGAAGTTGGGACAGACTGAGGGAGGCCTATACCTTGCAGTGGGTGACAACAGGCTAAGAACAAGATGCAGCGATGACCTTCAGAAATTTAGAAGTGCTAAGTGGTGGACTGAGGCTAAGGATCGAGGAAGTTGGGAAAGACTGGGTGAGGCATATACCCTGCAGTGGGTGTCAACAGGCTAAGAACAAGATGAAGAGATG
Organism: Macrothele yani; assembly: GCA_039090855.1. Classification (NCBI taxonomy): domain Eukaryota; kingdom Metazoa; phylum Arthropoda; class Arachnida; order Araneae; family Macrothelidae; genus Macrothele; species Macrothele yani. The sequence continues at coordinate 233,105,132 of CM077034.1, read as the reverse complement.
ACCTTCAGAAATTTAGAGGTGCTAAATGGTGGACTGAGGCTAAGGATCGAGGAAGTTGGGACAGACTGAGGGAGGCCTATACCCTGCAGTGGGTGACAACCGGCTAAGAACAAGATGAAGAGATGACCTGCAGAAATTTAGAGGTGCTAAATGGTGGACTGAGGCTAAGGATCGAGGAAGTTAGGAAAGACTGAGGGAGGCCTATACCCTGCAGTGGGTGACAACAGGCTAAGAACAAGATGAAGAGATGACCTTCAGAAATTTAGAGGTGCTAAGTGGTGGACTGAGGCTAAGGATCGAGGAAGTTGGAAAAGACAGAGGGAGGCCTATACCCTGCAGTGGGTGACAACAGGCTAAGAACAAGATGAAGCGATGACCTTCAGAAATTTAGAGGTGCTAAGTGGTGGACTGAGGCTAAGGATCGAGGAAGTTGGGAAAGACTGAGGGAGGCCTATACCCTGCAGTGGGTGACAACAGGCTAAGAACAAGATGAAGAGATGACCTTCAGAAATTTAGAGGTGCTAAGTGGTGGACTGAGGCTAAGGATCGAGGAAGTTGGGAAAGACTGGGGGAGGCCTATACCCTGCAGTGGGTGTCAACAGGCTAAGAACAAGATGAAGAGATGACCTTCAGAAATTTAGAGGTGCTAAATGGTGGACTGAGGCTAAGGATCGAGGAAGTTGGGACAGACTGAGGGAGGCCTATACCCTGCAGTGGGTGACAACAGGCTAAGAACAAGATGAAGAGATGACCTGCAGAAATTTAGAGGTGCTAAATGGTGGACTGAGGCTAAGGATCGAGGAAGTTGGGAAAGACTGAGGGGAGGCCTATACCCTGCAGTGGGTGACAACAGGCTAAGAACAAGATGAAGAGATGACCTTCAGAAATTTAGAGGTGCTAAGTGGTGGACTGAGGCTAAGGATCGAGGAAGTTGGGAAAGACTGAGGGAGGCCTATACCCTGCAGTGGGTGACAACAGGCTAAGAACAAGATGAAGAGATGACCTTCAGAAATTTAGAGGTGCTAAATGGTGGACTGAGGCTAAGGATCGAGGAAGTTGGGAAAGACTGAGGGAGGCCTATACCCTGCAGTGGGTGACAACAGGCTAAGAACAAGATGAAGAGATGACCTTCAGAAATTTAGAGGTGCTAAGTGGTGGACTGAGGCTAAGGATCGAGGAAGTTGGAAAAGACAGAGGGAGGCCTATACCCTGCAGTGGGTGACAACAGGCTAAGAACAAGATGAAGAGATGACCTTCAGAAATTTAGAGGTGCTAAGTGGTGGACTGAGGCTAAGGATCGAGGAAGTTGGAAAAGACTGAGGGAGGCCTATACCCTGCAGTGGGTGACAACAGGCTAAGAACAAGATGAAGAGATGACCTTCAGAAATTTAGAGGTGCTAAGTGGTGGACTGAGGCTAAGGATCGAGGAAGTTGGAAAAGACAGAGGGAGGCCTATACCCTGCAGTGGGTGACAACAGGCTAAGAACAAGATGAAGAGATGACCTTCAGAAATTTAGAGGTGCTAAGTGGTGGACTGAGGCTAAGGATCGAGGAAGTTGGGAAAGACTGAGGGAGGCCTATACCCTGCAGTGGGTGACAACAGGCTAAGAACAAGATGAAGAGATGACCTTCAGAAATTTAGAGGTGCTAAGTGGTGGACTGAGGCTAAGGATCGAGGAAGTTGGGAAAGACTGGGGAGGCCTATACCCTGCAGTGGGTGACAACAGGCTAAGAACAAGATGAAGAGATGACCTTCAGAAATTTAGAGGTGCTAAGTGGTGGACTGAGGCTAAGGATCGAGGAAGTTGGGAAAGACTGAGGGAGGCCTATACCCTGCAGTGGGTGACAACAGGCTAAGAACAAGATGAAGAGATGACCTGCAGAAATTTAGAGGTGCTAAGTGGTGGACTGAGGCTAAGGATCGAGGAAGTTGGAAAAGACAGAGGGAGGCCTATACCCTGCAGTGGGTGACAACAGGCTAAGAACAAGATGAAGAGATGACCTTCAGAAATTTAGAGGTGCTAAGTGGTGGACTGAGGCTAAGGATCGAGGAAGTTGGAAAAGACAGATGGAGGCCTATACCCTGCAGTGGGTGACAACAGGCTAAGAACAAGATGAAGAGATGACCTTCAGAAATTTAGAGGTGCTAAGTGGTGGACTGAGGCTAAGGATCGAGGAAGTTGGGAAAGACTGAGGGAGACCTATACCCTGCAGTGGGTGACAACAGGCTAAGAACAAGATGAAGAGATGACCTTCAGAAATTTAGAGGTGCTAAGTGGTGGACTGAGGCTAAGGATCGAGGAAGTTGGAAAAGACAGAGGGAGGCCTATACCCTGCAGTGGGTGACAACAGGCTAAGAACAAGATGAAGAGATGACCTTCAGAAATTTAGAGGTGCTAAGTGGTGGACTGAGGCTAAGGATCGAGGAAGTTGGGAAAGACTGAGGGAGGCCTATACCCTGCAGTGGGTGACAACAGGCTAAGAACAAGATGAAGAGATGACCTTCAGAAATTTAGAGGTGCTAAGTGGTGGACTGAGGCTAAGGATCGAGGAAGTTGGGAAAGACTGGGGGAGGCCTATACCCTGCAGTGGGTGACAACAGGCTAAGAACAAGATGAAGAGATGACCTTCAGAAATTTAGAGGTGCTAAGTGGTGGACTGAGGCTAAGGATCGAGGAAGTTGGGAAAGACTGAGGGAGGCCTATACCCTGCAGTGGGTGACAACAGGCTAAGAACAAGATGAAGAGATGACCTTCAGAAATTTAGAGGTGCTAAGTGGTGGACTGAGGCTAAGGATCGAGGAAGTTGGGAAAGACTGGGGGAGGCCTATACCCTGCAGTGGGTGACAACAGGCTAAGAACAAGATGAAGAGATGACCTTCAGAAATTTAGAGGTGCTAAGTGGTGGACTGAGGCTAAGGATCGAGGAAGTTGGGAAAGACTGATGGAGGCCTATACCCTGCAGTGGGTGACAACAGGCTAAGAACAAGATGAAGAGATGACCTTCAGAAATTTAGAGGTGCTAAATGGTGGACTGAGGCTAAGGATCGAGGAAGTTGGGAAAAGACTGAGGGAGGCCTATACCCTGCAGTGGGTGACAACAGGCTAAGAACAAGATGAAGAGATGACCTTCAGAAATTTAGAGGTGCTAAGTGGTGGACTGAGGCTAAGGATCGAGGAAGTTGGGAAAGACTGAGGGAGGCCTATACCCTGCAGTGGGTGACAACAGGCTAAGAACAAGATGAAGAGATGACCTTCAGAAATTTAGAGGTGCTAAGTGGTGGACTGAGGCTAAGGATCGAGGAAGTTGGGAAAGACTGAGGAAGGCCTATACCCTGCAGTGGGTGACAACAGGCTAAGAACAAGATGAAGAGATGACCTTCAGAAATTTAGAGGTGCTAAGTGGTGGACTGAGGCTAAGGATCGAGGAAGTTGGGAAAGACTGAGGGAGGCCTATACCCTGCAGTGGGTGACAACAGGCTAAGAACAAGATGAAGAGATGACCTTCAGAAATTTAGAGGTGCTAAATGGTGGACTGAGGCTAAGGATCGAGGAAGTTGGAAAAGACTGAGGGAGGCCTATACCCTGCAGTGGGTGACAACAGGCTAAGAACAAGATGAAGAGATGACCTTCAGAAATTTAGAGGTGCTAAGTGGTGGACTGAGGCTAAGGATCGAGGAAGTTGGGAAAGACTGAGGGAGACCTATACCCTGCAGTGGGTGACAACAGGCTAAGAACAAGATGAAGAGATGACCTTCAGAAATTTAGAGGTGCTAAGTGGTGGACTGAGGCTAAGGATCGAGGAAGTTGGGAAAGACTGAGGGAGACCTATACCCTGCAGTTGGTGACAACAGACTAAGAACAAGATGAAGAGATGACCTGCAGAAATTTAGAGGTGCTAAGTGGTGGACTGAGGCTAAGGATCGAGGAAGTTGAAAAAGACAGAGGGAGGCCTATACCCTGCAGTGGGTGACAACAGGCTAAGAACAAGATGAAGAGATGACCTTCAGAAATTTAGAGGTGCTAAGCGGTGGACTGAGGCTAAGGATCGAGGAAGTTGGGAAAGACTGAGGGAGACCTATACCCTGCAGTGGGTGACAACAGGCTAAGAACAAGATGAAGAGATGACCTTCAGAAATTTAGAGGTGCTAAGTGGTGGACTGAGGCTAAGGATCGAGGAAGTTGGAAAAGACAGAGGGAGGCCTATACCCTGCAGTGGGTGACAACAGGCTAAGAACAAGATGAAGAGATAACCTTGAGAAATTTAGAGGTGCTAAGTGGTGGACTGAGGTTAAGGATCGAGGAAGTTGGGAAAGACTGAGGGAGACCTATACCCTGCAGTGGGTGACAACAGGCTAAGAACAAGATGAAGAGATGACCTTCAGAAATTTAGAGGTGCTAAGTGGTGGACTGAGGCTAAGGATCGAGGAAGTTGGAAAAGACAGAGGGATTCCTATACCCTGCAGTGGGTGACAACAGGCTAAGAACAAGATGAAGAGATAACCTTGAGAAATTTAGAGGTGCTAAGTTGTGGACTGAGGCTAAGGATTGTGGGGGGGGGACTCTATACTCTGCACTCTGCCGCAGGTGTCAATAGGCTAAGAAGAAAAACTGCCTGTAGTCGTCTGAGCAGCTCACGGTGGTAGTTAATCCCCCCCCCGCAAATAAAATAAAAAAAAGCAATCACACACACACCATTGTATTAATTCCGCAAATATTTTGTTCAGCATTTAAACCTTAAAGAATGAGATTCTTTTACGTGTGTGTTTCCTTTAAGTCTGTCTTTGAATAAGTTTAAGTGAAATTCTATCCTATATCTGTAATGTAAATTCCTTTGTATACATTTTATTGCAGACTATTACTTTGTAATGTCTGAAATTTTGAGCACAAATAAAAACGACGTATATCTAATATGTGCCGCAGTCATTATTCCGAAAAAATTGTTAGAACATGTTTTTAAAATTCAATTTATCCGACTCGAATGTATTCCAATTTGGGCGCTAGATGGCGCGATAAGTTGGCTTAGCAGTGTTTCTGTCTGAAAGAAACGAAATCTCTCATTTCTGTCTGATATGTTTTAATTATCTGGGCCAAAAAGAAATAATTAATGGGGCCAAAAGTGAGACTTGAATCGTGTCTCCCATAAATCATCTTAAATCCTATCGTACGTGCATTTTTTAAGACAAAATATGTACATCAGCAGAGAACCCCTGAATTTCAGCTATAGAAACTCCGCCTACGTACTAAGCTCCACCCCAAATAACGTCATTGGTTAAAACGTAACACAGTGTATTTTGTGATTTGATTGTTGAGCCAACGAGAGAAGCTTCCATTTTGAATATGGCGAGGTCTGCAGCGATTCGCTGTCGCCAACTTCTAGGACAGTCCCTCAAGTAGTAAAAGCCACGCATAAGAAGTGATTTTGGCGCCATCTATCGCAGAAGATGAAACCTAACACTCATTCAAAGACAGCCTTAAAGTATGTGATTTTTTTAAGCGTGTGATTCCTTTAAAGTATATAGCTCTGGAAAACCGAACGTTTTTTACGATTTTAATACACTCTGAACATGTTTATGTAAATGAATAGAGGCATCTAAACAGCTATTTGTTGTCCATAGAAATGCAAATAATAAGTCCTATGAAACATCACGAATAAAGTATACTTACATCACAGCAAAATGTATTGAAGACCACTGAAAGTTTTCCTTGACGTAACACTTCGGTACTTTGACTTTGAGCATTGTCGAGTTTGCAACTGTAAAGCATGTAAATAACAAGAAAATGAAGATTCCATTCAATGAATACACTTACGGGTAATTCCTGCAATAAGTAATACGTTAGAAAATGGTTAAATAAGTTATAAAATATAATCAAAGCTCCTTCTAACAGTAACAAACGAAATTGAAACCTGAAAGTAATTGAATGCACAGCAATTTCTAATAAATGAATAACCATATGAATCTGCACATTTTCATTAATACCAAATAACATAATGAAAAAATAAATGAAAGCATGTTATTAAATACACTGGTGGAACGTGAAAAAAGAACACCAAGAAGGAGACGTCTGATACCAACGAAATTTATACATAACGGAATACAGAGGATAACGTGATCAAAACATTATGGCAAAATACAGCTGTATTTGCTGGTAAACTGAAAAATAACATTTCCATGTAACATGGTTAGTACGAGGTTGAACCGCCATGAACTGCGTCACACTGTGCAATTCTGGCATGGATTCTGTCGTACAGATGTTGGATGTAAGTTTGGGGTATTGAGTTCCAAGCATCCTCAACCTGGACGCCTAAATCGGGGATGGTCGTGGCTAGAAAGTGAAAAAAGAACACCAAGAAGGAGACGTCTGATACCAACGAAATTTATACATAACGGAATACAGAGGATAACGTGATCAAAACATTATGGCAAAATACAGCTGTATTTGCTGGTAAACTGAAAAATAACATTTCCATGTAACATGGTTAGTACGAGGTTGAACCGCCATGAACTGCGTCACACTGTGCAATTCTGGCATGGAGTCTGTCGTACAGATGTTGGATGTAAGTTTGGGGTATTGAGTTCCAAGCATCCTCAACCTGGACGCCTAAATCGGGGATGGTCGTGGCTAGAAAGTGAAAAAAGAACACCAAGAAGGAGACGTCTGATACCAACGAAATTTATACATAACGGAATACAGAGGATAACGTGATCAAAACATTATGGCAAAATACAGCTGTATTTGCTGGTAAACTGAAAAATAACATTTCCATGTAACATGGTTAGTACGAGGTTGAACCGCCATGAACTGCGTCACACTGTGCAATTCTGGCATGGAGTCTGTCGTACAGATGTTGGATGTAAGTTTGGGGTATTGAGTTCCAAGCATCCTCAACCTGGACGCCTAAATCGGGGATGGTCGTGGCTAGAAAGTGAAAAAAGAACACCAAGAAGGAGACGTCTGATACCAACGAAATTTATACATAACGGAATACAGAGGATAACGTGATCAAAACATTATGGCAAAATACAGCTGTATTTGCTGGTAAACTGAAAAATAACATTTCCATGTAACATGGTTAGTACGAGGTTGAACCGCCATGAACTGCGTCACACTGTGCAATTCTGGCATGGAGTCTGTCGTACAGATGTTGGATGGAAGTTTGGGGTATTGAGTTTCAAGCATCCTCAACCTGGACGCCTCAATCGGGGATGGTCATGGCTAGAAAGTGAAAAAAGAACACCAAGAAGGAGACGTCTGATACCAACGAAATTTATACATAACGGAATACAGAGGATAACGTGATCAAAACATTATGGCAAAATACAGCTGTATTTGCTGGTAAACTGAAAAATAACATTTCCATGTAACATGGTTAGTACGAGGTTGAACCGCCATGAACTGCGTCACACGGTGCAATTCTGGCATGGAGTCTGTCGTACAGATGTTGGATGGAAGTTCGGGGTATTGAGTTCCAAACATCCTCAACCTGGCCGCCTAAATCGGGGATGGTCGTGGCTAGAAAGTGAAAAAAGAACACCAAGAAGGAGACGTCTGATACCAACGAAATTTATACATAACGGAATACAGAGGATAACGTGATCAAAACATTATGGCAAAATACAGCTGTATTTGCTGGTAAACTGAAAAATAACATTTCCATGTAACATGGTTAGTACGAGGTTGAACCGCCATGAACTGCGTCACACTGTGCAATTCTGGCATGGAGTCTGTCGTACAGATGTTGGATGTAAGTTTGGGGTATTGAGTTCCAAGCATCCTCAACCTGGACGCCTAAATCGGGGATGGTCGTGGCTAGAAAGTGAAAAAAGAACACCAAGAAGGAGACGTCTGATACCAACGAAATTTATACATAACGGAATACAGAGGATAACGTGATCAAAACATTATGGCAAAATACAGCTGTATTTGCTGGTAAACTGAAAAATAACATTTCCATGTAACATGGTTAGTACGAGGTTGAACCGCCATGAACTGCGTCACACTGTGCAATTCTGGCATGGAGTCTGTCGTACAGATGTTGGATGGAAGTTTGGGGTATTGAGTTTCAAGCATCCTCAACCTGGACGCCTCAATCGGGGATGGTCATGGCCAGAAAGTGAAAAAAGAACACCAAGAAGGAGACGTCTGATACCAACGAAATTTATACATAACGGAATACAGAGGATAACGTGATCAAAACATTATGGCAAAATACAGCTGTATTTGCTGGTAAACTGAAAAATAACATTTCCATGTAACATGGTTAGTACGAGGTTGAACCGCCATGAACTGCGTCACACGGTGCAATTCTGGCATGGAGTCTGTCGTACAGATGTTGGATGGAAGTTTGGGGTATTGAGTTCCAAACATCCTCAACCTGGCCGCTTAAATCGGGGATGGTCGTGGCTAGAAAGTGAAAAAAGAACACCAAGAAGGAGACGTCTGATACCAACGAAATTTATACATAACGGAATACAGAGGATAACGTGATCAAAACATTATGGCAAAATACAGCTGTATTTGCTGGTAAACTGAAAAATAACATTTCCATGTAACATGGTTAGTACGAGGTTGAACCGCCATGAACTGCGTCACACGGTGCAATTCTGGCATGGAGTCTGTCGTACAGATGTTGGATGGAAGTTTGGGGTATTGAGTTCCAAACATCCTCAACCTGGCCGCCTAAATCGGGGATGGTCGTGGCTAGAAAGTGAAAAAAGAACACCAAGAAGGAGACGTCTGATACCAACGAAATTTATACATAACGGAATACAGAGGATAACGTGATCAAAACATTATGGCAAAATACAGCTGTATTTGCTGGTAAACTGAAAAATAACATTTCCATGTAACATGGTTAGTACGAGGTTGAACCGCCATGAACTGCGTCACACTGTGCAATTCTGGCATGGAGTCTGTCGTACAGATGTTGGATGTAAGTTTGGGGTATTGAGTTCCAAGCATCCTCAACCTGGACGCCTAAATCGGGGATGGTCGTGGCTAGAAAGTGAAAAAAGAACACCAAGAAGGAGACGTCTGATACCAACGAAATTTATACATAACGGAATACAGAGGATAACGTGATCAAAACATTATGGCAAAATACAGCTGTATTTGCTGGTAAACTAAAAAATAACATTTCCATGTAACATGGTTAGTACGAGGTTGAACCGCCATGAACTGCGTCACAATGTGCAATTCTGGCATGGAGTCTGTCGTACAGATGTTGGATGGAAGTTTGGGGTATTGAGTTTCAAGCATCCTCAACCTGGACGCCTCAATCGGGGATGGTCATGGCCAGAAAGTGAAAAAAGAACACCAAGAAGGAGACGTCTGATACCAACGAAATTTATACATAACGGAATACAGAGGATAACGTGATCAAAACATTATGGCAAAATACAGCTGTATTTGCTGGTAAACTGAAAAATAACATTTCCATGTAACATGGTTAGTACGAGGTTGAACCGCCATGAACTGCGTCACACGGTGCAATTCTGGCATGGAGTCTGTCGTACAGATGTTGGATGGAAGTTTGGGGTATTGAGTTCCAAACATCCTCAACCTGGCCGCTTAAATCGGGGATGGTCGTGGCTAGAAAGTGAAAAAAGAACACCAAGAAGGAGACGTCTGATACCAACGAAATTTATACATAACGGAATACAGAGGATAACGTGATCAAAACATTATGGCAAAATACAGCTGTATTTGCTGGTAAACTGAAAAATAACATTTCCATGTAACATGGTTAGTACGAGGTTGAACCGCCATGAACTGCGTCACACTGTGCAATTCTGGCATGGAGTCTGTCGTACAGATGTTGGATGTAAGTTTGGGGTATTGAGTTCCAAACATCCTCAACCTGGCCGCCTAAATCGGGGATGGTCGTGGCTAGAAAGTGAAAAAAGAACACCAAGAAGGAGACGTCTGATACCAACGAAATTTATACATAACGGAATACAGAGGATAACGTGATCAAAACATTATGGCAAAATACAGCTGTATTTGCTGGTAAACTGAAAAATAACATTTCCATGTAACATGGTTAGTACGAGGTTGAACCGCCATGAACTGCGTCACACTGTGCAATTCTGGCATGGAGTCTGTCGTACAGATGTTGGATGTAAGTTTGGGGTATTGAGTTCCAAACATCCTCAACCTGGCCGCCTAAATCGGGGATGGTCGTGGCTAGAAAGTGAAAAAAGAACACCAAGAAGGAGACGTCTGATACCAACGAAATTTATACATAACGGAATACAGAGGATAACGTGATCAAAACATTATGGCAAAATACAGCTGTATTTGCTGGTAAACTGAAAAATAACATTTCCATGTAACATGGTTAGTACGAGGTTGAACCGCCATGAACTGCGTCACACTGTGCAATTCTGGCATGGAGTCTGTCGTACAGATGTTGGATGTAAGTTTGGGGTATTGAGTTCCAAACATCCTCAACCTGGCCGCCTAAATCGGGGATGGTCGTGGCTAGAAAGTGAAAAAAGAACACCAAGAAGGAGACGTCTGATACCAACGAAATTTATACAAAGCGGAATACAGAGGATAACGTGATCAAAACATTATGGCAAAATACAGCTGTATTTGCTGGTAAACTGAAAAATAACATTTCCATGTAACATGGTTAGTACGAGGTTGAACCGCCATGAACTGCGTCACACTGTGCAATTCTGGCATGGAGTCTGTCGTACAGATGTTGGATGGAAGTTTGGGGTATTGAGTTTCAAGCATCCTCAACCTGGACGCCTCAATCGGGGATGGTCATGGCTAGAAAGTGAAAAAAGAACACCAAGAAGGAGACGTCTGATACCAACGAAATTTATACATAACGGAATACAGAGGATAACGTGATCAAAACATTATGGCAAAATACAGCTGTATTTGCTGGTAAACTGAAAAATAACATTTCCATGTAACATGGTTAGTACGAGGTTGAACCGCCATGAACTGCGTCACACTGTGCAATTCTGGCATGGAGTCTGTCGTACAGATGTTGGATGTAAGTTTGGGGTATTGAGTTTCAAACATCCTCAACCTGGCCGCCTAAATCGGGGATGGTCGTGGCTAGAAAGTGAAAAAAGAACACCAAGAAGGAGACGTCTGATATCAACGAAATTTATACAAAGCGGAATACAGAGGATAACGTGATCAAAACATTATGGCAAAATACAGCTGTATTTGCTGGTAAACTGAAAAATAACATTTCCATGTAACATGGTTAGTACGAGGTTGAACCGCCATGAACTGCGTCACACTGTGCAATTCTGGCATGGAGTCTGTCGTACAGATGTTGGATGAAAGTTTGGGGTATTGAGTTCCAAGCATCCTCAACCTGGACGCCTCAATCGGGGATGGTCGTGGCTGGCCGTGGAGACCGGATAAGTCGTTGTCCCATAAAATCCCACACGTGCTCAATGGGTAGGCCATGGAAGTTATCTTACACCATGAAGTGCATGTTGCGTTGCACGTGGCGTGTGTGGGCGTGCGTTATCTTGCTGGAAAACACCACGATGAACCGACCTTACAAATGGCACAACAACGGGCTGAATGATGTTCTTGATGTAGGAGGTGCTGTTTAACGTACCCGGTACAAACACTAGTTGTGTACGGGAGTGATAGATGATCTCTCCCCACACCAGGAGACCAGGTGTAGGCCCTGTGTGTCGCTGGCGGATGCAAGAAGGGTGGAGACGCTCCCCTGCGCGTCTGCGAACACGCATACGGCCATCGGAGGCTCCCAAGCAGAATCTGCTTTCATCGCTGAACACGACAGATCGCCATTGCGTTCTCCAGTGCAGAAGTTGGCGACACAACTGCAGCCGTTCCTGACGGTGGGCTGTAGTCAGAGGTACACATTCCAGATGCACACCTATACGTAGTCCTGCATCCAGTAGACGGTTGCGGATTGTTCGTACAGTCACCTCAGGTTCAACGGCAGCTCGGATTTGCGTCGCAGTGGATGTTCTGCTTGACAACGCCGCTCTTCTTATGCGTCGATCGGTCCGCTCATCAGTCCGTCTGTGACTCCCGGTTCCACGTCTTCTCGTGTGGGAATGTTCCTCGAACCATCTACGCCACCATCGCACCACCACCGATACTTCCCGTCCAATTCGCTCCGCAATACGACGCTACGACCACCCGGCCTCGCGGAGTCCGACTGGACGACCTCGCTCAATGTCCGATAACTGCTGAAATCGTACACGTCTTCCATGTCCAGGCATTGCAGCTTCTTCAGGGTCTTCGCACGTGTCCGTACGCCGACGACTGATTACATTCACTTCGCCGTACTCCTTAAATACCACCGACGATAATTTGTATATTATGCCGTGCTGATGCGTAAGCGCTCACCGGTTGGTCCCGAAATTAACATCACACCTACGTAAGCTCGACCCCATTAACATATGTAAATTTCATGATTGTCCGCCAATTCCCTCTTGGTGCTCTTTTATCTCTTTCTGGCCAATAAGCAATAAAATTTAAAAATGGAAAGTAATTGAATTTGCGTAACGACGGCTGTTTCTAACTATAGCAAATGAAATGAAAAAGCAATTCAATTTATGCTTTCCTAAAAGTCAGAAAGTTAAACTATGAAGTTATTAAATTAATATAATTACTGCTGTTTCAAAAACCAGGAAACGAAAAAGCCGTTATTCGATCACCCTCTCGTGGGATTCCAATAATAAAAAATATTAGCAAACGGAATTAAAGCTCTCTCTCTCTAATAGAAGAAATATTAGGTGTGCGCAATTTAAATCTCGAAAACAGGCACGACACGTTGACAGCAAATTATAGCAAATCGAATGCGTACCTAATCAGGGAAATAATCCCCGTCGTGTTGGATACATTTGAGCCATCGGTCAAGGACCTGCCGAATGCCACTGCGGAAGAGGGCTGTTTCGAGTTGATACAGTAATCAATACTTGTTTGGACCTCCTCGACAGAAGTGAAGTGCGTATCACTCAGGTGATGTTGCAGGGAGAGAAAGAGGTGATAATCTGACGGGGCGAGGTCTGGAGAATACTCCGGTTGGGACAAAATCTCCCATACCAGGTCGGTGATCGTGTTTAAAGTCGTTTTCGCGGTGTGAGGACGCGCGTTATCCTGAAGCAACAGGACCGAGATTCTGCCCTTGCCGGTGTATGGCCTTTTCGCCTCCATTGCGTCACTCACACGAATGAGTTGCTGACTACAACGCTCAGCATTGACCAGGTTTGAGCAACTCATAGTGTACGACACCGCGCTGATCCCACCATATGCACAGCAACAACTTCCTGGCATGGATATTGGGTTTGGCGGTACTGGTGGTAGGCTGATCTGGATAAACCCACTATTTGCGCCGCTTAGGATTATCGTAGAGGATCCACTTCTCATCACAGGGGAGCATCTTGTGGAGGAAATCCTTCTTCTTGAATCTGGAGAGCAAGGACACAGCAACATTGTAGCTGTGAGTTGGTGGGGCACCCAACGGTCCTCCTCGTGAATCCGTCCAAGCTTGTGCAAGCGCTTTGCAATGACTTGCTGAGTTCCTGGGCGAGCTCTGAATGTGCACGACAGGGATTCGCGTCCGACAGTTGTTCCAGTTCCTCGTCGTCGACTTTCTGTGGATGTCCCGGACGTTCTACATCACGGAGATCAAAATTCCCCTGCTTAAACCGCTAGAACCACTTCTTACACGTACTGTAGGACACAGTTGCCTCGCCTAAAGTACAACAGATCATTTGCTGGGCACTTTATTTCTGCTGAAACGAGAGCAGGAGACAGTGCTTCAAATGTTGTTTCTCGAACGACATTGCTTTCACCGTATACTTTCCTCCCTTCTCTCCCTACAGCTGAGAACGGTTGCTGTTATCTGAAAAGCTGTTGAATGGCACTGCGATCAAAAATTATCGCATACAGCTATTTGCATTTGTCGACGCTCTATGCTCGCTTGCGGTTAGGAACGGAGAATTAAATTACACTCCTAATAATTTCGGATGTTTCTATTAATTGCAAATGAAAAATCAAGTGAATAAGAATAATTTCAATATATGAAACTAAAATCAGAAATGAATTAAATGAATTAAGTGTAAAGCTTTTTCTAATTGTAACAAGAAAGATGACACCGAATTTTCGAGTGTAATAAGCACGTCTTTTGAATCCATTCTGACGCAAATTAAATTTATCAAAGCTATTCAAAGTCAATGGAACCGGTATGCAAAAAAAATAGATCTGACCAAAGAAAGAAGATTTTCAATCGGGGTTTTAATCCCTCAGATATTGCTGTAAACGGAATCCTGAGCTTACGAACTCTTAGAAACAGAGATATCGACAAAAATAAGATGTGACTTTACGTCCCCTGGTGGGAAAACCATTCATTATTTTAGGAAGAAAGTATTCTCAACAGTTTTTCCATATGAGCGGTATCGTTCTAAGAAAAAAACAAGAAAGATGACACCGAATTTTCGGGTGTAACAAGCACGTCTTTTGAATCCGTTCTGACGCAAATTAAATTTATCAAAGCTATTCAAAGTCAATGGAACCGGTATGGAAAACAATAGATCTGACCAAAGAAAGAAGATTTTCAATCGGGTTTTTAATCCCTCTGATATTGCTGTAAACGGAATCGTGAGCTTACGAACTCTTAGAAACAGAGATATCGACAAAAATAAGATGTGACTTTACGTCCCCTGGTGGGAAAACCATGCATTATTTTAGGAAGTAAGTATTCTCAAAAGTTTTTCCATATGAGCGGTATCGGTCTAAGAAAAAAACAAGAAAGATGACACCGAATTTTCTGGTGTAATAAGCACGTCTTTTGAATCCGTTCTGACGCAAATTAAATTTATCAAAGCTATTCAAAGTCAATGGAACCGGTATGCAAAAAATAGATCTGACCAAAGAAAGAAGATTTTCAATCGGGGTTTTAATCCCTCAGATATTGCTGTAAACGGAATCGTGAGCTTACGAACTCTTAGAAACAGAGATATCGACAAAAATAAGATGTGACTTTACGTCCCCTGGTGGGAAAACCATGCATTATTTTAGAAAGAAAGTATTCTCAAAAGTTTTCCCATATGAGCGGTATCGGTCTAAGAAAAAAACAAGAAAGATGACACCGAATTTTCGGGTGCAATAAGCACGACTTTTGAATCCGTTCTGACGCAAATTAAATTTATCAAAGCTATTCAAAGTCAATGGAACCGGTATGGAAAACAATAGATCTGACCAAAGAAAGAAGTTCTTCAATCGGGTTTTTAATCCCTCAGATATTGCTGTAAACGGAATCGTGAGCTCTTACAAACAGATATATCGACAAAAATAAGATGTGACTTTACGTCCCCTGGTGGGAAAACCATTCATTATTTTAGGAAGAAAGTATTCTCAACAGTTTTTCCATATGAGCGGTATCGTTCTAAGAAAAAAACAAGAAAGATGACACCGAATTTTCGGGTGTAACAAGCACGTCTTTTGAATCCGTTCTGACGCAAATTAAATTTATCAAAGCTATTCAAAGTCAATGGAACCGGTATGGAAAACAATAGATCTGACCAAAGAAAGAAGATTTTCAATCGGGTTTTTAATCCCTCAGATATTGCTGTAAACGGAATCCTGAGCTTACGAACTCTTAGAAACAGAGATATCGACAAAAATAAGATGTGACTTTACGTCCCCTGTTGGGAAAACCATGCATTATTTCAGGAAGAAAGTATTCTCAAAAGTTTTTCCATATGAGCGGTATCGGTCTAAGAAAAAAACAAGAAAGATGACACTGAATTTTCTGGTGTAATAAGCACGTCTTTTGAATCCGTTCTGACGCAAATTAAATTTATCAAAGCTATTCAAAGTCAATGGAACCGGTATGGAAAACAATAGATCTGACGAAAGAAAGAAGATTTTCAATCGGGGTTTTAATCCCTCAGATATTGCTGTAAACGGAATCGTGAGCTTACGAACTCTTAGAAACAGAGATATCGACAAAAATAAGATGTGACTTTACGTCCCCTGGTGGGAAAACCATGCATTATTTTAGGAAGAAAGTATTCTCAAAAGTTTTTCCATATGAGCGGTATCGGTCTAAGAAAAAACAAGAAAGATGACACCGAATTTTCTGGTGTAATAAGCACGTCTTTTGAATCCGTTCTGACGCAAATTAAATTTATCAAAGCTATTCAAAGTCAATGGAACCGGTATGCAAAAAAAATAGATCTGACCAAAGAAAGAAGATTTTCAATCGGGGTTTTAATCCCTCAGATATTGCTGTAAACGGAATCGTGAGCTTACGAACTCTTAGAAACAGAGATATCGACAAAAATAAGATGTGACTTTACGTCCCCTGGTGGGAAAACCATGCATTATTTTAGGAAGAAAGTATTCTCAAAAGTTTTTCCATATGAGCGGTATCGGTCTAAGAAAAAAACAAGAAAGATGACACCGAATTTTCGGGTGCAATAAGCACGACTTTTGAATCCGTTCTGACGCAAATTAAATTTATCAAAGCTATTCAAAGTCAATGGAACCGGTATGGAAAACAATAGATCTGACCAAAGAAAGAAGTTTTTCAATCGGGTTTTTAATCCCTCAGATATTGCTGTAAACGGAATCGTGAGCTCTTACAAACAGATATATCGACAAAAATAAGATGTGACTTTACGTCCCCTGGTGGGAAAACCATTCATTATTTTAGGAAGAAAGTATTCTCAACAGTTTTTCCATATGAGCGGTATCGTTCTAAGAAAAAAAACAAGAAAGATGACACCGAATTTTCGGGTGTAACAAGCACGTCTTTTGAATCCGTTCTGACGCAAATTAAATTTATCAAAGCTATTCAAAGTCAATGGAACCGGTATGGAAAACAATAGATCTGACCAAAGAAAGAAGATTTTCAATCGGGTTTTTAATCCCTCTGATATTGCTGTAAACGGAATCGTGAGCTTACGAACTCTTAGAAACAGAGATATCGACAAAAATAAGATGTGACTTTACGTCCCCTGGTGGGAAAACCATGCATTATTTTAGGAAGTAAGTATTCTCAAAAGTTTTTCCATATGAGCGGTATCGGTCTAAGAAAAAAAACAAGAAAGATGACACCGAATTTTCTGGTGTAATAAGCACGTCTTTTGAATCCGTTCTGACGCAAATTAAATTTATCAAAGCTATTCAAAGTCAATGGAACCGGTATGCAAAAAAAATAGATCTGACCAAAGAAAGAAGATTTTCAATCGGGGTTTTAATCCCTCAGATATTGCTGTAAACGGAATCGTGAGCTTACGAACTCTTAGAAACAGAGATATCGACAAAAATAAGATGTGACTTTACGTCCCCTGGTGGGAAAACCATGCATTATTTTAGAAAGAAAGTATTCTCAAAAGTTTTCCCATATGAGCGGTATCGGTCTAAGAAAAAAACAAGAAAGATGACACCGAATTTTCGGGTGCAATAAGCACGACTTTTGAATCCGTTCTGACGCAAATTAAATTTATCAAAGCTATTCAAAGTCAATGGAACCGGTATGGAAAACAATAGATCTGACCAAAGAAAGAAGTTCTTCAATCGGGTTTTTAATCCCTCAGATATTGCTGTAAACGGAATCGTGAGCTCTTACAAACAGATATATCGACAAAAATAAGATGTGACTTTACGTCCCCTGGTGGGAAAACCATTCATTATTTTAGGAAGAAAGTATTCTCAACAGTTTTTCCATATGAGCGGTATCGTTCTAAGAAAAAAACAAGAAAGATGACACCGAATTTTCGGGTGTAACAAGCACGTCTTTTGAATCCGTTCTGACGCAAATTAAATTTATCAAAGCTATTCAAAGTCAATGGAACCGGTATGGAAAACAATAGATCTGACCAAAGAAAGAAGATTTTCAATCGGGTTTTTAATCCCTCAGATATTGCTGTAAACGGAATCCTGAGCTTACGAACTCTTAGAAACAGAGATATCGACAAAAATAAGATGTGACTTTACGTCCCCTGTTGGGAAAACCATGCATTATTTCAGGAAGAAAGTATTCTCAAAAGTTTTTCCATATGAGCGGTATCGGTCTAAGAAAAAAAAACAAGAAAGATGACACTGAATTTTCTGGTGTAATAAGCACGTCTTTTGAATCCGTTCTGACGCAAATTAAATTTATCAAAGCTATTCAAAGTCAATGGAACCGGTATGGAAAACAATAGATCTGACGAAAGAAAGAAGATTTTCAATCGGGGTTTTAATCCCTCAGATATTGCTGTAAACGGAATCGTGAGCTTACGAACTCTTAGAAACAGAGATATCGACAAAAATAAGATGTGACTTTACGTCCCCTGGTGGGAAAACCATGCATTATTTTAGGAAGAAAGTATTCTCAAAAGTTTTTCCATATGTGCGGTATCGGTCTAAGAAAAAAACAAGAAAGATGACACCGAATTTTCTGGTGTAATAAGCACGTCTTTTCAATCCGTTCTGACGCAAATTAAATTTATCAAAGCTATTCAAAGTCAATGGAACCGGTATGGAAAACAATAGATCTGACCAAAGAAAGAAGATTTTCAATCGGGTTTTTAATCCCTCAGATATTGCTGTAAACGGAATCCTGAGCTTACGAACTCTTAGAAACAGAGATATCGACAAAAATAAGATGTGACTTTACGTCCCCTGTTGGGAAAACCATGCATTATTTCAGGAAGAAAGTATTCTCAAAAGTTTTTCCATATGAGCGGTATCGGTCTAAGAAAAAAAACAAGAAAGATGACACCGAATTTTCTGGTGTAATAAGCACGTCTTTTGAATCCGTTCTGACGCAAATTAAATTTATCAAAGCTATTCAAAGTCAATGGAACCGGTATGGAAAACAATAGATCTGACCATAGAAGGAAGATTTTCAATCGGGTTTTTAATCCCTCAGATATTGCTGTAAACGGAATCGTGAGCTTACGAACTCTTAGAAACAGAGATATCGACAAAAACAAGATGTGACTTTACGTCCCCTGGTGGGAAAACCATGCATTATTTTAGGAAGAAAGTATTATCAAAAGGTTTATCTATATAAGCTGTATCGGTCGAAGAAAAAATTAGTCGAGTTTTCAGGAGCCCAGATTTTGCAACAAATACTTCAGAAGCAGAAATTAACACTTATGACCCCTGGTGGCTAAACCATTCTTTACCAAACATTAGAAATTATACGAAAAATATTTTCGATCAGGTCTTGTATGCGATACAGGAAGATTTTTTCAAATCAGAGCTTTAGGAGCAAAAATAACGCAGGAAACGCAATTTACCTTTATGACCACTAGCGGAAAGTCTATGATTTACTTGAAAATTTTGAATTTATAGGAAAAACATTTCGCATCGGAAACACTATCCAACAAAGAAGGAATTTTTCAAATCGTACTCTTAGAAGTAGAGATATTCCACAAAAATAAGATATACATCTACGCCCCCTGGCGAAGAAACCATGCATTTTTCAAGAAGAAAATTTTCCTAAAATGTTTGTCGCAAGGAGTAGTATCAGTCAACAACCGACATTTTTTTTTTCAATCTAGATTTTTGAAGCTCATATTTTTCTGCAAATACAACAGAAGCGGAAATTAAGACTTACGTCGCCTGGTGGCCAAACTATTTTTTTACATAAATTAGAAAATATGTGCAAACGATTTCCCATCAGGAGCTGTATGCGGTACAGAAAGAATTTTTCAAATCGGAGATTTAGAAGCAGAGATATAGGGGGAAACGCAATTTACCGCTACGCCCCCTAGCGGAAAGTCTATAAATTACTTAAAATTTTTAAAATTATATGAAAATCATGTCACACGAAAAACACTATGCAACAAAGAAGGAATTTTTCAAATCGGATTACTAGAAGAAGAGATATTGACAAAAATAAGATG
The DNA here is from genome assembly GCA_039090855.1 of Macrothele yani. Classification (NCBI taxonomy): domain Eukaryota; kingdom Metazoa; phylum Arthropoda; class Arachnida; order Araneae; family Macrothelidae; genus Macrothele; species Macrothele yani. Next base: position 233,085,268 of record CM077034.1, on the reverse strand, counting down.
TGCATCTACGCCTCCTGGCGGAGAAGCTGCAAAATATTTTAAGAAGAAAATATTCCGAAAAAGTTTATCCATGTGAGTGGCATCAGCCCATGAAATAATTTTTTCAATTGATATTTTAGAAGCTCCGATTTTATGGCAAATACATCAGAAGCAAAGATTAACACTTACGCCCCGTGGTGGTCAAAGTATTCTTCACCAAAAATTAGAAATTATAAGCAAAAGATTTTCCATTAGGAGATGTATCCGATGAAGAAATTTTTTTCGAATCAGAGTTTTAGAAGAAGAGTTATCGGGAAAATAGTAATTTACTTTTACGCCCCCTAGAGGAAAATCTATGCGTAATTTGAAAAAGTAACTATATGTTGCTCCGGAGGTATACTGAACCAATTCGGGTGAATATCATCGAAATGGGGTCAAAGGTCAGGGCACAGGAGCGATATTTATTCCACAGCCATTATCCTCATAACTTGACTAAAAATGCTTCTATTGAGACAAAACTTTAGTATGTTGTTCCGGTGGTACACTGAACCGGTTCTGTTGAATATTATCGAAATGGGGTCAAAGGTCAGGGCACAGCAGCGAGATCTATTTCACCTCCATTCTCTTCAAAACTTGACTAAAATTATTTTGATTGCGACCAAACTTTAGTATGCTGTTCCGGAGGTATACTGAACCGGTTCTGTTGAATGTAATCGAAATGGGGTCAAAGGTCAGGGCACAGGAGCGAGATCTATTCCACAGCCATTATCTTCATAACTTGACTTAAAACACTTCTATTGCGACCAAACTTTAGTATGTTGTTCCGGAGGTATACTGAACCGGTTCTGTTGAATATCATCGAACTGGGGTCAAAGGTCAGGGCACAGGAGCGAGATTTATTCCACAGCCATTCTCTTCATAACTTGACTAAAAATACTTCGATTGCGACCACACTTTAGTATGTTGTTCCGGAGGTATACTGAACCGGTTCTGTTGAATATTATCGAAATGGGGTCAAAAGTCAGGGCACAGGAGCGAGATTTATTCCACAGCCATTCTCTTCATAACTTGACTAAAAATACTTCGATTGCGACCAAACTTTATCATGTTGTTCCGAAGTTACACTGAACCGGTTCTGTTGAATATTATCGAAATGGGGACAAAGGTCAGGGCACAGGAGCGAGATTTATTCCACAGCCATTCTCTTCAAAACTTGACTAAAATTACTTTGATTGCGACCAAACTTTAGTATGCTGTTCCGGAGGTATACTGAACCGGTTCTGTTGAATATGATCGAACTGGGGTTAAAGGTCAGGGCACATGGAGCGAGATTTATTCCACAGCCATTCTCTTCAAAACTTGACTAAAGATACTTCGATTGCGACCAAACTTTAGTTTGTTGTTCCGGAGGTACAGCGAACCGGTTCTGTTGAATATAATCGAAATGGGGTCAACGGTCAGGGCACAGAAGCGAGATCTATTCCACAGCCTTTATCTTCATAACTTGACTTAAAATACTTCGATTGCGACCAAACTTTAGTATGCTGTTCCGGAGGTATACTGAACCGGTTCTGTTGAATGTAATCGAAATGGGGTCAAAGGTCAGGGCACAGGAGCGAGATCTATTCCACAGCCATCATCTTCATAACTTGACTTAAAATACTTCGATTGCGACCAAACTTTAGTATGCTGTTCCGGAGGTATACTGAACCGGTTCTGTTGAATGTAATCGAAATGAGGTCAAAGGTCAGGGCACAGGAGCGAGATCTATTCCACAGCCATTATCTTCATAACTTGACTTAAAATACTTCGATTGCGACCAAACTTTAGTATGCTGTTCCGGAGGTATACTGAACCGGTTCTCTTGAATATAATCGAAATGGGGTCAAAGGTCAGGGCACAGGAGCGAGATGTATTCCACAGCCATTATCTTCATAACTTGACTTAAAATACTTCGATTGCGACCAAACTTTAGTATGCTGTTCCGGAGGTATACTGAACCGGTTCTGTTGAATGTAATCGAAATGGGGTCAAAGGTCAGGGCACAGGAGCGAGATCTATTCCACAGCCATTATCTTCATAACTTGACTTAAAATACTTCGATTGCGACCAAACTTTAGTATGCTGTTCCGGAGGTATACTGAACCGGTTCTCTTGAATATAATCGAAATGGGGTCAAAGGTCAGGGCACAGGAGCGAGATGTATTCCACAGCCATTATCTTCATAACTTGACTTAAAATACTTCGATTGCGACCAAACTTTAGTATGCTGTTCCGGAGGTATACTGAACCGGTTCTCTTGAATATAATCGAAATGGGGTCAAAGGTCAGGGCACAGGAGCGAGATGTATTCCACAGCCATTATCTTCATAACTTGACTTAAAATACTTCGATTGCGACCAAACTTTAGTATGCTGTTCCGGAGGTATACTGAACCGGTTCTGTTGAATGTAATCGAAATGGGGTCAAAGGTCAGGGCACAGGAGCGAGATCTATTCCACAGCCATTATCTTCATAACTTGACTTAAAATACTTCGATTGCGACCAAACTTTAGTATGCTGTTCCGGAGGTATACTGAACCGGTTCTGTTGAATGTAATCGAAATGAGGTCAAAGGTCAGGGCACAGGAGCGAGATCTATTCCACAGCCATTATCTTCATAACTTGACTTAAAATACTTCGATTGCGACCAAACTTTAGTATGCTGTTCCGGAGGTATACTGAACCGGTTCTCTTGAATATAATCGAAATGGGGTCAAAGGTCAGGGCACAGGAGCGAGATGTATTCCACAGCCATTATCTTCATAACTTGACTTAAAATACTTCGATTGCGACCAAACTTTAGTATGCTGTTCCGGAGGTATACTGAACCGGTTCTGTTGAATATTATCGAAATCGGGTCAAAGGTCAGGGCACAGGAACGAGATTTATTCCACAGCCATTCTCTTCATAACTTGACTAAAAATACTTCGATTTCGACCAAACTTTAGTATGTTGTTCCGGAGGTATACTGAACCAATTCTGTTTAATATAATCGAAATGGGTTCAAAGGTCAGGGCACAGGAGCTAGATTTATTCCACAGCCATTCTCTTCAAAACTTGACTAAAATTACTTTGATTGCGACCAAACTTTAGTATGTTGTTCCGGAGGTATACTGAACCGGATCTGTTGAATATCATCGAAACGGGGTCAAAGGTCAGGGCACAGAAGCGAGATTTATTCCACAGCCATTATCCTCATAACTTGAGTAATGATTTCTGGTATGTTGGAAAGCGTATCATAATCAGTGCATGATTTTACTAACTTGTTAATACCTTCACTTACCATCTTCATAAGATAATTTGTTGTCAGTTCCATTTCAGGGCCCCCTTTCGTCTTGGGCCCTGTGTTCCTATGCACCTGTTGCACATGCCTAGTTACGACACTGCCTCCGCTTGTACCGAGATATTTTTAATCTCATAGCAACAACACAAATTTATCTCCGTAGTCGCAACTAATTTATATTGCATAAAGAAGAGGAAATAAAACCCCGTAAATTTTAGGGAAACGAAATAAAACAAACACAGTTAGTATATGAGCAATAAATAGAGATTCTTTTTTGAAATATTTATTTACCTTTTGGTATAAGATACCTTATATCATCCAAAGTGCAGGTAGACGGAAAACACGCTCCAAGGCGAAGATGCACAAAGTGAAACGCGCTCATTGAATATTTATATTCTTGAGCTATCTGTAAAGAAAAACAGAAAGCGATAGAGAAACATCTAAGAAGGAAAAAAACATTATCAATAGTGCTTAACTTCTTCTAACTGCTTTCTGAATTTGAATTCAGTTACTAAAGTCGTGACATACATATACCGAGGGTCAGTCGAAAGTTTTACAATATTTGGATCAGTTTATGTCTTCGTACCAAACTTTACGACGAAAGCTGACTAGCATGCAAAGTATAGGCCATCGTGTTGCACCGTCTTTAGCAAGCTGTCTGCCAATTCTTTGATTCCGCGGCGTTACCAGTTCTTTTCTTTCGAGGCGAAGAACTCCTTCACCCCAGCTGCCACCTCGTCCTGGTTGCTGAAGTGCCGCTCGTCAAGGAAGTGGGCCATGCAACAGAACAAGTAATAATCCGACGGAGCAAGATCCGGACTACATGCTGGGTGTGAACAAACATATCGGTACGTATGCAACACCAAGAAGGACACTAGATAGCAAAGCCAGATTTACTAGACACATAACAACAGATACAAAGATGAAACGATTGAGCTTACAGGGCTGTGCGACTTGCGGAACACGCAGACATCAACAGTTCGTGTGGCCCCCATGGCTGGCAAGGACGGCCGCTGCACGCCGCGGCATCGAGAGAAAGAGGCTTTGGATGTGGGCTTGGGGTATGTCGGTTAAGGCTGCTTCCACACATTGCCACAATTCATCAGGCGTACCGTACGTTGCCGATCAGCGACTTCGATGGGCGACATATCGGGAGAACAGGCTGGCTACGGCAGCAGTGACACCTGGTGGGCAGTGAAAAAATGTTGCACGATGCGTGCCACGTGCGGGCTCGCATTGTCCTGTTGAAACGTGGCCGCTGCCAGGTCCCCGCAGGTAAGGGAGGACTACAGGCTCCAAAACGTCGGAGATGAAGCGGTGGCTGTTGAGTGTACCGCCGATGCGTACCAAAGAGGTGCGGGTGTCATATCCAATTGCGCCTTAAACCATAACGCCATGCGACGGACCGGTATGTCGATGCATATTGCAGGCGCCATACAGTCTCTCGCTGCGGTGCCGCCACACGCGGATCCGACCATCGTGGTGTTGCAGGCAGAAGCGGGATTCGTCGGAGAAAACAATGTCGTGCGATTCCGTAGTCCAGGTGCGGCGTTCAACGGCCCACTGCCGGCGCACTCACCGGTGGTGTAACGTCAACGGTAATCGGAGCAATGGGCGCCGTGCGACAAGTCCCCGCTCCTGCAGACGACGTCGAACGGTACGTGCTGACACAGGTTGTTGCACAACACATCCTAATTCTTGCGCTAACGTTCGTGATGTGGCAGTGCGAGCCGTCAATGCCCGCCGCACAACATGCCAGTCCTCTCGTTCGGTGGTGTGCCGCGGCTGCGGAAATCGCTCACGTCGGTCCGTCTGTCCCTCCTGCACCCACCGAATCCGTACTCGCCTCACTGTGGCTGGATGTCGTCCCACACGGGCGCCGATGTCTCGGTACGATAAACCGCTGTCGCGATAAGCCACTATTCTTCCTCTGTCGAACTCCGAAACGTGCTGGAATGACTGCTGTATTCTGCGACGAGGCATCAGGAAGCTTCCCACGCACAGGTTCTGCAGCACAGCACACTTCCACTACTTACACCCCGTCTTCTGTACATCCTTCTTATAGTGCTTCTCGGTGACGTGCCGGGCGCACATGATTTGCATATGCCCTGCGATGCTAATCGTTTGCATGTCCTCTCGCGGGCGACGCATGCGCTGCTAATTTCAGGCTTTTCGGATGCTTCCTTCTTGGTGTTGCATTTTGAGTGGCCAGCAGTGTAATAAGATATCCAGAAATATTGGGGTTGCTAGTAATACTCTCGAAAATGTATCCTCAAAAAATAATGATGCCTCCTCGTTGGCCTAAGCAATAGCCTATGATCATTCGTCCGAAAGGGGTCCGGGTTCGAATCCCGGTGAGGCATGGATGTTGTGTTTGTCTTACGGCACTGGCTCTCTCCCTTCCCTGGAACCAGTGACCCTAAATTAGGGACGGGCGACTGCTTATAGCCCATTGAGTTGCTCACGGCGGTCGTTAAACGTCCAATCAAAAAAAAAAAAAAAAAAAAAAAAGATACTTTTATAGTTTACACTAATTTAAACGCACATCAACTATTGTATCCGAACTTGGGGCAAAAACGACGCAATACAATATTAACAAACTTCAAGTGCTGCAAAAGAAATATATCAGATTAATACATTTAAAATTACATAATAACTATAAATCATACATACTTGAACCGATAAAAGTAAATCCGAACGAATACAATGTCCTCACTGTAAAATTACTATATGATTGCAACCTGGGTAAAATGATGTTCAAAAGAATCAAAAATAACCTCTATGACGATTTAATATCACTAAACGTCCGTATACATCCACATGAAACTAGAAACAGGGCAAAATGTGTTCCAAACTTTCCCAGATGGAATTGGCGAAAATGAATATAAACTTCTCTGTTCCTACGTTGTGAAATTCATTGCCTATTGACCTAAGATCTGTAAATAACATTGTCCTATTCAAGAAATAACTAAAATTATATCTTATGGGAAACATTTTATTTCAATAATAATTTTTGACGGAATCACAGTAAATGCTTAATGAAATATATTGACACTTTATACTAATAATCTATGGTCTCTGGTTTAGTGTCTAGGTTATTGACACTTTATACTAATAATCTATGGTCTCTGGTTTAGTGTCTAGGTTACTGACACTTTATACTAATAATTTATGGTCTCTTGTTTAGTGTATAGGTTATTGACACTTTACACTAATAATCTATGGTCTCTGGTTTTAGTGTCTAGGTTATTGACACTTTACACTAATAATCTATGGTCTCTGGTTTTGGTGTCTAGGTTATTGACACTTTATACTAATAATCTATGGTGTCTGGTTTAGTGTCTAGGTTATTGACACTACACTAATAATCTATGGTCTCTTGTTTAGTGTCTAGGTTATTGACACTTTACACTAATAATCTATGGTCTCTGGTTTAGTGTCTAGGTTATTGACACTTTATACTAATAATTTATGGTCTCTGGTTTAGTGTATAGGTTATTGACACTTTATACTAATAATCTATGGTCTCTGGTTTAGTGTCTAGGTTATTGACACTTTATACTAATAATCTATGGTCTCTGGTTTAGTGTCTAGGTTATTGACACTTTATACTAATAATCTATGGTCTCTGGTTTAGGTGTCTAGGTTATTGACACTTTATACTAATAATCTATGGTCTCTGGTTTAGTGTCTAGGTTATTGACACTTTATACTAATAATCTATGGTCTCTGGTTTTGGTGTCTAGGTTATTGACACTTTACACTAATAATCTATGGTCTCTGGTTTAGAGCCTAGGTTATTGACACTTCATACTAATAATCTATGGTCTCTGGTTTTGGTGTCTAGGTTATTGACACTTTACACTAATAATCTATGGTCTCTGGTTTAGTGTCTAGGTTATTGACACTTTACACTAATAATCTATGGTCTCTGGTTTTGGTGTCTAGGTTATTGACACTTTATACTAACAATCTATGGTCTCTGGTTTTGGTGTCTAGGTTATTGACACTTTATACTAATAATCTATGGTCTCTGGTTTTGGTGTCTAGGTTATTGACACTTTACACTAACAATCTATGGTCTCTGGTTTTGGTGTTTAGGTTATTGACACTTTACCCTAATAATCTATAGTGTCTGGTTTAGTGTCTAGGTTATTGACACTACACTAATAATCTATGGTCTCTGGTTTAGGTGTCTAGGTTATTGACACTTTACACTAATAATCTATGGTCTCTGGTTTAGGTGTCTAGGTTATTGACACTTTATACTAATAATCTATGGTGTCTGGTTTAGTGTCTAGGTTATTGACACTTTATACTAATAATCTATGGTCTCTGGTTTAGTGTCTAAGTTATTGACACTTTATACTAATAATCTATGGTCTCTTATTTAGTGTCAAGGTTATTGACACTTTATACTAATGATCTATGATCTCTGGTTTAGAGTCTAGGTTATTGACACTTTATACTAATAATCTATGATCTCTGGGAGTGATTGATCCCAAATCGAAATTAGCTCAGAAATCAACTTGGTGTAATAGTGGTTATCAAACGGAGATCTTATGTATGTGTTTCACTTTCTCATATTATAAAATTGTAAATTATCGTCGATTGGACTATTTTTGACACTGAGTAATATAGAATATAGGTGGGAGGATAATGGTGGGGAGGTGGACTCCGGAGAGGGGGGACTAATTCTCTTTATGAATTTAAATGTTGTCGCATGCTGGTTGGTCTAAGTGTTTGTAACAATTTCCTTCGGGAAGAAGAGGGTATGTAAGGCGTAATGTCCTTTTACCCCTTTGTTTCAAGTTGTCAACAATCATTAATTGCCAAGGGAATATAAACTGCTGGCCATCCAAAATGCAACACCAAGAAGGAAGCATCCGATTGGCCTGAAATTCGCGCAGCATGCGTCGCCCGCGAGAGGACATACAAGCGATTAGCATTGCAGGGCATATGCAAATCATGTGCGCCCGGCACGCAACCGAGAAGCACTGAAGGGTGCACAGAAGGCGGGGTGTAAGTAGTGGAAGTGTGTTGTGCTGCCGGACCTGTGCGTGGGAAGCTTCCTGATGCCTCGTCGCAGAATACGGCAGTCATTCCAGCACGTTTCGGAGTTCGATAGAGGACGAATAGTGGCTTATCGCGATAGCGGTTTATCGTACCGAGACATCGGCACCCGTGTGGGACGACATCCAGCCACAGTGAGGCGAGTATGGATTCGGTGGATGCAGGAGGGACGGACGGACGGACCGACGTGAGCGATTGCCGCAGCCGCGGCACATCACTGAACGAGAAGACCGGCATGCTGTGTGGCGGGCATTGACGGCTCGCACCACCACATCACAAACGTTAGCGCAGGAATTGAGGTTTGTTGCGCAACAACCTGTATCAGCACGTACCGTTCGACGTTGTCTGCAGGAGCGGGGATTTGTCGTACGGCGTCCATTCCTCCGATTACCATTGAAGTTACACCACCGGCGAGAACGGCGTCAGTAGGCCGTTGAACGCCGCACCTGGACTACGTAACGGCACGACATTGTCTTCTCCGACGAATCCCGCATCTGCCTGCAACACCACGATGGTCGGATCCGCGTGTGGAGGCACCGCGGCGAGAGACAGTATGACGCCTGCATTATGCATCACCATACCGGTCCGTCGCCTGACGTTATAATTGTTGGATAACGAGGTGTTGCCTTATGTCCAGTTCCTCCAAGATGCCGCCATTCAAGGTCAACCTTATCGAGAAGACAACTGCACTGTCCACCGAGCTGGCATTGTGCAGGATATGTTGGCAGAACATGAGGTCGACGTTCCAGATCTCATCTGGCCCACCAATTCGCCTGATCTCAATGTTATGGAGAAAATTTGGGACATGCTCGAACGGGCCGTTAAGAAGAGACAACACCACCCTCCTAATTTGATTGCTCTCCAGGACCAGTTATTCACGACGTGGGGCAAACTGGACATTAATGTCATCCGCTCCCATATTGACAGCATGCCAAAGAAAATCAAGGCTATGCTCCGAGCTCGTGGTGATGTAACCCCATCATCATCATCATCATCATCATTGTCAACCATTATCAATCCACTGCTGGACGAAGGTCTCCCCAAGTTTCCTCCACAACGGTTTGTCTTGTGCCAGCCTCCTCCATGTCACTCCTGCATATTTTCTAATTTTATCCACCCATCTCCCATGTGGTCTTCTTCTGGGTCTTTTCCTGTCCCTTGGAATCCAATATAAAATTTCGGCTGTGTCTGTCCTTCTGGCAGTATGTCCAGCCCATTGCCATTTCAGGGATTTCACTCTGATCATGATGTCTCTTGTCAATTTTCTGATCCACGAGTTCCTCTTCTTATCTCTCCTGGTTACACCAAGCATGCACCTCTCCATGCTGCTTTGAGTTGTCTGCAGGCTTTGTATGTCTCTTTTAGTTAAGGTCCACGTCTCTGCACCATACATGCGTAAGCACTGGAAGGATGCATTGATCAAACACTTTTCGGATCCACGAGTTCCTCTTCTTATCTCTCCTGGTTACACCAAGCATGCACCTCTCCATGCTTCTTTGAGTTGTCTGCAGCCTTTGTATGTCTCTTTTAGTTAAGGTCCACGTCTCTGCACCATACGTAAGCACTGGAAGCATGCATTGATCAAACACTTTTCTTTTAAGACATAATGGCATATTGCTCTTGAAAATTATGCTGTTTCTTCCAAAAGCTCTCCAGGCAAGTTTTGTACGCCAATTAATTTCTTCACCAATGTGACCCTCACTTGATATCTGCTGTCCAAGATAAACGTACGTGTCTGTTATCTCCACCTTTTCTCCATCAATCGATAAATCTTCATTTCTTGTAAAAGCATTGAACATCACTTTTGTCTTCTTATCTCTCCTGGTTACACCAAGCATACACCTCTCCATGCTTCCTTGAGTTGTCTGCAGCCTTTGTATGTCTCTTTTAGTTAAGGTCCACGTCCATTCTTGTCTCCCATAGATCCTCTTAAATCCTACTGTACCTTCATTTTTTGAAGAGAAAATGGGTAGATTAGCAGTGAACTCTTGAATCTAATGAGCTGCGAAACTCCGCTTAACTACTAAGCTCCACCCTCGAGCAACGTCATTGGTTAAAACGTAACATCGCGCATTTTGTCTTTTCATTGTGGAGCCAACGAGAGAACACTTCCATTCTGAATATGGCAAAGTATGCAGTGATTCGCTGACTCCAGCTACTGGGACAGTCCCTCAAAAACGCAACGCCCAAGGAGTGATATTTTGCGCCATCTATCGCAGAAGATGAACCCTAACACTCATTCAAACACAGCCTTAAAGAAGTTACGGACGGTCGTGAGACCGTAGCCTTAATCGCGCATGGAGGAAGACCTTCGACGAGCGCTACAGAGGTATGCATCACTGCAATAGGTGTTGTAATACGAGAAGACAATTAGAGATATCGAAGATATGTCTCACATTTCAGAATCATCAGTTCGCAGAATTTTAGCCGAGCGTTTGGGCATGAAACCAATTGTTCAACTTGGGTTTCCCATTTCTTGACAAAGGAAGAAATGGATCGTCGAATTGAGGTTAGTCAACATTTAAAGCTAATGCTAAACAATGATCCAGAAGTCATGCAACATGTTATTACAACAGACGAAACTTGACTACACTATTTCGATTCACACACCAAATCCGAAAGCTGTGTTTGGAAACCGCTGTCGTCGCCTAAAGAGAACAAGTTAGTAAAATCGTGCAATGCATCGATTATGATTCGCTTTCCAACGTACCATTTTTATTCTAAGTATGAGGATAATGGCTGTGGAATAAATCTCGCTCCTTTGCCCTGACCTTTGACCCCATTTCGATGATATTAAACAGAATTGGTTCAGCATACCTCCGGAACAACATATTAAAGTTTTCTCGCAATAGAAGCATTTTTATTCGAAGTATGAGGCTAATGGCTGTGTAATAAATCTTGCTCCTGTGCCCTGACCTTTAACCCCATTTCGATGATATTAAACAGAACCGGTTCAGTACACCTCCGGAAGAACATACTAAAGTTTTTTCGGAATAGCAGCATTTTTATTCAAATTATGAGGATAATGGCTGTGGAATAAATCTTGCTCCTGTGCCCTTACCTTTGACCCCATTTCGATGATATTAAACAGAATTGGTTCAGCATACCTCCGGAACAACATATTAAAGTTTTGTCGCAATAGAAGCATTTTTATTCCAAGTATGAGGATAATGGCTGTGGAATAAATCTCGCTCCTGTGCTCTGACCTTTGACCCCGTTTCGATGATATTAAACAGAACCGGTTCAGTACACCTCCGGAAGAACATACTAAAGTTTTGTCGGAATAGCAGCATTTTTATTCAAATTATGAGGATAATGGCTGTGGAATAAGTGTCGCTCCTGTACCCTGACCTTTGAACCCATTTCGATCACATTCAACAGATTTGGTTCAGTATACCTTAGAAACAATAAAGCTTTACAGCTTTAGAAGCACTTTTAGTCAAGTTATGAGGTTAATGGCTGTGGAATAAATCTCGAGTCTGTGCCCTGACCTTTGATCCCATTTCATGATATTAAACAGAATTGGTTCAAAATACCTCCGGAACAACAAATTAAAGTTTTGTCGCAGTAGAAGCATTTTTAGTCAAGTTATGAGGATAATGGCTGTGGAATAAATGTCGCTAATGTGCCCTGACCTTTGACCCCATTTCGATGATATTAAACAGAATTGGTTCAGCATACCTCCGGAACAACATATTAAAGTTTTGTCGCAATAGAAGCATTTTTAGTCAAGTTATGAGGATAATGGCTGTGGAATAAATGTCGCTCCTGTGACCTGACCTTTGACCCCATTTCGATGATATTAAACAGAATTGGTTCAATATACCTTCGGAACAACATACTAAAGTTTTGTCTCAATAGAAGCATTTTTAGTCAAGTTATGAGGATAATGGCTGTGGAATAAATATCGCTCCTGTGCCCTGACCTTTGACCCCATTTCGATGATATTAAACAGAATTGGTTCAGTACACCTCCGAAACAACATACAGCCTTGTCCGTCTGTCTGTTCGCACCATAACTCGCGTAAAAATGTTTTGATTTCGATGAAAATTTGGTATGCGGTAGGGAACAACCCTGGGACGAACCCTACTGAAAATGGATGAAATGGGGTCAAAGTTCAGGACAAAGAAGCGGGATCCATTCCATCGCCCTTATGCGTCATTACTTACGTAAAAATGCTTCGATTGCGACGAAACTTTATCATTTTATTTCGGAAGTATACTGAACCGGTTCTGTTGAATATCATCGAAATGGGGTCAAAGGTTAGGGCACAGGAGCAAGATTTATTTTACAGCCATTATCCTCATACTTCGAATAAAAATGCTTCTATTGCGACAAAACTCTAATATGTTGTTCCGGAGGTATACTTAACCGGTTCTTCCTAATATCACCGAAATATGATCAAAGATCAGGGCACAGGAGCGAGATTTATTCCACAGCCATTATCCTCATACTTCGAATAAAAATGCTTCTATTGCGACAAAACTCTAATATGTTGTTCCGGAGGTATACTTAACCGGTTCTTCCTAATATCACCGAAATATGATCAAAGATCAGGGCACAGGAGCGAGATTTATTCCACAGCCATTATCCTCATACTTCGAATAAAAATGCTTCTATTGCGACAAAACTCTAATATGTTGTTCCGGAGGTATACTTAACCGGTTCTTCCTAATATCACCGAAATATGATCAAAGATCAGGGCACAGGAGCGAGATTTATTCCACAGCCATTATCCTCATACTTCGAATAAAAATGCTTCTATTGCGACAAAACTCTAATATGTTGTTCCGGAGGTATACTTAACCGGTTCTTCCTAATATCACCGAAATATGATCAAAGATCAGGGCACAGGAGCGAGATTTATTCCACAGCCATTATCCTCATACTTCGAATAAAAATGCTTCTATTGCGACAAAACTCTAATATGTTGTTCCGGAGGTATACTTAACCGGTTCTTCCTAATATCACCGAAATATGATCAAAGATCAGGGCACAGGACCGAGATTTATTCCACAGCCATTATCCTCATACTTCGAATAAAAATGCTTCTATTGCGACAAAACTCTAATATGTTGTTCCGGAGGTATACTTAACCGGTTCTTCCCAATATCACCGAAATATGATCAAAGATCAGGGCACAGGAGCGAGATTTATTCCATAGCCATTATCCTCATACTTCGAATAAAAATGCTTCTATTGCGACAAAACTCTAATATGTTGTTCCGGAGGTATACTTAACCGGTTCTTCCTAATATCACCGAAATATGATCAAAGATCAGGGCACAGGAGCGAGATTTATTCCACAGCCATTATCCTCATACTTCGAATAAAAATGCTTCTATTGCGACAAAACTCTAATATGTTGTTCCGGAGGTATACTTAACCGGTTCTTCCTAATATCACCGAAATATGATCAAAGATCAGGGCACAGGAGCGAGATTTATTCCACAGCCATTATCCTCATACTTCGAATAAAAATGCTTCTATTGCGACAAAACTCTAATATGTTGTTCCGGAGGTATACTTAACCGGTTCTTCCTAATATCACCGAAATATGATCAAAGATCAGGGCACAGGAGCAAGATTTATTACACAGCCATAATCCTCATACTTCGAATAAAAATGCTTCTATTGCGACAAAACTCTAATATGTTGTTCCGGAGGTATACTTAACCGGTTCTTCCTAATATCACCGAAATATGATCAAAGATCAGGGCACAGGAGCGAGATTTATTCCACAGCCATTATCCTCATACTTCGAATAAAAATGCTTCTATTGCGACAAAACTCTAATATGTTGTTCCGGAGGTATACTTAACCGGTTCTTCCTAATATCACCGAAATATGATCAAAGATCAGGGCACAGGAGCGAGATTTATTCCACAGCCATTATCCTCATACTTCGAATAAAAATGCTTCTATTGCGACAAAACTCTAATATGTTGTTCCGGAGGTATACTTAACCGGTTCTTCCTAATATCACCGAAATATGATCAAAGATCAGGGCACAGGAGCGAGATTTATTCCACAGCCATTATCCTCATACTTCGAATAAAAATGCTTCTATTGCGACAAAACTCTAATATGTTGTTCCGGAGGTATACTTAACCGGTTCTTCCTAATATCACCGAAATATGATCAAAGATCAGGGCACAGGAGCGAGATTTATTCCACAGCCATTATCCTCATACTTCGAATAAAAATGCTTCTATTGCGACAAAACTCTAATATGTTGTTCCGGAGGTATACTTAACCGGTTCTTCCTAATATCACCGAAATATGATCAAAGATCAGGGCACAGGAGCGAGATTTATTCCACAGCCATTATCCTCATACTTCGAATAAAAATGCTTCTATTGCGACAAAACTCTAATATGTTGTTCCGGAGGTATACTTAACCGGTTCTTCCTAATATCACCGAAATATGATCAAAGATCAGGGCACAGGAGCGAGATTTATTCCACAGCCATTATCCTCATACTTCGAATAAAAATGCTTCTATTGCGACAAAACTCTAATATGTTGTTCCGGAGGTATACTTAACCGGTTCTTCCTAATATCACCGAAATATGATCAAAGATCAGGGCACAGGAGCGAGATTTATTCCACAGCCATTATCCTCATACTTCGAATAAAAATGCTTCTATTGCGACAAAACTCTAATATGTTGTTCCGGAGGTATACTTAACCGGTTCTTCCTAATATCACCGAAATATGATCAAAGATCAGGGCACAGGAGCGAGATTTATTCCACAGCCATTATCCTCATACTTCGAATAAAAATGCTTCTATTGCGACAAAACTCTAATATGTTGTTCCGGAGGTATACTTAACCGGTTCTTCCTAATATCACCGAAATATGATCAAAGATCAGGGCACAGGAGCGAGATTTATTCCACAGCCATTATCCTCATACTTCGAATAAAAATGCTTCTATTGCGACAAAACTCTAATATGTTGTTCCGGAGGTATACTTAACCGGTTCTTCCTAATATCACCGAAATATGATCAAAGATCAGGGCACAGGAGCGAGATTTATTCCACAGCCATTATCCTCATACTTCGAATAAAAATGCTTCTATTGCGACAAAACTCTAATATGTTGTTCCGGAGGTATACTTAACCGGTTCTTCCTAATATCACCGAAATATGATCAAAGATCAGGGCACAGGAGCGAGATTTATTCCACAGCCATTATCCTCATACTTCGAATAAAAATGCTTCTATTGCGACAAAACTCTAATATGTTGTTCCGGAGGTATACTTAACCGGTTCTTCCTAATATCACCGAAATATGATCAAAGATCAGGGCACAGGAGCGAGATTTATTCCACAGCCATTATCCTCATACTTCGAATAAAAATGCTTCTATTGCGACAAAACTTTAATATGTTCTTTCCGAGGTATACTTAACCGGTTCTGTTTAATATGTATAATGGGAATGGGATCAAAGGTCAGGGCACAGGATCGAGATATATTGCACAGCGATTATCCTCATAACTTGAGTAAAGATTTCTGGTATGTTGGAAAGCGTATATAATCAATGCATCGCTTGATTTTACAAACTTGTTATTCGGTGAAAATAAATTTTAAGTTGATGTCTCTGCCTGTCTATAGTCTAAACTTGTCACAATGTGTTTTCTGGTTGTTACCCATATTAGGAAAGACATTACGAGAACGACAATTTGAGACTGATGGACAACTTATGACAGCTGAGCTCGGATGCTTCAACAGCATTTCAGGAGAAGAATTGCAGAAGACATTCATACATATGAAAAGAAATGGGGAATTCAAGTTGTCGTAGCGCGCGTTTTATGCCCAAATGCGCGGTTGAGATTCTGTGAATTGAGTATTTTGAAATGCGAACCATATCTTAGATGTTTGTAACTGACAGGTGTCTGTCTTCCCCTATACTAACATCTATTGTACTCATGTTTACATCTGTAACACTCGTTGTAGGTCTTCGTCAATGAGCAATTAAAGCCACCAACTCGCAGCCATCCATGAATTCTTTATGCCATCTGTAAATTATTGATTTTCCTGGACATTCATCTTTATAAGCCTCTTTCACAAGACGGAAAGACTCTTCAACAGACCTCTTAAGTCGACAGCAAAATTTATTGGCGCATTTTTGTTCCTCATTCATATCCACCTTTTAGAAAAATCACAGCGCCGAAAACACTTGTTAGGGGTTCACGAAACAACTCTTATTGAACTGCGCACTACTGACGGCGCATGCGTGATAAACAGTTGTGGCTGGTTGCTATGGATATAGCAACGACTACCGTTTTTTCGATACTCGCGAGGAGGTCGAACGCGTATTGCGCATATTTAAAAAATCATTCTCAGTTGTTTTGGGACAATATTCTTTAATAAAATCGGATACTTACAGTATCATCGGGATTCGCATAAAATCGACGAGCGGTGCTGAAGTTCTTAGAAGGTGGGGGAGATTCGGTCCGGCGTCTGTTGCGCAGTACATTCCTCTGAAATTCTCGCTTCCGTTTCTAAAAGGGACGCTGATCTCAAGGCATTCGTCAAACGCCCCGAAGTCTCCTAAAGTTCCTTCCATTATTCCCGCTGGCAACTTCGATGTGGCGTCCAGCACTATATGAGAAAGAAAATAAAATAAAGACAAAGCAGATAAGTATTTAAAATGATCTTACTGTCGTTGTGTGTCTTAAAATTTCCTCAGTCTCACTTTGACAACGGTACAGATCAGAAAATAACTAGCATATAAAAGAAAAACTCAGTAAAAATGGGATGAGCATTGCTCAAATGCGCTTGAAGTATCCCATTAAATATTCCAAAGGGGTGCCATTAGCTATACGTAGTTAAAATTGCCGTCCGGTGTCTTGTCGAGTCCACGCCCTGCGATTCGTCTCGGCATGGACTCGACAAGACACCGGAAGCGTTGGGAAACCATAAGGATCCACAACCCCTGAACAAGCTCCCAGAGTTCACGAAGATTTGATGGAGGGGTGTCAGAGTCTCGAACATCTCTCTCGATGGCATCCCAGATGTGCTCGATGGGATTGAGGTCAGGTGACCTCGCTGGCCTAGGAAGCGAGGTCACGTCGGTGGAGTGTTCATCCAACCATTCGGATACAATTCGGGAGTTGCATTGTCTTGTTGCAGGATGAGGTCCCCAGCGGAATGTTGAAGACGCACAAACGGGAGCAAATGGACGTCCAGGATATCCCGGTAACGTTGACCTGTGAGGGAAGATGTCACACGTACCAGGGTTCCCATTTCAGTCCACGTAAACAGTCCCTAGACGAGAATGCCACCCCCATCAGCTTGAAGAGTACCCTGCTGGCAAGAAGGATCCATCGCTTCATGTGGTTTGCGCCGTACTCGTATCCTGCCATCCTCATGTACCAACGTGAATCTCGACTCATCAGTCCAGGCAACATTTTTCCACATGTCTAGTGTCCAGTGGCGATGTTCCCGCGCCCATGCTAATCTTTACACCCTGTGATGTGCTGTCAGCAGCGGTACCCTCGTGGGACGATGGCTTCTGTACCCCATAGCGAGGAGATGGTTCAGGATGGTGTGGCTGCTTACACGTTTTTGTGCACCAGCGTTAAATTGCCGAGTGATTTCTTGCACGGTGGCCCGTCTATCCGCTGTTACAATGCGAGCTAGCCGACGATGACCCCGCTCATCCACACGCTGTTGTCCACGGCAGTTGGCCCTTGCAGGGATGTTTCTACCGGATTCGATGTACTCACGGTGCACCCGTGACACAGTGGCTCGTGAAAATCCCAGTGCCTGCACGACATCCGAGATGGAGTGACCCATTCATCGGGCCCCGACAATTTGTCCACGATCAAATGCCCTTAGATCCTTCGTCTTACCCATACTGCGTCCGACTCTTACTGATTGCCGTCGCATCACTCCTTATATTGTCGGATCGCTGCATACGTCATGTCGTTTCCGTTTACAGGGCCCTCCACAGCGTCACATTTGCATAACGCCAGCTGTCTGTAATTCAATTGCTATTCAGTGTATGTCTACTTCTGTAAGATGTGTTAATGCTACACACATGCGCACATGAAGTCTAATTTCTTCATTTCCTTTATAACCACTGGCTAATCCAAGTGATTGAACATGCCACAGATATTGATTAAAATGAAAGTTGCATCTTGAAATCCTCACTAACGGAAATAGCCTTTCCAAGAATTTAATAGTTGCAACCTCAAAGTACACAGTCAATGAATGTAAATTTTCAAAAAGTGAATTTCATTGAAGATTACATCGATGAGACATTACATTATGACCACTTATATTATAAGATATTGGACCCCATTTGGCATGTAAAACAGGCGCCACTCGGCGAGGCATCTTTTCGATGAGGTGCCAGTAGGTATCCTGTGGTATCTGGTACCATAATGTCAACAGAAAGAGCGGTATTGTTCCAAGAAAAAAAAATTTAGTCGAGTTTTTAGGAGCACAGAATTTGCTACAAATTCATCAGAAGCAGAAATGAACACTTATGCCCCCTGGTGGCCAAACCATTCGTTACCAAACATTAGAAATTATGTTAAAAAATATTTTCCATCAGGTCTTGTATGCGATACAGGAAGAATTTTTCAAATCGGAGTTTTAGAAGCAGAAATAACGCAGAAAACGCAAATTACCATTGTGCTCCCTAGTGGAAAGTCTATGATTTACTTGAAAATTTGGAATTTATAGGAAAAACATTTCGCATCGGAAACACTATCCAACAAAGAAGGAATTTTTCAAATCGGACTCCTAGAAGTAGAGATATTGACAAAAATAAGATATACATCTACGCCCCCTGGCGTAGAAACCATGCATTATTTCAAGAAGGAAATGTTCCCAAAAGGTTTGTCGACATGAGTACTATCGGTCAACAAACGACTTATTTTGGAATCGAGATTTTAGAAGCTCATATTTTGCTGCAAATACATCAGAAGCGGAAATTGAGACTTACGCCACCTGGTGGTCAAACCATTTCTTACAAAAATTAGAAATTATGGGCAAAGGATTTCCCATCAGGAGCTGTATCGGGTGCATAAAGAATTTTTCAAATCGGAGATTTAGAAGCAGAGATATAGGGGAGAACGCAATTTACCGCTACGCCCCCTAGCGGAAAGTCTATGTATTACTTTCAAAATTTTGAAATTATATGAAAAACATGTCACATTGGAAACACTATCCAACAAAGAAGGAATTTTTCAAATCGGACTACTAGAAGTAGAGATATTGACAAAAATAAGAGATACGTCTACGCCCCCTAGCGGAGAAACTGTGGAATATTTTAAAAAGAAAATATTCCAAAAGGTTTATCGATGTGAGTGGCATCAGTCCACGAAAGAATTTTTTCAATCGATATTTTAGAAGCTCAGATTTTATGGCAAATACATCAGAAGCAAAAATTAACACTTACGCCCCCTGGTGGCCAAAGTATTCTTTACCAAAATTTTTAAATTATATGCAAACGATTTTCCATCAGGAGGTGTATGCGCTGAAGAAAAAAAATTTCAAATCGGAGTTTTAGAAGAAGAGTTATCGGGGAAAATGAAATTAACTTTTACGCCCCCTAGCGGAAAATCTATCCGTAATTTGAAAAAGTAACTATATCTAAAATACTCTTCGGCATAAATGGAATCGAAAGATAAAAGAATTTTTTAAATCGGATGTTTAGAAGCAAATATGTGGATTAAAACGTATTTTTGAATTCGACATCATCTGCATTTACGCCCTCTAGCGGCGAAATTGTACGTCGTAAAAAAAAACGAAATAAAGGATCATGATTCGCCTATTTCAAGCTTCCCAATGCAAAAAGACTTTTTCAAATCGGACTAATAGTTGCAGAGATATCGTGGGTACAGACGGACAGACGGACAAACCGGTTACATAAGCACACATCTTTTTTTACAAAAGACGTGGTAAAAATTAAGGGGGAGATGATGTGACGTACCACAGAAGTGAAAACGTTTTTCAAGACGACAAATCTGCAGCGAGACATTCCGTCTCCGTAGCTCAGTTGAGAGAGCGACTTACTGCGGGTTGAGGGGCCACGGGTTCAATACTCGTCGCGGACAAACTTGTGTTTTTCCATGTAACATTTTCTAGAATAGATATTTCATTTATTTTTGCCACAGCTTACGAAAATCAAAGTACCTCCCTACAGCCTAAAAAAACCAAAAAAAAAAAAAAACATTGTTCTGTTCTGAAAAAACGGAAACATGGGACCGCGGACGGCCTATTAGTCAACGTTCATGACTGCCACGAAGGGATCTCAGGTTCGATCCTGGGCAGGTACGAACGCTCGAACCACTAAATATATATCCGCCGTGCGTCGCATGGGCACAATAAGCCGTCGGTCACCAGGCACTGCCCCCCCCCCGTAATAAATAAGTGCGTCTTCCTCCCCCTTTTCTACACAGTGCGTCAAAGAATTTTTAAGACTGGCGCTAAATTTCAGCCTACGGTGGCGCCACCAGTGTAATCGCGAATGCGTTATAAACCGTGACCATCTGCTTGCTTTCTGCCAAAAGTACTGCGCAGATGTTAAAGTAACTCAAACGAAACGGCCGTTCATTAGAGAAGTCAAATTTTTTTCATGTTCAATTATTAAGATGGAACAAAGGATTGTTATTAAATTTAACGCAAAACTTGGTAAAAGTGCCTCGGAAACGTACCAAATGATGAAACAAGTTTACGGTGAGTTTTGTTTAAGTAGATCAAATGTTTTCCTGTGGCACAAACGTTTTTTGGACGCTAGAAGATGATAAGCATACCGGAAGACCAAGTTCATCTAGGACACCTGAGATTATTGAAAAAGTGCGTGATTTCGTGGCAAACAATCGATTTGCGTCACTAAGAATGATGGAAGAGTCTTTAAACATCAACAAAGAAACGATTCGAACCATCCTGCATGAAGATTTGGGCAAAACAAAAGTCTGTGATAAATTTGTTCCACACACGTTAACCAATGAACAAAAATCAAGGAGAAGTGCACATTGCAGAGACATCATTTCAGCCGCTGAAAATGATCCAAACTTCTTAAAATCGATTGTTACTGGTGATGAAACATGGTGTTTTCAATATGATCCTAAAACAAAGCTACAAAGTGCGGAATGGAAGTAAAAAAACTCGCCACAAGCCAAAAAAACAAGAAAAATTCAATCGAAAATCAAAACAATGCTCATTACATTCTTCGATAGTAAGGGTATTATCCACAAAGAATTTGTTCCAAGTGGACAAACAATTACTGGTGAGTTTTATTTAAATGTTTTGAGGCGTTTGATGGGCAGAATTCGTCGCATTCGTCCAGAATATCGGGATGAAAACAGTTGGTGTTTGTTGCACGATAATGCACCCAGTCACACCTCACTTCTTGTTCGTAGATTTTTGGCAAAAAATAACGTCTGTGTGTTGAATCATCCACCGTATTCGCCTGATTTAGCACCCTGCGACTTTTCTGTATTCCCAAAACTTAAAATGACGTTAAAAGGGTGTTATTTTGATGATATTTCGACCATAGAAACAGCTTCGACGCGTGCTTTGGAGGCAATTCCGCAAAGTGAACTGGAACAGGCATTGGAATCATTATTAAATCGCTGTAACAAGTGTATTGAAGCCGGAGGGACTTATTTTGAATAACAAACCAAAACAAATTATAATTTCTTGTTTCTATTTCATTTTACAGACCCAGTCTTAAAAATTATTTGACGCACTATATATCTCGCTTCCGTGTCAGTGTCCAACCCACATCTCCTAGTTTCCTATTTCTAAGGGTTGTTTAAGACCTGGGGTCAGACATTCCCTTCCTAAAATCCTCTCTATATGATCTGATCTGATCTGAAGAACAGAAACATTCGAGATTGCGACCAACCTGAGGCTTCAAAATCTTCAAAGCCGGATGTTTTTCGTTTTGGAAAAATTTTCTAAGTGTCAAAAATCTTAGCATTTTTCCTGCGAGCGTTAGACGTTTAATTCCAAAGATTTTCTCCTTTCCTAGGGGCCAATTGATCTCAAATTAGTGATGAATGACTGCTTATAGCCATTAGAGTTGGTGGTGATAGTCGCTCGTTTAACCTCGAGGCAATAAAAAATTGCAATGAAGGAATGAGAAAAAGTTACAAGCACGTCGCTTTTTGCTGTGTTAGTAAATATAGAGAGCTTTCGTGATTAAGATATCTTAGGTTTTATAGTTTCCTTCACTAAAAATATTTCTGAAATTCACGAGCCACTTTCCGTCATTTCTTTCGTGAATTAACGAAACATATTTCTGATACAACGTTTTCCGTGAAATGACGGGAAAACTCTGAATTTCATAGATTTTTCGTTCGCCAGAAAAATTCTGAATTTTCAGAAATCTTTCCCCATTTCCTTTCTTATATTAACGGCAAATTACCGTTTACAAGATGCCTTAACGGAAAATTCTGAATTTTTAGAAATTTTCCCACAATACCTTTCTTATATTAACGGTAAATCACCGTTTTCAAGATGCATTAACGGAAAATTCTGAATTTTCAGAAACCTTTCTACAATTCCTTTTTTATACTGTCGGTAAATTACTTTTCAAGATATGTTAACGGAAAATTTTGAATTTTCGGAAAGCTTTCCGCAATACCTCTCTTATATTGAGGGTGGGTCACCGTTTTTAAAAGGTAGTAACGGAAAATTCTGAATTTTCAGTAACCTTTCCGCAATACTTTCCTGATATTGACGGTAAATCACCGTTTTCAAGATGTCTTAACTGAAAATTCTGATTTTTCAGAAACCTTTTCCCAATACCTTTCTTATATTAACGGTAGATCACCGTTTCCAAGATGTGTTAACGGAAAATTTGAATTTTCGGAAAGCGTTCCGCAATACCTTTCTTATATTGACAGTGATTCATCGTTTTCAAAATGGGTTAACGGAAAATTCTGAATTCTGAGTAACCTTTCCGCAATGTTTTCCTTACATTGACGGTAAATCACCGTTTTCAAGATGCATTAACGGAAAATTCTGAATTTTCAGAAACCTTTCTACAATTCCTTTCTTATATTGACAGTAAATTACTTTTCAAGATGTGTTAACGGAAACTTTGACTTTCCGGAAAGCGTTCCGCAATACCCTTCTTATATTAACGGTAAATTAGCGTTTCCAAGATGTGTTAACGGAATTTTTTGAATTTTCGGAAAGCGTTCTGCGATACCTTTCTTCTTTTGACGGTGATTCATCGTTTTCAAAATGGGTTAACGGAAAATTCTGAATTTTCAGTAACCTTTCCGCAATGCTTTCCTCATAATGACGGTAAATCACCGTTTTCAAGATGTCTTAACTGAAAATTCTGAATTTTGAGAAAACTTTTCCCAATACCTTTCTTAAATTAACGGTAGATCACCGTTTTTAAGATGCATTAATGGAAAATTCTGAATTTTCGGAAACCTTTCCCCAGTTCCTTTCTTATATTAACGGTAAATTAAAGTTTCCAAGATGTGTTAACAGAAATTTTTGAATTTTCGGAAAGCGTTCCGCAATACCTTTCTTATATTGACAGTGAGTCATCGTTTTCAAAATGGGTTAACGGAAAATTTTGAATTTTGAGTAACCTTTTCTCAATACTTTCCTTATATTAACGGTAAATCACCGTTTTCAAGATGCATTAACGGAAAATTCTGACTTTTCAGAAACTTTTCTACAATTACTTTCTTATATTGACTGTAAATTACTTTTCGAGATGTGTTAACGGAAAATTTTGAATTTTCGGAAACCTTTCACCAATTCCTTTCTTATATTAACGGTAAATGAGCGTTTCCAAGTGTGTTAACGGAAAATTTTGAATTTTCGGAAAGCGTTCCGCAATACCTTTCTTGTATTGACGGTGAGTCATCGTTTTCAAAATGGGTTAACGGAAAATTTTGAATTTTGAGTAACCTTTCCGCAATACTTTCCTTATATTGACGGTAAATCACCGGTTTCAAGATGAGAAAATTATGAATTTTCAGAAACCTTTTCCCAATAACTTTCTTATATAGACGGTAAATCATGGTTTTCAAGATCTGTTAACGGAAAATTCTGAATTTTCAGAAACCTTTCCGCAGCTCCTTTCGTATATTAACGGAATATCTCCGTTCCAACTTTTTCCTTATCCGTATGACGAGAAATTACCGGTAATAGGAGCTATCGGGGAGAATATACTTGAGGTTTGATTAACTTTTAAATTTCAATCGTCTGTCAAATTTTGAAGTTCCGTAGCGAGATCGGATATTGTGGATAACATATCGCATGGATTTTGTTCATTGCGGCACAGGATATTTATTCTCCTCTCCCCTATGTTGTACACCAGCTATTTAATATTGTGGCAACCCCCCTCCCACCTCGCATAATTAATTGGTGAAAGGCGTGGCTAATTAACGGTAATTGAAACTTGATTGTGGGTTTTAATTAACAGAGAGTTATAATTTAAACACTTGGTAGGGGCGGTATATTAAGAAAAGATCTGCTGGCACTTTGAATTCAAGTGGCGAGTTGCAGGTGTTTGCCACGAGAACAAAAATCCCATGAACGGAAATGGGACGGGTCAGTGTTTAAAAGCTATTTCCCATGACTCAAAAGTGTTTGGACGGCAAAAGCGTTTAAAGCTTTTGTCTGTGACGCGCGCTAAACAATGGGAAAGTTCTTGGACTTGAAGAGCGGTATATAATAAATATGTCGCGGTTTCAAGTGGTAGAATTCACCGCTTACCAACGTTTTGGAGACGGGAGATTGTTGTTGAGAGTGACAGAATCCGTCAGGATAGCCGAGAGAATAAGGAAGGATTTTTCCTCGCGCTAGAACAATTGCTTGACGTCTGCTGTGCTCTTGCAATTCTGAGCATAAGAAGTGAAGTCAGCTGAAAACATAAGCTGAGGAATAGCCAGCACCAGATCTGCCTGGGAACTTTCTTCACCTCGCCGGACCACAGATACCTGTCGTAAGGAGCCATTTCAGGTGAAATGCAGACAGAGACATAATAATTAGGGAATATCCTTGCTCATCCAGAGAGAGAGAGAGAGAGAGAGAGAGGAGAAACGCCTGGCCACAGGAACAAGGCAGACCCCCTGCAGAGAGAAAGCCTCTGAAGAAACTGCTAGCCTCTTCGTGTTCACAGCGGGGAGAGAAATATTGTGTGTGTTTCTGTGATTACGCACCTCCAGTGACCGAGGAACGACATCGTTTTAGCCACAGCAAAGACTGAGCGGTGATGGAAGCTAAGATCAAACTACCCGTGTGAGTGTTGTGTTTTTTTTTTTTGGTGTCATGAATACTTTGGATACTCGAGGACCTATGTAAGTACTTTTTATCAGTATTTTCTTTGCGGTGCAGTGTGAACGAACAGACTTTTCGTTAGGACATATTTTCTGAAACACCGAAGAGGGCCAATGTTGGCCGGAAGTTATAGCTTTTTCACAATTAGATGAAGAATCCGGTGTAATGTATGCATATATCTATTAAATCCCTATTTTAATTGTTATACTGTGCCTCCATTGGTTCATTGGTGTAATGTGTCGGCTAATTGGCTAACGAGGTATTGGCGGATCCAGTGATTCGAATCCCAGCCCGGAATTAATTTAGCATCCTGATATCTGAAGAACAAAAGGTCGCTACAATATATATTGTGTTACTGTAAGAAACCGGGTACTTAACTTATAGTACAGATGATTATACGATGTCTATGAATCAGTCTTTGGACAATTTAAGACAAAAACTATTATGGCTATCAAGAGTAAATTTTATATTTAAGAGCTTTTTCTTTTTTGGTGAAATAATACTATAAAAAAGTACATTTCACATTTTTTAAAGATAACTGAAAATCATTGTTAGTTTAAAAAATTCAAGTTGCAAAGCATTTTGATGCTTTGAAAAGTCACGATGGAAATGCTTGATTTGTGAAAAGTCCTACAGAAAAAGGAAAAAAAATATTACAAACTCATTCAGAAAACAACAGGTGGCGCAGGGGTCTAAGCGATACCCTCGGATTACTCGTCCGGAAGAGGTCCGGGTTCGAATCCCGGTGAAGCATGGATGTTGTGTTTGTCTTACGGTGTTCTCCCTTCCCTGGAACCAGTGACCCTAAATTAAGGACGGGCGACTGCTTATAGCCCATTGAGTTGCTCACGGTGGTCGTTAAACCTCCACCTAAAGGAAAGAAAAGAACAAAAGCTCCGAAGAAAATAAAATGATTAAATCACTCGTATTAACCACACACAAAAATAAAATGATTAAATTACTCGTATTAACCACCCACAAAAACAAAATGATTAAATCACTGTATTAACCACACATAACTTAAAAGATATAAACATATTACATAAAGGAAAGAAAAGAAAAAAGCTCCGAAGAAAATAAAATGATTAAATCACTCGTATTAACCCCACACAAAAATAAAATGATTAAATCACTGTATTAACCACACATAACCTAAAAGATATAAACATATTACATAAAGGAAAGAAAAGAAAAAAGCTCCGAAGAAAATAAAATGATTAAATCACTCGTATTAACAACACAAAAAAATAAAATGATTAAACCACTGTATTAAACACACATAACTTAAAAGATATAGACATATTATATAAAGGAAAGAAAAGAAAAAAAGCTCCGAAGAAAATAAAATGATTAAATCACTCGTATTAACCACACACAAAAATAAAATGATTAAATTACTCGTATTAACCACACACAAAAACAAAATGATTAAATCACTGTATTAACCACACATAACTTAAAAGATATAAACATATTACATAAAGGAAAGAAAAGAAAAAGCTCCGAAGAAAATAAAATGATTAAATCACTCGTATTAAACATACACAAAAATAAAATGATTAAATCACTGTATTAACCACACATAACCTAAAAGATATAAACATATTACATAAAGGAAAGAAAAGAAAAAAGCTCCGAAGAAAATAAAATGATTAAATCACTCGTATTAACAACACAAAAAAATAAAATGATTAAATCACTGTATTAACCACACATAACTTAAAAGATATAAACATATTACATAAAGGAAAGAAAAGAAAAAAGCTCCGAAGAAAATAAAATGATTAAATCACTCGTATTAACCCCACACAAAAATAAAATGATTAAATCACTGTATTAACCACACATAACCTAAAAGATATAAACATATTACATAAAGGAAAGAAAAGAAAAAAGCTCCGAAGAATATAAAATGATTAAATCACTCGTATTAACCCCACACAAAAATAAAATGATTAAATCACTGTATTAACCACACATAACCTAAAAGATATAAACATATTACATAAAGGAGAGAAAAGAAAAAAGCTCCGAAGAAAATAAAACGATTAAATCACTCGTATTAACAACACAAAAAAATGAAATGATTAAATCACTGTATTAATCACACATAACTTAAAAGATATAAACATATTACATAAAGGAAAGAAAAGAAAAAAGCTCCGAAGAAAATAAAATGATTAAATCACTCGTATTAACCACACACAAAAATAAAATGATTAAATTACTCGTATTAACCACACACAAAAACAAAATGATTAAATCACTGTATTAACACACATAACTTAAAAGATATAAACATATTACATAAAGGAAAGAAAAGAAAAAAGCTCCGAAGAAAATAAAATGATTAAATCACTCGTATTAACCCCACACAAAAATAAAATGATTAAATCACTGTATTAACCACACATAACCTAAAAGATATAAACATATTACATAAAGGAAAGAAAAGAAAAAAGCTCCGAAGAAAATAAAATGATTAAATCACTCGTATGAACAACACAAAAAAATAAAATGATTAAATCACTGTATTAACCACACATAACTTAAAAGATATAAACATATTACATAAAGGAAAGTAAAGAAAAAAGCTCCGAAGAAAAGAAAATGATTAAATCACTCGTATTAACCACACACAAAAATAA
The DNA here is from genome assembly GCA_039090855.1 of Macrothele yani. Taxonomy (NCBI): domain Eukaryota; kingdom Metazoa; phylum Arthropoda; class Arachnida; order Araneae; family Macrothelidae; genus Macrothele; species Macrothele yani. The sequence continues at coordinate 233,056,963 of CM077034.1, read as the reverse complement.
AATGATTAAACCACTGTATTAACCACACATAACTTAAAAGATATAAACATATTACATAAAGGAAAGAAAAGAAAAAAGCTCCGAAGAAAAGAAAATGATTAAATCACTCGTATTAACCACAGACAAAAATAAAATGATTAAACCACTGTATTAAACACACATAACTTAAAAGATATAGACATATTATATAAAGGAAAGAAAAGAAAAAAGCTCCGAAGAAAATAAAATGATTAAATCACTCGTATTAACCACACACAAAAATAAAATGATTAAATTACTCGTATTAACCACACACAAAAACAAAATGATTAAATCACTGTATTAACCACACATAACTTAAAAGATATAAACATATTACATAAAGGAAAGAAAAGAAAAAGCTCCGAAGAAAATAAAATGATTAAATCACTCGTATTAACCCCACACAAAAATAAAATGATTAAATCACTGTATTAACCACACATAACCTAAAAGATATAAACATATTACATAAAGGAAAGAAAAGAAAAAAGCTCCGAAGAAAATAAAATGATTAAATCGCTCGTATTAACAACACAAAAAAATAAAATGATTAAATCACTGTATTAAACACACATAACTTAAAAGATATAAACATATTACATAAAGGAAAGAAAAGAAAAAAAGCTCCGAAGAAAATAAAATGAATAAATCACTCGTATTAACCACACACAAAAATAAAATGATTAAATCACTGTATTAACCACACATAACTTAAAAGATATAAACATATTACCTAAAGGAAAGAAAAGAAAAAAGCTCCGAAGAAAATAAAATGATTAAATCACTCGTATTAACCACACACAAAAATAAAATGATTAAATCACTGTATTAACCACACATAACTCAAAAGATATAAACATATTATATAAAGGAAAGAAAAGAAAAAAAGCTATGAAGAAAATAAAATGATTAAATCACTCGTATTAACCACACACAAAAATAAAATGTTTAAATCACTGTATTAACCACACATAACTCAAAAGATATAAACATATTATATAAAGGAAAGAAAAAAAAAAAGCTCCGAAGAAAATAAAATGATTAAATCACTCGTATTAACCACACACAAAAATAAATTGATTAAATCACTGTATTAACCACACATAACTTAAATATATAAACATATTACCTAAAGGAAAGAAAAGAAAAAAGCTCCGAAGAAAATAAAATGATTAAATCTCTCGTATTAACCACACAAAAGAATAAAATGATTAAATCACTGTATTAACCACACATAAGTTAAAAGATATAAACATAATATATAAAGGAAAGAAAAGAAAAAAAGCTCCGAAGAAAATAAAATGATTAAATCACTCGTATTAACCACATAAAAAAAATGTCATCGCAGCGTAATTTATTTCACGATGTACGTGTTGAATCTCCGACAGTCTGTGGCTCTGTGGTTAAAAGCGTGCGTTAACTATTTAAGCGGCACAGGTTCGATCCTGAGTGGAGCGATAGAATTATCTGTGTAAACGGCTGAAAAACACATAGTCGTCGCGCGGTTTTGCGGAATTTCAGTTTAAATACGGGAAAACCTGAAATGGATTTTTCTGAGATAAACCGAATTTTCGATTACCGAAAAATCTGTGAAAATACGAAAGTTAAAATAAACGGGCGCTTCTGGAGAAAACGGAAATTCTGTTAAAAGACTAACACTTAGAGGCAACTTTTTTTTTTTCTTGATTGGTGGTTTTACGACCACCCTAAGCAAATCAATGGGCTATAAGCAGTCTCCCGTCTCTAATTTCGGGCCACTGATTCCAGGGAAGGGAGAGAGCCAGTGCCGTAAGACAAACACAACATCCATACCTCACCGGAATTCGAAAACGGAACCCTTTCGGAGAAATGATCGGAGGCCATCTCTTAGACCAGGAGCGGCTTCGGCAACTTTGCTGCACGTTATTTTTAGAAATTTTCCGTGAATTCACACCACTTAATTTTTAGACTGCACGTAAACAAAAAATGGAACTTAATCGCTTAGACCACTGCGCCACCGGGGCAGCTTCGGCACCTTTGCTGCACGTTATTTTTAGAAATTATCCGTGAATTCACACCATTTAATTTTTAGACTGCACGTAAACAAAAAATGGAACTTAATCGCTTAAACCACTGCGCCACCGGGGCAGCTTCGGCAACTTTGCTGAACGTTATTTTTAGAAATTTTCCGTGAATTCACACCATTTAATTTTTAGGCTGCACGTAAACAAAAAATGGAACTTAATCGCTTAGACCACTGCGCCACCGGGGCAGCTTCGGCAACTTTGCTGCACGTTATTTTTAGAAATTTTCCGTGAATTCACACCACTTAATTTTTAGACTGCACGTAAACAAAAAATGGAACTTAATCGCTTAGACCACTGCGCCACCGGGGCAGCTTCGGCAACTTTGCTGCACGTTATTTTTAGAAATTTTCCGTGAATTCACACCATTTAATTTTTAGACTGCACGTAAACAAAAAATGGAACTTAATCGCTTAGACCACTGCGCCACCGGGGCAGCTTCGGCAACTTTGCTGCACGTTATTTTTAGAAATTTTCCGTGAATTCACACCACTTAATTTTTAGACTGCACGTAAACAAAAAATGGAACTTAATCGCTTAGACCACTGCGCCACCGGGGCAGCTTCGGCAACTTTGCTGCACGTTATTTTTAGAAATTTTCCGTGAATTCACACCATTTAATTTTTAGACTGCACGTAAACAAAAAATGGAACTTAATCGCTTAGACCACTGCGCCATCGGGGCAGCTTCGGCAACTTTGCTGCACGTTATTTTTAGAAATTTTCCGTGAATTCACACCACTTAATTTTTAGACTGCACGTAAACAAAAAATGGAACTTAATCGCTTAGACCACTGCGCCACCGGGGCAGCTTTGGCAACTTTGCTGCACGTTATTTTTAGAAATTTTCCGTGAATTCACACCATTTAATTTTTAGACTGCACGTAAACAAAAAATGGAACTTAATCGCTTAGACCACTGCGCCATCGGGGCAGCTTCGGCAACTTTGCTGCACGTTATTTTTAGAAATTTTCCGTGAATTCACACCATTTAATTTTTAGACTGCACGTAAACAAAAAATGGAACTTAATCGCTTAGACCACTGCACCACCGTGGCAGCTTCGGCAACTTTGCTGCACGTTATTTTTAGAAATTTTCCGTGAATTCACACCACTTAATTTTTAGACTGCACGTAAACAAAAAATGGAACTTAATCGCTTAGACCACTGCGCCACCGGGACAGCTTGGGCAACTTTGCTGCACGTTATTTTTAGAAATTTTCCGTGAATTCACACCATTTAATTTTTAGACTGCACGTAAACAAAAAATGGAACTTAATCGCTTAGACCACTGCGCCACCGGGACAGCTTTGGCAACTTTGCTGCACGTTATTTTTAGAAATTTTCCGTGAATTCACACCATTTAATTTTTAGACTGCACGTAAACAAAAAATGGAACTTAATCGCTTAGACCACTGCGCCACCGGGGCAGCTTCGGCAACTTTGCTGCACGTTATTTTTAGAAATTTTCCGTGAATTCACACCACTTAATTTTTAGACTGCACGTAAACAAAAAATGGAACTTAATCGCTTAGACCACTGCGCCACCGTGGCAGCTTCGGCAACTTTGCTGCACGATATTTTTAGAAATTTTTCGTGAATTCACACCACTTAATTTTAAGAGTGTACGTAACAAAAAAAAAACAACAACAAAAAAAGTGGAACTTACTTTTGAGCGCCCACACCTTTACTTGAGTGAGGTCGTGCATGTACTTCATGAGACCCCTCGCACATTTTGGCGATAGCCCTAGGAAATCGTTCAAATTTATTCGAGCCGTAATGGCTTTTACACCACCTCTAATGAAAATTTTGAGTGACTTTTCAAATTCCTGTGCCGCTCCTGTTATGACATCGTCATTGAGAACATCTACTGAATCTTCCGACGTAAAAAGGGGTGCGATGAGTCTCTCCGATTTTATATTATTGCGTCGGAATTGTTGCTCATCTGTTGCAGAAGACCCGACGGCAAGCACCAGTGCGATGGCAACGCACAGCACGAACATAACGAAATGCACGCCGTTCTTCATTCCTGTGTTCTGTGTGGAAGACTGACTTTTCACACATTCGCGCGGCCTCATAAGAACGGATAAACTCCCGATTGCATCCATGCCTCCATATTTTGAACATTTTGCGCGTTTAATTTCAAGGTAAACCATTCCGAGGGGATGAAAACGTTACATAACACGATTATTCCATTATCAGGAATTCTCTTCCATTTTGAAATGGAAACGACGGATTGTTCTCAAGGGTGAAAACTGGTTGGGTCTTAGCTTAGAAGGCGGAGATAGGAACATAAAGGACAAATGTAAAATAACCTGTGATACGCCTTGTTCGAGCTTTTTTTAGAAACGTGCAATTAAATCACGCGGAACTGATTGCCACGGAACGAACTCATTTGCGTTTGATATTTATGATTTGTTCCCCGCGATGTATTTTAGCCGACAATTTTTTTCATGCTTTGATCTTACGGATTTTTTACTGTTAATATTTAGTTGTCCATGGTAAATCCAGTTCTTCTTTAAGAATATTAAAATCAGGGTTGCCGACTAGGTGGCTCAGTGGTCTAAGCGATGGCTTCTGGTCATTCGTTCGAAAGAGGTCCGGGTTCGAATCCCGTGTGAGACGTGGATATGTTGTGTTTGTCTTAAGGCATTGGCTCTCTCTCCCTTCCCTGGAACCCGTGTCCCTAAATTAGGGACGCGCGACTGCTCATAGCCCATTGAGTTGCTCACGGTGCTCGTTAAACCCCAATAAAAATAAACAAGAAAGATGACACCGAATTTTCAGGTGTAACAAGCACGTCTTTTGTTTCCGTTCTGACGCAAATTAAATTTATCAAAGCTATTCAAAGTCAATGGAACCGGTATGGAAAACAATAGATCTGACCAAAGAAAGAAGATTTTCAATCGGGTTTTTAATCCCTCGGATATTGCTGTAAACGGAATCGTGAGCTTACGAACTCTTAGAAACAGAGTTATCGACAAAAATAAGATGTGATTTTACGTCCCTTGGTGGGAAAACCATGCATTATTTTAGGAAGAAAATATTCTCAAAAGTTTTTCCATATGAGCCGTATCGGTCTAAGAAAAAAAACAAGAAAGATGACACCGAATTTTCGTGTGTAATAAGCACGTCTTTTGAATCCGTTCTGACGCAAATTAAATTTATCAAAGCTATTCAAAGTCAATGGAACCGGTATGGAAAACAATAGATCTGACCAAAGAAAGAAGATTTTCAATCGTGTTTTTAATCCCTCAGATATTGCTGTAAGCGGAATCGTGAGCTTACGAACTCTTAAAAACAGAGATATCGACAAAAATAAGATGTGACTTTATGTCCCTTGGTGGGAAAACCATGCATTATTTTAGGAAGAAAGTATTCTCAAAAGGTGTATCCATATAAGCGGTATGGGTCCAAGAAAAAAAAATGAGTCGAGTTTTCAGGAGCCCAGACTTTGCAACAAATACTTCAGAAGCAGAAATTAACACTTATGACCCCTGGCGGCTAAACCATTCTTTACCAAACATTAGAAATTATGTAAAAAATATTTTTCATCAGGTCTTGTATGCAATACAGGAAGAATTTTTCAAATCAGAGCTTTAGGAGCAGAAATAACGCAGAAAACGCAATTTCCCTTTGTGCCCCGTAGCGGAAAGTCTATGATTTACTTGAAAATTTTGAATTTATAAGAAAAAAACATTTCGCATCGGAAACACTATCCAACAAAGAAGGAATTTTTTAAATCCTACGCTTAGAAGAAGAGATATTGACAAAAATAAGATATACATCTACGCCCCATGGCGCAGAAACCATGCGTTTTTTCAAGAAGAAAATTTTCCAAAAAGTAGTATCGGTCAACAAACGACGATTTTTTCAATCGAGAATTTAGAAGCTCATATTTTGCTGCAAATACAACAGAAGCGGAAATTAAGGCTTACGCCACCTGGTGGCCAAACCATTTCTTCCAAAAATTAGAAATTATGTGCAAAGGATTTCCCATCAGGAGCTGTATCCGGTGCAGAAAGAATTTTTCAAATCGGAGATTTAGAAGCAGAGATATAAAGGGAAACGCAATTTACCATTACGCCCCTAGCGGAAAGTCTATGAATTACTGGAAAATTTTGAAATTATATGAAAAACATGTCACACGGAAAACACTATACAACAAAGAAAGAATTTTTCAAATCGGACTCCTAGAAGTAGAGATATTGACAAAAATATGATGTACATCTACGCCCCCTGGCGGAGAAACTGTGGAATATTTTAAGAAGAAAATATTCCGAAAATGTTTATCGAAGTGAGTGGCCGCAGTCCACGGAAGAATTTTTTCAATCGATATTTTAGAAGCTCCGATTTTATGGCAAATACATCAGCAGCAAAAATTAACACTTACGTCCCCTGGTGGCCAAAGTATTCTTTACCAAAAATTTGAAATTATATGCATAAGGTTTTCCATCAGGAGATGTATCCGCTGAAAAAAGAAATTTTTAAATCGGAGTTTCAGAAGAAGAGTTATCGGGAAAAATGTAATTTACTTTAACGCCCCCTAGCGGAAAATTTATGCGTAATTTGAAAAAGTAACTATATCTAAATTACTCTTCGACATAAATGGAATCGAAAGATAAAAAAGAAAAAGTTTCAATCGGATGTTTAGAAGCAAATATGTGGAATAAAACGTATTTTTGAATTTGACATCATCTGCATTTACGCCCTCAACTAGCGAAATTGTACATCGTAAAAAACAAAACGAAATAAAGGATCATCATTTGCATATTTCAAGATTCCCAAAGCAAAAAGAATTTTTCAAATCGGACTAATAGTTGCAGAGATATCGTGGGTACAGACGGACGGACGGACGGACAAACCGATAACAGAAGCACGATCTTTTTTTACAAAAGACGTGCTAAAAAATACAGGGTTACTTTTTCAAGACATGAAACGATGAATATTCGACCGAATAAATTTCAGAATTGTTTAAGTCAAGTCAACTACATATTGAATTGCCTTTTACGAGTTTCAATTCGTGAGCCAGTCAAATTTTTAACAAGTACTACGGCGTGCAATTATCACTTAAGTCAGCTAATATGATTTTTTTATACCGTATTATGAATTAACATAACACACGACTCATATGAAGTTAAAATCTCCTTTATTTGCGTAAATACTAACACTCAATATTTGCCGAGCTTTCACACTCCGCTCGTAGGCTTCGTCTGTGCTACATGATCAGTGCCTTAGAAAAGTAACAGAAAATAAAAGGTTTGTTACTGTTCTGAGGTTGAGCTAGATTATCACAGCCTTTAAACAGTAACAGACGTTTCAAGTGAATTGTTTCAGGGTTGTCTGTCACTGTTCTAAGGCTCTGACGAAATATCCCAGGCTTAGGAGAGTGACAAACGTTTCAAATGAATTGTTTCAGCAATGCCTGTCACTGTTCTAAGGCTCTGACGAAATATCCCAGCCTTAGGAGAGTGACAGACGTTTCAAATGAGTTCTTTCAGCATTGTCTGTCACTTTTCTAAGGCTCTGATGAAATATCCCAGCCTTAGGAGAGTGACAGACGTTTCAAATGAATTGTTTCAGCATTGTCTGTCACTGTTCTAAGGCTCTGACGAAATATCCCAGCCTTAGGAGAGTGACAGACGTTTCAAATGAATTCTTTCAGCATTGTCTGTCACTGTTCTAAGGCTCTGACGAAATATCCCAGCCTTAGGAGACTGACAGACGTTTCAAATGAATTGTTTCAGCATTGTCTGTCACTGTTATAAGGATCTGACGAAATATCCCAGCCTTAGGAGAGTGACACACGTTTCAAATGAATTGTTTCAGTATTGTCTGTCACGGTTCTAAGACTGGCGAAATATCCCAGCCTTAGAAGAGTGACAGACGTTTCAAATGAATTGTTTCAGCATTGTCTGTCACTGTTCTAAGGCTCTGACGAAATATCCCAGCCTTAGGAGAGTGACAGACGTTTCAAATAAAATTGTTTCAGCATTGTCTGTCACTGTTCTAAGACTGAAGAAATATCCCAGCCTTACGAGAGTGACAGACGTTTCAAATAAATTGTTTCAGCATTGCCTGTAACTGTTCTAAGGCTCTGACAAAATATCCCAGCCTTAGGAGAGTGACAGACGTTTCAAATGAATTCTTTCAGCATTGTCTGTCACTGTTCTAAGGCTCTGACGAAATCCCAGCCTTAGGAAAGTGACAGACGTTTCAAATGAATTGTTTCAGCATTTTCTGTCACTGTTCTATGGCTCTGACGAAATATCCCAGCCTTAGGAGAGTGACAGACCTTTCAAATGAATTGTTTCAGCAATGCCTGTCACTGTTCTAAGGCTCTGGGATAAAATCCCAGCCTTAGGAGAGTGACAGACGTTTCAAATGAATTCTTTCAGCATTGTCTGTCACTGTTCTAAGGCTCTGACGAAATATTCCAGCTTTAGGAGGGTGACAGACGTTTCAAATGAATTGTTTCAGCATTGTCTTTCACAGTTCTAAGGCTCTGACGAAATATCCCAGCCTTAGGAGAGTGACACACGTTTCAAATGATGTGTTTCAGCATTGTCTGTCACTGTTCTAAGACTGACGAAATATCCCAGCCTTAGGAGAGTGACAGACGTTTCAAATGACTTGTTTCAGCATTGTCTGTCCCTGTTCTAAGGCTCTGACGAAATCCCAGCCGTAAGAGAGTGACAGACGTTTCAAATGAATTGTTTCAGCATTGTCTGTCACTGTTCTAAGGCTCTGACGAAATCCCACCCTTAAGAGAGTGGCAGACGTTTGAAATGAATTGTTTCAGCATTGTCTGTCACTGCTCTAAGGCTCTGACGAAATATCCCAGCCTTAGGAGAGGGACAGACGTTTCAAATGATTTGTTTCAGCATTGTCTGTCACTTTTCTAAGGCTCTGACGAAATATCCCAGCCTTAGGAGAGTGACAGACGTTTCAAATGAATTGGTTCAGCAATGCCTGTCACTGATCTAAGGCTCTGACGAAATATCCCAGCCTTAGGAGAGTGACAGACGTTTCAAATAAATTCTTTCAGCATTGTCTGTCACTGTTCTAAGGCTCTGACGAAATCCCAGCCTTAGGAAAGTGACAGACGTTTCAAATGAATTGTTTCAGCATTTTCTGTCACTGTTCTATGGATCTGACGAAATATCCCAACCTTAGGAGAGTGACAGACCTTTCAAATGAATTGTTTCAGCAATGCCTGCCACTGTTCTAAGGCTCTGACATAATATCCTAGCCTTAGGAGACTGACAGACGTTTCAAATGAATTCTTTCAGCATTGTCTGTCACTGTTCTAAGGCTCTGACGAAATCCCAGCCTTAGGAAAGTGACAGACGTTTCAAATGAATTGTTTCAGCATTTTCTGTCACTGTTCTATGGCTCTGACGAAATATCCCAACCTTAGGAGAGTGACAGACCTTTCAAATGAATTGTTTCAGCAATGCCTGCCACTGTTCTAAGGCTCTGACATAATATCCCAGCCTTAGGAGACTGACAGACGTTTCAAATGAATTCTTTCAGCATTGTCTGTCACTGTTCTAATTCTCTGGCGAAATCCCTGCCTTAAGAGAGTGACAGACGTTTCAAATGAATTGTTTCAGCATTGTCTGTCACTGTTCTAAGGCTCTGACGAAATCCCAGCCGTAAGAGATTGACAGACGTTTCAAATGAATTGTTTCAGCATTGTCTGTCACTGTTCTAATTCTCTGGCGAAATCCCTGCCTTAAGAGAGTGACAGACGTTTCAAATGAATTGTTTCAGCATTGTCTGTCACTGTTCTAAGGCTCTGACGAAATCCCAGCCGTAAGAGATTGACAGACGTTTCAAATGAATTGTTTCAGCATTGTCTGTCACTGCTCTAAGGCTCTGACGAAATATCCCAGCCTTAGGAGAGTGACAGACGTTTCAAATGATTTGTTTCAGCATTGTCTGTCACTTTTCTAAGGCTCTTACGAAATATCCCAGCCTTAGGAGAGTGACAGACGTTTCAAATGAATTGGTTCAGCAATGCCTGTCACTGATCTAAGGCTCTGTCGAAACATCCTAGCCTTAGGAGTGTGACAGACGTTTCAAATGAATTGTTTCAGCAATGCCTGTCACTGTTCTAAGGCTCTGACGAAATATCCCAGACTTAGGAGAGTGACAGACGTTTCAAATGAATTCTTTCAGCATTGTCTGCCACTTTTCTAAGGCTCTGATGAAATATCCCAGCCTTAGGAGAGTGACAGACGTTTCAAATGAATTGTTTCAGCATTGTCTGTCACTGTTCTAAGGCTCTGACGAAATATCCCAGCCTTAGGAGAGTGACAGACGTTTCAAATGAATTCTTTCAGCATTGTCTGTCACTGTTCTAAGGCTCTGACGAAATATCCCAGCCTTAGGAGAGTGACAGACGTTTCAAATGAATTGTTTCAGCATTGTCTGTCACTGTTATAAGGATCTGACGAAATATCCCAGCCTTAGGAGAGTGACACACGTTTCAAATGAATTGTTTCAGTATTGTCTGTCACGGTTCTAAGACTGGCGAAATATCCCAGCCTTAGGAGAGTGACAGACGTTTCAAATGAATTGTTTCAGCATTGTCTGTAACTGTTCTAAGGCTCTGACGAAATATCCCAGCCTTAGAAGAGTGACAGACGTTTCAAATGAATTCTTTCAGCATTGTCTGTCACTGTTCTAAGGCTCTGACGAAATCCCAGCCTTAGGAAAGTGACAGACGTTTCAAATGAATTGTTTCAGCATTTTCTGTCACTGTTCTATGGCTCTGACGAAATATCCCAACCTTAGGAGAGTGACAGACCTTTCAAATGAATTGTTTCAGCAATGCCTGCCACTGTTCTAAGGCTCTGACATAATATCCCAGCCTTAGGAGACTGACAGACGTTTCAAATGAATTCTTTCAGCATTGTCTGTCACTGTTCTAAGGCTCTGGCGAAATCCCTGCCTTAAGAGAGTGACAGACGTTTCAAATGAATTGTTTCAGCATTGTCTGTCACTGTTCTAAGGCTCTGACGAAATATTCCAGCTTTAGGAGGGTGACAGACGTTTCAAATGAATTGTTTCAGCATTGTCTGTCACAGTTCTAAGGCTCTGACGAAATATCCCAGCTTTAGGAGAGTGACACACGTTTCAAATGGATTGTTTCAGCATTCTCTGTCACTGTTCTAAGACTGGCGAAATATCCCAGGCTTAGGAGAGTGACAGACGTTTCAAATAAAATTGTTTCAGCATTGTCTGTCACTGTTCTAAGACTGAAGAAATGTCCCAGCCTTACGAGAGTGACAGACGTTTCAAATGAATTGTTTCAGCACTGTCTGTCACTGTTCTAAGGCTCTGACGAAATATCCCAGCCTTAGGAGAGTGACAGACCTTTCAAATGAATTGTTTCAGCAATGCCTGTCACTGTTCTAAGGCTCTGGCATAATATCCCAGCCTTAGGAGAGTGACAGACGTTTCAAATGAATTCTTTCAGCATTGTCTGTCACTGTTCTAAGGCTCTGACGAAATATTCCAGCTTTAGGAGGGTGACAGACGTTTCAAATGAATTGTTTCAGCATTGTCTTTCACAGTTCTAAGGCTCTGACGAAATATCCCCGTCTTAGGAGAGTGACACACGTTTCAAATGAATTGTTTCAGCATTGTCTGTCACTGTTCTAAGACTGACGAAATATCCCAGCCTTACGGGAGTGACAGACGTTTCAAATGACTTGTTTCAGCATTGTCTGTCCCTGTTCTAAGGCTCTGACGAAATCCCAGCCGTAAGAGAGTGACAGACGTTTCAAATGAATTGTTTCAGCATTGTCTGTCACTGTTCTAAGGCTCTGACGAAATCCCACCCTTAAGAGAGTGGCAGACGTTTGAAATGACGTGTTTCAGCATTGTCTGTCACTGTTCTAAGGCTCTGACGATATATCCCAGCCTTAGGAGAGTGACAGACGTTTCAAATGAATTGTTTCAGCATTGTCTGTCACTGCTCTAAGGCTCTGACGAAATATCCCAGCCTTAGGAGAGTGACAGACGTTTCAAATGATTTGTTTCAGCATTGTCTGTCACTTTTCTAAGGCTCTGACGAAATATCCCAGCCTTAGGAGAGTGACAGACGTTTCAAATGAATTGTTTCAGCAATGCCTGTCACTGATCTAAGGCTCTGTCGAAACATCCTAGCCTTAGGAGTGTGACAGACGTTTCAAATGAATTGTTTTAGCATTGTCTGTCACTGTTCTAAGGCTCTGACGAAATATCCCAGCCTTAGGAGAGTGACAGACGCTTCAAATGAATTGTTTCTGTATTGTCTGTCGCTGTTCTAAAGCTCTGACGAATATCCCAGCCTTAGGAGAGTGACAGACGTTTCAAGTGAATTGTTTCAGCATTGTCTGTCACTGCTCTAAGGCTCTGACGAAATATCCCAGCCTTAGGAGAGTGACAGACGTTTCAAATGAATTGTTTCAGCATTGTCTGTCACTGTTTTATGGCTCTGACGAAATATCCCAGCCTTAGGAGAGTGACAGACGTTTCAAATGAATTGTTTCAGCATTGTCTGTCACTGTTCTAAGGCTCTGACGAAATATCCCAGCCTTAGGAGAGTGACAGACGTTTCAAATGAATTCTTTCAGCATTGTCTGTGACTTTTCTAAGGCTCTGATGAAATATCCCAGCCTTAGGAGAGTGACAGACGTTTCAAATGAATTGTTTCAGCATTGTCTGTCACTGTTCTAAGGCTCTGACGAAATATCCCAGCCTTAGGAGAGTGACAGACGTTTCAAATGAATTCTTTCAGCATTGTCTGTCACTGTTCTAAGGCTCTGACGAAATATCCCAGCCTTAGGAGAGTGACAGACGTTTCAAATGAATTGTTTCAGCATTGTCTGTCACTGTTATAAGGATCTGACGAAATATCCCAGCCTTAGGAGAGTGACACACGTTTCAAATGAATTGTTTCAGTATTGTCTGTCACGGTTCTAAGACTGGCGAAATATCCCAGCCTTAGGAGAGTGACAGACGTTTCAAATGAATTGTTTCAGCATTGTCTGTAACTGTTCTAAGGCTCTGACGAAATATCCCAGCCTTAGAAGAGTGACAGACGTTTCAAATGAATTCTTTCAGCATTGTCTGTCACTGTTCTAAGGCTCTGACGAAATCCCAGCCTTAGGAAAGTGACAGACGTTTCAAATGAATTGTTTCAGCATTTTCTGTCACTGTTCTATGGCTCTGACGAAATATCCCAACCTTAGGAGAGTGACAGACCTTTCAAATGAATTGTTTCAGCAATGCCTGCCACTGTTCTAAGGCTCTGACATAATATTCCAGCCTTAGGAGACTGACAGACGTTTCAAATGAATTCTTTCAGCATTGTCTGTCACTGTTCTAAGGCTCTGGCGAAATCCCTGCCTTAAGAGAGTGACAGACGTTTCAAATGAATTGTTTCAGCATTGTCTGTCACTGTTCTAAGGCTCTGACGAAATATCCCAGCCTTAGGAGAGTGACAGACGTTTCAAATGAATTGTTTCAGCATTGTCTGTAACTGTTCTAAGGCTCTGACGAAATATCCCAGCCTTAGGAGAGTGACAGACGTTTCAAATGAATTCTTTCAGCATTGTCTGTCACTGTTCTAAGGCTCTGGCGAAATCCCTGCCTTAAGAGAGTGACAGACGTTTCAAATGAATTGTTTCAGCATTGTCTGTCACTGTTCTAAGGCTCTGACGAAATATTCCAGCTTTAGGAGGGTGACAGACGTTTCAAATGAATTGTTTCAGCATTGTCTGTCACAGTTCTAAGGCTCTGACGAAATATCCCAGCTTTAGGAGAGTGACACACGTTTCAAATGAATTGTTTCAGCATTCTCTGTCACTGTTCTAAGACTGGCGAAATATCCCAGCCTTAGGAGAGTGACAGACGTTTCAAATAAAATTGTTTCAGCATTGTCTGTCACTGTTCTAAGACTGAAGAAATGTCCCAGCCTTACGAGAGTGACAGACGTTTCAAATGAATTGTTTCAGCACTGTCTGTCACTGTTCTAAGGCTCTGACGAAATATCCCAGCCTTAGGAGAGTGACAGACCTTTCAAATGAATTGTTTCAGCAATGCCTGTCACTGTTCTAAGGCTCTGGCATAATATCCCAGCCTTAGGAGAGTGACAGACGTTTCAAATGAATTCTTTCAGCATTGTCTGTCACTGTTCTAAGGCTCTGACGAAATATTCCAGCTTTAGGAGGGTGACAGACCTTTCAAATGAATTGTTTCAGCATTGTCTTTCACAGTTCTAAGGCTCTGACGAAATATCCCCGTCTTAGGAGAGTGACACACGTTTCAAATGAATTGTTTCAGCATTGTCTGTCACTGTTCTAAGGCTCTGACGAAATATCCCAGCCTTAGGAGAGTGACAGACGTTTCAAATGAATTGTTTCAGCATTGTCTGTCACTGTTATAAGGATCTGACGAAATATCCCAGCCTTAGGAGAGTGACACACGTTTCAAATGAATTGTTTCAGTATTGTCTGTCACGGTTCTAAGACTGGCGAAATATCCCAGCCTTAGGAGAGTGACAGACGTTTCAAATGAATTGTTTCAGCATTGTCTGTAACTGTTCTAAGGCTCTGACGAAATATCCCAGCCTTAGAAGAGTGACAGACGTTTCAAATGAATTCTTTCAGCATTGTCTGTCACTGTTCTAAGGCTCTGACGAAATCCCAGCCTTAGGAAAGTGACAGACGTTTCAAATGAATTGTTTCAGCATTTTCTGTCACTGTTCTATGGCTCTGACGAAATATCCCAACCTTAGGAGAGTGACAGACCTTTCAAATGAATTGTTTCAGCAATGCCTGCCACTGTTCTAAGGCTCTGACATAATATTCCAGCCTTAGGAGACTGACAGACGTTTCAAATGAATTCTTTCAGCATTGTCTGTCACTGTTCTAAGGCTCTGGCGAAATCCCTGCCTTAAGAGAGTGACAGACGTTTCAAATGAATTGTTTCAGCATTGTCTGTCACTGTTCTAAGGCTCTGACGAAATATCCCAGCCTTAGGAGAGTGACAGACGTTTCAAATGAATTGTTTCAGCATTGTCTGTAACTGTTCTAAGGCTCTGACGAAATATCCCAGCCTTAGGAGAGTGACAGACGTTTCAAATGAATTCTTTCAGCATTGTCTGTCACTGTTCTAAGGCTCTGACGAAATCCCAGCCTTAGGAAAGTGACAGACGTTTCAAATGAATTGTTTCAGCATTGTCTGTCACTGTTCTAAGGCTCTGACGAAATATCCCAGCCTTAGGAGAGTGACAGACGTTTCAAATGAATTGTTTCAGCATTGTCTGTCACTGTTATAAGGATCTGACGAAATATCCCAGCCTTAGGAGAGTGACACACGTTTCAAATGAAATTGTTTCAGTATTGTCTGTCACGGTTCTAAGACTGGCGAAATATCCCAGCCTTAGGAGAGTGACAGACGTTTCAAATGAATTGTTTCAGCATTGTCTGTAACTGTTCTAAGGCTCTGACGAAATATCCCAGCCTTAGAAGAGTGACAGACGTTTCAAATGAATTCTTTCAGCATTGTCTGTCACTGTTCTAAGGCTCTGACGAAATCCCAGCCTTAGGAAAGTGACAGACGTTTCAAATGAATTGTTTCAGCATTTTCTGTCACTGTTCTATGGCTCTGACGAAATATCCCAACCTTAGGAGAGTGACAGACCTTTCAAATGAATTGTTTCAGCAATGCCTGCCACTGTTCTAAGGCTCTGACATAATATTCCAGCCTTAGGAGACTGACAGACGTTTCAAATGAATTCTTTCAGCATTGTCTGTCACTGTTCTAAGGCTCTGGCGAAATCCCTGCCTTAAGAGAGTGACAGACCTTTCAAATGAATTGTTTCAGCAATGCCTGCCACTGTTCTAAGGCTCTGACATAATATCCCAGCCTTAGGAGACTGACAGACGTTTCAAATGAATTGTTTCAGCATTGTCTGTCACTGTTCTAAGGCTCTGACGAAATATTCCAGCTTTAGGAGGGTGACAGACGTTTCAAATGAATTGTTTCAGCATTGTCTGTCACAGTTCTAAGGCTCTGACGAAATATCCCAGCTTTAGGAGAGTGACACACGTTTCAAATGAATTGTTTCAGCATTTTCTAAGACTGGCGAAATATCCCAGCCTTAGGAGAGTGACAGACGTTTCAAATAAAATTGTTTCAGCATTGTCTGTCACTGTTCTAAGACTGAAGAAATGTCCCAGCCTTACGAGAGTGACAGACGTTTCAAATGAATTGTTTCAGCACTGTCTGTCACTGTTCTAAGGCTCTGACGAAATATCCCAGCCTTAGGAGAGTGACAGACCTTTCAAATGAATTGTTTCAGCAATGCCTGTCACTGTTCTAAGGCTCTGGCATAATATCCCAGCCTTAGGAGAGTGACAGACGTTTCAAATGAATTCTTTCAGCATTGTCTGTCACTGTTCTAAGGCTCTGACGAAATATTCCAGCTTTAGGAGGGTGACAGACGTTTCAAATGAATTGTTTCAGCATTGTCTTTCACAGTTCTAAGGCTCTGACGAAATATCCCCGTCTTAGGAGAGTGACACACGTTTCAAATGAATTGTTTCAGCATTGTCTGTCACTGTTCTAAGACTGACGAAATATCCCAGCCTTACGAGAGTGACAGACGTTTCAAATGACTTGTTTCAGCATTGTCTGTCCCTGTTCTAAGGCTCTGACGAAATCCCAGCCGTAAGAGAGTGACAGACGTTTCAAATGAATTGTTTCAGCATTGTCTGTCACTGTTCTAAGGCTCTGACGAAATCCCACCCTTAAGAGAGTGGCAGACGTTTGAAATGACGTGTTTCAGCATTGTCTGTCACTGTTCTAAGGCTCTGACGATATATCCCAGCTTTAGGAGAGTGACAGACGTTTCAAATGAATTGTTTCAGCATTGTCTGTCACTGCTCTAAGGCTCTGACGAAATATCCCAGCCTTAGGAGAGTGACAGACGTTTCAAATGATTTGTTTCAGCATTGTCTGTCACTTTTCTAAGGCTCTGACGAAATATCCCAGCCTTAGGAGAGTGACAGACGTTTCAAATGAATTGTTTCAGCAATGCCTGTCACTGATCTAAGGCTCTGTCGAAACATCCTAGCTTTAGGAGTGTGACAGACGTTTCAAATGAATTGTTTTAGCATTGTCTGTCACTGTTCTAAGGCTCTGACGAAATATCCCAGCCTTAGGAGAGTGACAGACGCTTCAAATGAATTGTTTCTGCATTGTCTGTCGCTGTTCTAAAGCTCTGACGAATATCCCAGCCTTAGGAGAGTGACAGACGTTTCAAGTGAATTGTTTCAGCATTGTCTGTCACTGCTCTAAGGCTCTGACGAAATATCCCAGCCTTAGGAGAGTGACAGACGTTTCAAATGAATTGTTTCAGCATTGTCTGTCACTGTTCTAAGGCTCTGACGAAATATCCCAGCCTTAGGAGATTGACAGACGTTTCGAATGGATTGTTTCAGCTTTGTATGTTACTGTTCTAAGGCTGATCTACATAATCAGAGACTTAAAACAGCAACAAACGTTTCAGGTGAATTTTTTCAACGTTGTCTATTACTGTCCTAAAGCTTTGTTCATCTAGCCCAGCTTTAAAACATTAACATAGTTTCAAATGGATTGTTTCAGCGTTGTCTGTTACTGACTGTTCTAAGGCTCTAATAATCTAGAACAGTAACAGGCGTTTGAAATGAATTGTTTCGACATTGTCTGTTACTGACTGTTCTAAGGTTCTAATGATCTAGAACAGTAAGAGGCGTTTCAAATGAGCCAAAATGCTCATTTGAAACGCCACTTACTGTTCTAGATGATTCAAATCAGCCCAAGATCGAACTTTATATTGCGAGATACACTGAAGAGCAATTGAATTAGAGATACCTGTCTAGTAACGTGTAGCACCATCTTTCGCCCTGATGACGGCGGCGATTCGTCTCGGCATGGACTCGACAAGACACCGGAAGCGTTGGGAAGCCATACGGATCCACGACCCCTGAACAAGCTCCCACAGTTCACCAAGATTTCATGGAGGGGGGTCATCTCTCTCGATGGCATTACAGATGTGCTGAGGTCAGGTGACCTAGCTGGCCAAGGAAGCGATGTCACGTCGGTGGAGTGTTCATCCAACCATTCGGATACAATTCGGGAGCTGCATTGTCTTGTTGCAGGATGAGGTCCCCAGTGGGATGTTGAAGACGCACAAACGGGAGCAAATGATCGTCCAGGATATCCCAGTAACGTTGACATGTCAGGGAAGATGTCACACGTACCAGGGGTCCGATTTCAGTCGACGTAAACAGTCCCCAGACGAGAATGCCACCCCCACCAGCTTGAAGAGTACCCTGCTGGCAAGAATGATCCATCGCTTCATGTGGTTTGCGCCGTACTCCTATCCTGCCATTCGCATGTACCAACGTGAATCTCGACTCATCAGTCCAGGCAACATTTTTCCACATGTCTAGGGCCCAGTGGCGATTTTCCCGCGCCCATGCTAATCTTTGCACCCTGTGATGTGCGGTCAGCAGCGGTACCCTCGTGGGACGATGGCTTCTGTAACCCATAGCGAGGAGATGGTTCTGGATGGTGTGCCTGCTTGCACGTTTTTGTGCACCAGCGTTAAATTGCCGAGTGATTTCTTGCACTGTGGCCCGTCTATCCGCTGTTACAACGCGAGCTAGTCGACGATGACCCCGCTCATCCACACGCTGTTGTCCACGGCAGTTGGCCCTTGTAGGGATGGTTTTACCGGATTCGATGTACTCACGGTGCACCCGTGACACAGTGGCTCGTAAAAATTCCAGTGCTTGCACGACATCCGAGATGGAGTGACCCATTCGTCGGGCCCTGACAATTTGTCCACGATCAAATGTCCTTAGATCCTTCGTCTTACACATACTGCGTCCGACTGTTAGTGATTCCCGTCGCATCACTCCTTATATTGTCGGATCGCTGCGTACGTCATGTCGTTTCCGTTTACAGGGCCGCCCACAGCGCCACATTTGCATAACGCCAGCTGTCTATAATTCAAGTGCTTTTCAGTGTAGAGAGCGTTGAAAATCCGAAAGCCAAAATGCGTTTCATCCGAGTTTGACTCGAGAGCAATGCTCGGTTCGGACTCAATTTTAAGAGCCTGAGCCCGAAGTATGCCGGCCCGAGACCGAATTTTATTTTGCGAGATAGATCCCGGGCCCGAACGAGCTTGAAAACTATGATTAACCTGTTTAAGCATTAAGAAAATATCTCCTCTTTCAGATTTCCTCTCTTTCCTCCCCGTAGAATTAACCGATGTACACTGAGGAGACAGAAAAACTGGTACAGACGAGCTTATGCAAAATACACTACCTACCAACAAGTAATTGGACACCCCTGCAATCGACGATATCTGCGGTCCTGATACACGTCACGGCCGCCGCCGTTAAATATCGTGTGGGAAACAACAACGCAACCAGTCGGATGCAAGATGCCACGCAGTTCAGAGCTCTCTGATTTCGAGAAAGGTGTAATCGTCGGGTATCACAGAAATGGCCGATGACATATCCAGCGAGTTGAAGTACCCAAAATAGACAGTGGCCTACGTGATTGGCTAGTGGAAGATGAGAGGTGACTGTCGGAATGTGCCCCGACCCGGCAGACCCACAAAACTGGGAGTTAGAGACCGACGGGTGCTGGCCAGAGAAATTCGGAAGAACCGCACTAAATCGATGGGCCATATCCGGAAGGAGTTTCAACAGGCATCCGGGAGTGTTCTTTCGATGAATACCATCCGTAAGGAAGCCCATCTGCTCGGTTATCATGGACCCACAAGCCTTTGATCACCAAGTCCAATAGCGCTGCTCGGCTAACGTGGTGCAAATAACGTCGAGAGTGGACCGTTGAACAGTGGAAACAGGTTCTCTGGAGCGACGAATCAAGGTTCACCCTCTACCGTTCGGATGGCAGGGTCTGGGTTTGGCGTCTGCCTGGAAAACGCCTCCTGCCGGAATGTATTGTGCCAACTGTGAAGTTCGGCGGCGGTGGAATTATGCTATGGGGGTGTTTCTCCTGGTATGGCACGAGACCCTTGGTCGCAATTCCTGGTAGACTCAACGCCGAGACCTACTGCACCATTTTGGATGACCATGCGCTTCCTACGTTGTGGCAGTTTTACGGGGTGGACCCATGTTACTTTCAGGATGACAATGCCACCTGTCATGTTGCGAGGTCCACCATGGCTTGGTATGGTGACAATGGGGTTAATCGAATGGACTGGCCCCGGACCTTAACCCTATCGAGCATCTCTGGGACGAGTTGGAGCGTCGACTTAAGGGTCCGAAATCGGTGAAGGAACTGACCTGTCTTCTCCAAGCCGAGTGGAAGAAAATACCGCTAGCCGTCGTACAACGCCTGGTTGAGAGTATGCACAGCTGTAATCGCCGCTCGTGGAGGCTCCACCAACTATTGAAGGTGAATAAACTTCGTTTTCCTTTGCTATCACAGGTGTGCAATTACTTGTTGGTAGATAGTGTATATGTTCGCACAATAACTCGCGTAAAAATGGTTCGATTTCAATGAAATTTAGTATGTGGCAGGGAACCACTTAGGGACAAACCCTGTCGAAAAAGGGAGAAGTGGGGTCAAAGGTCAGGTCATAGGAGCGGGATCCATTCCATTGCCCTTATGCGTCATAACTTGCGTAAAAGTGGTTAGATTTCGGCGAAAGTTTAGTATGTAGTAAGGGACCAGCCGGGGACGAACCCTATTGAAAATGAGCGAAATGGGGGTCAAAGGTCAGGCATAGGAGCAGGGTCCACTCAATCGCCCTTATGCGTTATAACGTATGTAAACATACTTCGATTGAGACAAAACTTTATCATGTTGTTCCGGAAGTTCACTTTACCTGTTCTGCTGAATATTATCGAAATTAGGTCAAAGGTCAGGTCATAGCAGCGACGTTTATTCTATAACCATTATCCTCATAACTTGAGTAATAACTTGAGCAATGATTTCTAGTATACACAGTGTGGCAAAGAATTTTTAAGACTGGGTCTGTACAATGAAATAGAAACAAGAAATTATAATTTGTTTTGGTTTGTTATTCAAAATAAGTCCCTCCGGCTTCAATACACTTGTTACAGCGATTTAATAATGATTCGAATGCCTGTTCCTGTTCACTTTGAGGAATTGCCTGCAAAGCACGCATCGAAGCTGTTTCTATGGTCGAAATATCATCAAAATAACACCCTTTTAGCGCCATTTTAAGTTTTGGGAATAAAGAAAAGTCACAGGGTGCTAAATCAGGCGAATACGGTGGGTGATTCAACACACAGACGTTATTTTTCGCTAAAAATCTACGAACAAGGAGTGAGGTGTGACTGGGTGCATTATCGTGCAACAAACACCAACTGTTTTCATCCCGATATTCTGGACGAATGCGACGAATTCTGCCCATCAAACGCTTCAAAGCATTTAAATAAAACTCACCAGTAATTGTTTGTCCACTTGGAGCAAATTTTTTGCGGATAATACCCTTACTATCGAAGAATGTAATGAGCATTGTTTTGATTTTCGATGGAACTTTTCTTGGTTTTTTGGCTTGTGGCGAGTTTTTTGACTTCCATTCCGCACTTTGTCGCTTTGTTTTAGGATCACATTGAAAACACCATGTTTCATCACCTGTAACAATCGATTTTAAGAAGTTTGGACCATTTTCAGCGGCCGAAATGATGTCTCTGCAGTGTGCACTTCTCCTTGATTTTTGTTCATTGGTTAACGTGTGTGGAACAAATTTAGCACAGACTTTTGTTTTGCCCAAATCTTCATGCAGGATGGTTCGAATCGTTTCTTTGTTGATGTTTAAAGACTCTTCCATCATTCTTAGTGACGCACATCGATTGTTTGCCACGAAATCACGCACTTTTTCAATAATCTCAGGTGTCCTAGATGAACTTGGTCTTCCGGTATGCTTATCATCTTCTAGCGTCCAAAAACGTTTGTGCCACAGGAAAACATTTAATCTACTTAAAGAAAACTCACCGTGAACGTGTTTCATCATTTGGTACGTAGGCACTTTTATCAAGTTTTGCGTTAAATTTAATAACAGCCCTTTGTTCCATCTTAATAATTGAACATGAAACAAATTTGACTTCTCTAATGAACGGCCGTTTCGTTTGAGTTACTTTAACAACTGCGCAGTACTTTTGGCAGAAAGCAAGCAGATGGTCACGGTTTATAACGCATTCGCGATTACACTGGTGGCGCCACCGTAGGCTGAAATCTAGCTCCAGTCTTAAAAATTATTTGACGCATTGTGTATAGAAGTCATAACTACACACTTCTGACGTTGAATAAGAATAAAGCAGAGCCAGAAGTTCTGCGAAACTATACTCGATGCTAATAAAGCATTCAATTGTAAATAAACGTTGATAATTATTCTTCATTTCTAGTATGTTGGAAAGCGTATCATAACCAATGCATCGCATGATTTTGCGAACTTTTTTTTCTTTTTTTACGCGTTCCAGCCGTAGGTTGAAGAAGCCTATATGCTCCGGCTTTCTACGTCTTTCTGTCTGTTCGTCCGTACGATAACTCGCGTAAAAATGGTTCGATTTCAATGAAATTTTAGTATATGGTAGGGGACTACCTGGGAAGGAACCCTATTGAAAATGGGCGAAATGGATTTAAGATCAGAATATACGAGCGGGATCCATTCCATTGCATTTACGAGTCATAACTTACATAAAAATGCTTCGATTGCGACAAAACGTTAGTATGTTGTTCCGGAGGTATACTGAACTCGTTCTGTTGAATATAATAGAAATGGGATCAAAGGTCAGGCCACAAGAGTGAGATTTATTCTTTTTTTTTATTTTCATTGGAGGTTTAACGACCACCGTGAGCAACTCAATGGGCTATAAGCAGTCGCCCGTCCCTAATTTAGGGTCACTGGTTCCAGGGAAGGGAGAGAGCCAGTGCCGTAAGACAAACACAACATCCATTGACTGATTGGAGGTTTAACGACCACCGTGAGCAACTCAATGGGCTATAAGCAGTCGCCCGTCCCTAATTTAGGGTCACTGGTTCCAGCGAAGGGAGAGAGCCAGTGCCGTAAGACAAACACAACATCCATTGATTGATTGGAGGTTTAACGACCACCGTGAGCAACTCAATGGGCTATAAGCAGTCGCCCGTCCCTAATTTAGGGTCACTGGTTCCAGGGAAGGGAGAGAGCCAGTGCCGTAAGACAAACACAACATCCATTGATTGATTGGAGGTTTAACGACCACCGTGAGCAACTCAATGGGCTATAAGCAGTCGCCCGTCCCTAATTCCGGGTCACTGGTTCCAGGGAAGGGAGCGAGCCAGTGCCGTAAGACAAACACAACATTCATGCCTCACCGGGATACGAACCCGATCCCCTTTCGGACGAATGATCAGAGGCCAGCGCCTTAGACCACTGCGCCACCGGGGCGGCTGAGATTTATTCCACAGCCATTATCCTCATAACTTAAGTAATGATTTCTGATACGTTGGAAAGCGTATCAAAATCAATGCATTGCATGATTTTACTAACTTGTTTATTTTTGGAAGTTTAACGACCACCGTGAGCAACTCAATGGGCTATAAGCAGCCGCCCGTCCCTAATTCCGGGTCACTGGTTCCAGGGAAGGGAGCGAGCCAGTGCCGTAAGACAAACACAACATCCATGCCTCTGTATTAGGGCTTGGTGCTGAGTTCTATTTCAGCGCCCTGTGTGGAGGATTCGTTTGATGCTTCCTTTGGAGTAAGTTTGGTATCGGTGGTATAATCCGTAATTCTCCCAACTGGGGCAGATAAATACAATACAAAGCATAGAAAAGTAAGTCGACTGAGGCTAAATTTTGCAGTGAGGAAAACTTTTATTCAGATGTTACGGGGAATGTCTTTAAGCCTTGTCCTGATCTCCGTTCTTTCTACATACACTGACGGAAAAAAATCCCAACACCACGAAAAAATAGTTGTAGAGGAATGAAATGGCGGCAATACATTTGTACATGTAACATATTTAATGGATTAAGGTTTCAAGATCACAGCTTATTGTAAGCGCGAGAAGAGCCATTTTGAATGTGAAATTCTGGTACAATCATAACCGGTGTAACCGCCAGAATGTTGAATGCAAGCACGCAAACGTTCATGCATTGTGTCGTACAGGTGCTGGATGTCAGTTTGTGGGATAGAGTTCCATGCCTGCTGCACTTGGTCGGTCAATACAGGGACGGTTAATGTTGGTTTGGGGTGACGCTGGAGTTGTCGTCCAATGATGTCCCATACGTGCTCTATTGGTGAAAGATCTGGTGATCTAGCAGGCCACGGCAACATTTCGACACTCTGTAGAGCATGTTGGGTTACAACAGCGGTATGCGGGCGAGCGTGATGCTGTTGGAAAACACCCCCTGGAATGCTGTTCATGAAAGGCAGCACAACAGGTTGAATCACCAGACCGACGTACAACTGTGCCGTCAGGGTGCGTTGGATAGCCACGAGAGTGCTCCTGCTGTCATAGGAAATTGCTCTCCAGACCATAACTCCAGGTGTAGGTCCAGTGTGTCTCGGCCGCAGACAGGTTGGTTGCAGGCGCTCACCTGGCCTCCTTCTAACCAACACACGGCCATCACTGGAACCCAGGCAGAACCGGCTTCCATCAAAAAACACAACAGATCTCCACTCCGTCCTCCAATGAGCTCAAGCTTGACACCACTGACGTCGCAAACGGCAGTGGTTTGGAGTAAGTGGAATGCACGCTACAGGGCGCTTCTGGCTCGGAGCTGTCCTTCAAGTAACTGATTTGTAACAGTTCGTTGTGTCACTGTGGTGGCAACTGCAGCTCGAATTGCTGCCGCCGACGCGGTACGATGCGCCACGGCCATACGCCGTACACGGCGGTCTTCCCTCTCAGTAGTGCCACGTGGCCGGCCGGAACCCGGTCTTCTTGAGGCAGTACCTTCCCTTGACCACCGCTGCCAACAATCATGCACAGTGGCCACATTCCTGCCAAGTCGTTCTGCAATATTGCGGAAAGAAAATCCACCTTCTCGTAGCCCTATTACACGACCTCGTTCAAACTCCGTGAGCTGTTGATAATGGCTTCTTCGTCTTCTTAAAGGCATTCTTGACTAACATCAACACACTACGTCGAATCTCAACGATAACCAACGCTCACGAACGTTACAGCGCGTGTTTACAGCAAACCTGCTTTGCATGTTCCGAGGGACGCTACTAGCGCCACACGTATGCGCCGAGCGCGAAATGTGCATAGACGTCATCTTACAGATGTACTCTCACCGCCTACCAACTGTCGTTTATCTAACACAACCCCTTCTTGGTGTTGCGATTTTTTCCGCCAGTGTATTAACCCATCATGATCTCTTTTCGTATCCTCTATCATCGGCCGCATTCCATCGTGATTCATTTTCCCCCTCGATACTAGCACCCCCGTTTTAAGATTTCCTGCTTCGTCGACCTTCTGCCACCGAGTTCTCTCTGCTCTTTTCTTCCCCAAACTCTCTCCCGTGTCAAGTCAGACGAAAATTCCTCCTAAGCAAAGCCACACCCTAAAGATACCTCCTCTCCAAAATTGCAAGTTTCATTAATTGGCTCGGTGGCTCCCTCTGCATCGGACAGCTTGGGACGGCGGAGAAGCAAGAAAGTCCAGTTTTATTCTTCTCACATCGACGAAACTATAAATCGCCGCCCCGATGCCGCAGGGGTCTAAGGCGCTGGCCTCTGATCATTCGTCGGTAAGGGGTCCGGGTTCGAATCCCGGTGAGGCATGGATGTTGGTGTTTGTCTTACGGCACTGGCTCTCTCCCTTCCCTGGAACCAGTGACCCTAAATTAGGGACGGGCGACTGCTTATAGCCCATTCAGTTGCTCACGGTGGTCGTTAAACCTCCAATCAATCAATGGATGTTGTGTTTGTCTTACGGCACTGGCTCTCTCCCTTCCCTGGAACCAGTGACCCTAAATTAGGGACGGGCGACTGCTTATAGCCCATTGAGTTGCTCACGGTGGTCGTTAAGCCTCCAATCAATCAATGGATGTTGTGTTTGTCTTACGGCACTGGCTCTCTCCCTTCCCTGGAACCAGTGACCCTAAATTAGGGACGGGCGACTGCTTATAGCACATTGAGTTGCTCACGGTGGTCGTTAAACCTCCAATCAATCAATGGATGTTGTGTTTGTCTTACGGCACTGGCTCTCTCCCTTCCCTGGAATCAGTGACCCTAAATTAGGGACGGGCGACTGCTTATAGCCCATTGAGTTGCTCACGGTGGTCGTTAAACCTCCAATCAATCAATGGATGTTGTGTTTGTCTTACGGCACTGGCTCTCTCCCTTCCCTGGAATCAGTGACCCTAAATTAGGGACGGGCGACTGCTTATAGCCCATTGAGTTGCTCACGGTGGTCGTTAAACCTCCAATCAATCAATGGATGTTGTGTTTGTCTTACGGCACTGGCTCTCTCCCTTCCCTGGAATCAGTGACCCTAAATTAGGGACGGGCGACTGCTTATAGCACATTGAGTTGCTCACTGTGGTCGCTAAACCTCCAATCAATCAATGGATGTTGTGTTTGTCTTACGGCACTAACATCTCTCCCTTCCCTGGAATCAGTGACCCTAAATTAGGGACGGACGACTGCTTATAGCCCATTGAGTTGCTCACGGTGGTCGTTAAACCTCCAATCAATCAATGGATGTTGTGTTTGTCTTACGGCACTGGCTCTCTCCCGTCCCTGGAACCAGTGACCCTAAATTAGGGACGGGCGACTGCTTATAGCCCATTGAGTTGCTCACGGTGGTCGTTAAACCTCCAATCAATCAATGGATGTTGTGTTTGTTCTACGGCACTGGCTCTCTCCCTTCCCTGGAACCAGTGACCCTAAATTAGGGACGGGCGACTGCTTATAGCCCATTGAGTTGCTCACGGTGGGCGTTAAACCTCCAATCAATCAATGGATGTTGTGTTTGTCTTACGGCACTGGCTCTCTCCCTTCCCTGGAACCAGTGACCCTAAATTAGGGATTGGCGACTGCTTATAGCCCATTGAGTTGCTCACGGTGGTCGTTAAGCCTCCAATCAATCAATGGATGTTGTGTTTGTCTTACGGCACTGGCTCTCTCCCTTCCCTGGAACCAGTGACCCTAAATTAGGGACGGGCGACTGCTTATAGCACATTGAGTTGCTCACGGTGGTCGTTAAACCTCCAATCAATCAATGGATGTTGTGTTTGTCTTACGGCACTGGCTCTCTCCCTTCCCTGGAACCAGTGACCCTAAATTAGGGACGGGCGACTGCTTATAGCCCATTGAGTTGCTCACGGTGGTCGTTAAGCCTCCAATCAATCAATGGATGTTGTGTTTGTCTTACGGCACTGGCTCTCTCCCTTCCCTGGAACCAGTGACCCTAAATTAGGGACGGGCGACTGCTTATAGCACATTGAGTTGCTCACGGTGGTCGTTAAACCTCCAATCAATCAATGGATGTTGTGTTTGTCTTACGGCACTGGCTCTCTCCCTTCCCTGGAATCAGTGACCCTAAATTAGGGACGGGCGACTGCTTATAGCCCATTGAGTTGCTCACGGTGGTCGTTAAACCTCCAATCAATCAATGGATGTTGTGTTTGTCTTACGGCACTGGCTCTCTCCCTTCCCTGGAATCAGTGACCCTAAATTAGGGACGGGCGACTGCTTATAGCCCATTGAGTTGCTCACGGTGGTCGTTAAACCTCCAATCAATCAATGGATGTTGTGTTTGTCTTACGGCACTGGCTCTCTCCCTTCCCTGGAATCAGTGACCCTAAATTAGGGACGGGCGACTGCTTATAGCACATTGAGTTGCTCACTGTGGTCGCTAAACCTCCAATCAATCAATGGATGTTGTGTTTGTCTTACGGCACTAACATCTCTCCCTTCCCTGGAATCAGTGACCCTAAATTAGGGACGGACGACTGCTTATAGCCCATTGAGTTGCTCACGGTGGTCGTTAAACCTCCAATCAATCAATGGATGTTGTGTTTGTCTTACGGCACTGGCTCTCTCCCCGTCCCTGGAACCAGTGACCCTAAATTAGGGACGGGCGACTGCTTATAGCCCATTGAGTTGCTCACGGTGGTCGTTAAACCTCCAATCAATCAATGGATGTTGTGTTTGTTCTACGGCACTGGCTCTCTCCCTTCCCTGGAACCAGTGACCCTAAATTAGGGACGGGCGACTGCTTATAGCCCATTGAGTTGCTCACGGTGGGCGTTAAACCTCCAATCAATCAATGGATGTTGTGTTTGTCTTACGGCACTGGCTCTCTCCCTTCCCTGGAACCAGTGACCCTAAATTAGGGATTGGCGACTGCTTATAGCCCATTGAGTTGCTCACGGTGGTCGTTAAGCCTCCAATCAATCAATGGATGTTGTGTTTGTCTTACGGCACTGGCTCTCTCCCTTCCCTGGAACCAGTGACCCTAAATTAGGGACGGGCGACTGCTTATAGCACATTGAGTTGCTCACGGTGGTCGTTAAACCTCCAATCAATCAATGGATGTTGTGTTTGTCTTACGGCACTGGCTCTCTCCCTTCCCTGGAATCAGTGACCCTAAATTAGGGACGGGCGACTGCTTATAGCCCATTGAGTTGCTCACGGTGGTCGTTAAACCTCCAATCAATCAATGGATGTTGTGTTTGTCTTACGGCACTGGCTCTCTCCCTTCCCTGGAATCAGTGACCCTAAATTAGGGACGGGCGACTGCTTATAGCCCATTGAGTTGCTCACGGTGGTCGTTAAACCTCCAATCAATCAATGGATGTTGTGTTTGTTCTACGGCACTGGCTCTCTCCCTTCCCTGGAACCAGTGACCCTAAATTAGGGACGGGCGACTGCTTATAGCCCATTGAGTTGCTCACGGTGGTCGTTAAACCTCCAATCAATCAATGGATGTTGTGTTTGTCTTACGGCACTGGCTCTCTCCCTTCCCTGGAACCAGTGACCCTAAATTAGGGACGGGCGACTGCTTATAGCCCATTGAGTTGCTCACGGTGGTCGTTAAGCCTCCAATCAATCAATGGATGTTGTGTTTGTCTTACGGCACTGGCTCTCTCCCTTCCCTGGAATCAGTGACCCTAAATTAGGGACGGGCGACTGCTTATAGCCCATTGAGTTGCTCACGGTGGTCGTTAAACCTCCAATCAATCAATGGATGTTGTGTTTGTCTTACGGCACTGGCTCTCTCCCTTCCCTGGAATCAGTGACCCTAAATTAGGGACGGGCGACTACTTATAGCCCATTGAGTTGCTCACGGTGGTCGTTAAACCTCCAATCAATCAATGGATGTTGTGTTTGTCTTACGGCACTGGCTCTCTCCTTCCCTGGAACCAGTGACCCTAAATTAGGGACGGGCGACTGCTTATAGCCCATTGAGTTGCTCACGGTGGTCGTTAAGCCTCCAATCAATCAATGGATGTTGTGTTTGTCTTACGGCACTGGCTCTCTCCCTTCCCTGGAATCAGTGACCCTAAATTAGGGACGGGCGACTGCTTATAGCCCATTGAGTTGCTCACGGTGGTCGTTAAACCTCTAATCAATCAATGGATGTTGTGTTTGTTCTACGGCACTGGCTCTCTCCCTTCCCTGGAACCAGTGACCCTAAATTAGGGACGGGCGACTGCTTATAGCCCATTGAGTTGCTCACGGTGGTCGTTAAACCTCCAATCAATCAATGGATGTTGTGTTTGTCTTACGGCACTGGCTCTCTCCCTTCCCTGGAACCAGTGACCCTAAATTAGGGACGGGCGACTGCTTATAGCCCATTGAGTTGCTCACGGTGGTCGTTAAACCTCCAATCAATCAATGGATGTTGTGTTTGTCTTACGGCACTGGCTCTCTCCCTTCCCTGGAACCAGTGACCCTAAATTAGGGACGGGCGACTGCTTATAGCCCATTGAGTTGCTCACGGTGGTCGTTAAACCTCCAATCAAAAAAAAAAAACTATAAATCTAACACCCCCTGTGCTGCGACGCGTGGGAAAAAAAGGTACTTTGCCTGTTCGCTGCAGATTCCATCCAAATAGCGGGAATTGAAAGAAAATTATTCCAACTCACTCTCTCTAAAAATGGCTACAGAAACTCGCTTCTGATAAATATGGAAGCCTCCGGTTGCAATATCTCCCCCGCCAAAATAAAAATGAGAATGCGGATAGACAGCCTCATTTTTTGCCTACCTTCGTAGTTTTGAAACACGATTGGGAGATCACCACCCCCTTTCCCCCGAAAGAGTTTTTTTTTTCCATTTTAAATGGTAAATATTGTTAATACAAAGGCAGTTCCATAAAAAACGAAAATAATTCTTTTAGAGTTGGCTACAATGCGAAGGGGGTAAATAACCACGCAGACGACTAACGGAGGTAAGGAAATATCTATAGTAACAGTTATTAACCGTGGCAGACGATTCTGGTTTTGTTATTGCGCAGTTGTTTAAGGTACGTCTGCATTTCGCCATGCAGCTATAGAGGTGAGTGATTAAGAGTTATGAAGTGAAATGCGCTGTGCGATAAAATTTTACTAACGTTTGGGTTAAAAAGGCTCCAGAAATAGTTATTCAATGAAAAAGGCTTTCAAAGATAAGTGTTTGGGTGAATCCACAATTTTTAAATAGCACTATGATTTCAAAAAAGGAATTTTTTCGGCAAAACTGGCTTCTAAGTCTGGTAGACCTAAAAGGGTTGTTGCCTAACGCATCATTCACACTGTTTGGACAATCCTGCGATAAGATTAACGAATGACGTGTGAAGATAAAGCGGTGTCAACTAGTATTTCAAAAACGTCGGCTTACCGCTTCCAAATGGGTACAATCTTGAAATTTGTCTATTAAATTAACCCGTCTGATTACTAATGTCAATATGCCGTACATGAAAAGCAATGGTGTGATTTTTCTGTTCTTTAGTATTGTCGGATGCTATTAGTATTTCGAAGCAAGGTTAAAAGTAATTTTGTGGGTGTATGAGAGAGACAGTATTGGTTACTGAGCGAAGTACGGAGATTGGAGCATCAACAA
The DNA here is from genome assembly GCA_039090855.1 of Macrothele yani. Classification (NCBI taxonomy): domain Eukaryota; kingdom Metazoa; phylum Arthropoda; class Arachnida; order Araneae; family Macrothelidae; genus Macrothele; species Macrothele yani. Next base: position 233,025,796 of record CM077034.1, on the reverse strand, counting down.
AAATTCGCAACTAATTTTCAATCTTGAAATTTGTGTATTAAATTAACCCGTCTGATTACTAATGTCAATATGCCGTACATGAAAAGCAATGGTGTGATTTTTCTGTTCTTTAGTATTGTCGGATGCTATTAGTATTTCGAAGCAAGGTTAAAAGTAATTTTGTGGGTGTATGAGAGAGACAGTATTGGTTACTGAGCGAAGTACGGAGATTGGAGCATCAACAAAAATTCGCAACTAATTTTCAATCTTGAAATTTGTGTATTAAATTAACCCGTCTGATTACTAATGTCAATATGCCGTACATGAAAAGCAATGGTGTGATTTTTCTGTTCTTTAGTATTGTCGGATGCTATTAGTATTTCGAAGCAAGGTTAAAAGTAATTTTGTGGGTGTATGAGAGAGACAGTATTGGTTACTGAGCGAAGTACGGAGATTGGAGCATCAACAAAAATTCGCAACTAATTTTCAATCTTGAAATTTGTGTATTAAATTAACCCGTCTGATTACTAATGTCAATATGCCGTACATGAAAAGCAATGGTGTGATTTTTCTGTTCTTTAGTATTGTCGGATGCTATTAGTATTTCGAAGCAAGGTTAAAAGTAATTTTGTGGGTGTATGAGAGAGACAGTATTGGTTACTGAGCGAAGTACGGAGATTGGAGCATCAACAAAAATTCGCAACTAATTTTCAATCTTGAAATTTGTGTATTAAATTAACCCGTCTGATTACTAATGTCAATATGCCGTACATGAAAAGCAATGGTGTGATTTTTCTGTTCTTTAGTATTGTCGGATGCTATTAGTATTTCGAAGCAAGGTTAAAAGTAATTTTGTGGGTGTATGAGAGAGACAGTATTGGTTACTGAGCGAAGTACGGAGATTGGAGCATCAACAAAAATTCGCAACTAATTTTCAATCTTGAAATTTGTGTATTAAATTAACCCGTCTGATTACTAATGTCAATATGCCGTACATGAAAAGCAATGGTGTGATTTTTCTGTTCTTTAGTATTGTCGGATGCTATTAGTATTTCGAAGCAAGGTTAAAAGTAATTTTGTGGGTGTATGAGAGAGACAGTATTGGTTACTGAGCGAAGTACGGAGATTGGAGCATCAACAAAAATTCGCAACTAATTTTCAATCTTGAAATTTGTGTATTAAATTAACCCGTCTGATTACTAATGTCAATATGCCGTACATGAAAAGCAATGGTGTGATTTTTCTGTTCTTTAGTATTGTCGGATGCTATTAGTATTTCGAAGCAAGGTTAAAAGTAATTTTGTGGGTGTATGAGAGAGACAGTATTGGTTACTGAGCGAAGTACGGAGATTGGAGCATCAACAAAAATTCGCAACTAATTTTCAATCTTGAAATTTGTGTATTAAATTAACCCGTCTGATTACTAATGTCAATATGCCGTACATGAAAAGCAATGGTGTGATTTTTCTGTTCTTTAGTATTGTCGGATGCTATTAGTATTTCGAAGCAAGGTTAAAAGTAATTTTGTGGGTGTATGAGAGAGACAGTATTGGTTACTGAGCGAAGTACGGAGATTGGAGCATCAACAAAAATTCGCAACTAATTTTCAATCTTGAAATTTGTGTATTAAATTAACCCGTCTGATTACTAATGTCAATATGCCGTACATGAAAAGCAATGGTGTGATTTTTCTGTTCTTTAGTATTGTCGGATGCTATTAGTATTTCGAAGCAAGGTTAAAAGTAATTTTGTGGGTGTATGAGAGAGACAGTATTGGTTACTGAGCGAAGTACGGAGATTGGAGCATCAACAAAAATTCGCAACTAATTTTCAATCTTGAAATTTGTGTATTAAATTAACCCGTCTGATTACTAATGTCAATATGCCGTACATGAAAAGCAATGGTGTGATTTTTCTGTTCTTTAGTATTGTCGGATGCTATTAGTATTTCGAAGCAAGGTTAAAAGTAATTTTGTGGGTGTATGAGAGAGACAGTATTGGTTACTGAGCGAAGTACGGAGATTGGAGCATCAACAAAAATTCGCAACTAATTTTCAATCTTGAAATTTGTGTATTAAATTAACCCGTCTGATTACTAATGTCAATATGCCGTACATGAAAAGCAATGGTGTGATTTTTCTGTTCTTTAGTATTGTCGGATGCTATTAGTATTTCGAAGCAAGGTTAAAAGTAATTTTGTGGGTGTATGAGAGAGACAGTATTGGTTACTGAGCGAAGTACGGAGATTGGAGCATCAACAAAAATTCGCAACTAATTTTCAATCTTGAAATTTGTGTATTAAATTAACCCGTCTGATTACTAATGTCAATATGCCGTACATGAAAAGCAATGGTGTGATTTTTCTGTTCTTTAGTATTGTCGGATGCTATTAGTATTTCGAAGCAAGGTTAAAAGTAATTTTGTGGGTGTATGAGAGAGACAGTATTGGTTACTGAGCGAAGTACGGAGATTGGAGCATCAACAAAAATTCGCAACTAATTTTCAATCTTGAAATTTGTGTATTAAATTAACCCGTCTGATTACTAATGTCAATATGCCGTACATGAAAAGCAATGGTGTGATTTTTCTGTTCTTTAGTATTGTCGGATGCTATTAGTATTTCGAAGCAAGGTTAAAAGTAATTTTGTGGGTGTATGAGAGAGACAGTATTGGTTACTGAGCGAAGTACGGAGATTGGAGCATCAACAAAAATTCGCAACTAATTTTCAATCTTGAAATTTGTGTATTAAATTAACCCGTCTGATTACTAATGTCAATATGCCGTACATGAAAAGCAATGGTGTGATTTTTCTGTTCTTTAGTATTGTCGGATGCTATTAGTATTTCGAAGCAAGGTTAAAAGTAATTTTGTGGGTGTATGAGAGAGACAGTATTGGTTACTGAGCGAAGTACGGAGATTGGAGCATCAACAAAAATTCGCAACTAATTTTCAATCTTGAAATTTGTGTATTAAATTAACCCGTCTGATTACTAATGTCAATATGCCGTACATGAAAAGCAATGGTGTGATTTTTCTGTTCTTTAGTATTGTCGGATGCTATTAGTATTTCGAAGCAAGGTTAAAAGTAATTTTGTGGGTGTATGAGAGAGACAGTATTGGTTACTGAGCGAAGTACGGAGATTGGAGCATCAACAAAAATTCGCAACTAATTTTCAATCTTGAAATTTGTGTATTAAATTAACCCGTCTGATTACTAATGTCAATATGCCGTACATGAAAAGCAATGGTGTGATTTTTCTGTTCTTTAGTATTGTCGGATGCTATTAGTATTTCGAAGCAAGGTTAAAAGTAATTTTGTGGGTGTATGAGAGAGACAGTATTGGTTACTGAGCGAAGTACGGAGATTGGAGCATCAACAAAAATTCGCAACTAATTTTCAATCTTGAAATTTGTGTATTAAATTAACCCGTCTGATTACTAATGTCAATATGCCGTACATGAAAAGCAATGGTGTGATTTTTCTGTTCTTTAGTATTGTCGGATGCTATTAGTATTTCGAAGCAAGGTTAAAAGTAATTTTGTGGGTGTATGAGAGAGACAGTATTGGTTACTGAGCGAAGTACGGAGATTGGAGCATCAACAAAAATTCGCAACTAATTTTCAATCTTGAAATTTGTGTATTAAATTAACCCGTCTGATTACTAATGTCAATATGCCGTACATGAAAAGCAATGGTGTGATTTTTCTGTTCTTTAGTATTGTCGGATGCTATTAGTATTTCGAAGCAAGGTTAAAAGTAATTTTGTGGGTGTATGAGAGAGACAGTATTGGTTACTGAGCGAAGTACGGAGATTGGAGCATCAACAAAAATTCGCAACTAATTTTCAATCTTGAAATTTGTGTATTAAATTAACCCGTCTGATTACTAATGTCAATATGCCGTACATGAAAAGCAATGGTGTGATTTTTCTGTTCTTTAGTATTGTCGGATGCTATTAGTATTTCGAAGCAAGGTTAAAAGTAATTTTGTGGGTGTATGAGAGAGACAGTATTGGTTACTGAGCGAAGTACGGAGATTGGAGCATCAACAAAAATTCGCAACTAATTTTCAATCTTGAAATTTGTGTATTAAATTAACCCGTCTGATTACTAATGTCAATATGCCGTACATGAAAAGCAATGGTGTGATTTTTCTGTTCTTTAGTATTGTCGGATGCTATTAGTATTTCGAAGCAAGGTTAAAAGTAATTTTGTGGGTGTATGAGAGAGACAGTATTGGTTACTGAGCGAAGTACGGAGATTGGAGCATCAACAAAAATTCGCAACTAATTTTCAATCTTGAAATTTGTGTATTAAATTAACCCGTCTGATTACTAATGTCAATATGCCGTACATGAAAAGCAATGGTGTGATTTTTCTGTTCTTTAGTATTGTCGGATGCTATTAGTATTTCGAAGCAAGGTTAAAAGTAATTTTGTGGGTGTATGAGAGAGACAGTATTGGTTACTGAGCGAAGTACGGAGATTGGAGCATCAACAAAAATTCGCAACTAATTTTCAATCTTGAAATTTGTGTATTAAATTAACCCGTCTGATTACTAATGTCAATATGCCGTACATGAAAAGCAATGGTGTGATTTTTCTGTTCTTTAGTATTGTCGGATGCTATTAGTATTTCGAAGCAAGGTTAAAAGTAATTTTGTGGGTGTATGAGAGAGACAGTATTGGTTACTGAGCGAAGTACGGAGATTGGAGCATCAACAAAAATTCGCAACTAATTTTCAATCTTGAAATTTGTGTATTAAATTAACCCGTCTGATTACTAATGTCAATATGCCGTACATGAAAAGCAATGGTGTGATTTTTCTGTTCTTTAGTATTGTCGGATGCTATTAGTATTTCGAAGCAAGGTTAAAAGTAATTTTGTGGGTGTATGAGAGAGACAGTATTGGTTACTGAGCGAAGTACGGAGATTGGAGCATCAACAAAAATTCGCAACTAATTTTCAATCTTGAAATTTGTGTATTAAATTAACCCGTCTGATTACTAATGTCAATATGCCGTACATGAAAAGCAATGGTGTGATTTTTCTGTTCTTTAGTATTGTCGGATGCTATTAGTATTTCGAAGCAAGGTTAAAAGTAATTTTGTGGGTGTATGAGAGAGACAGTATTGGTTACTGAGCGAAGTACGGAGATTGGAGCATCAACAAAAATTCGCAACTAATTTTCAATCTTGAAATTTGTGTATTAAATTAACCCGTCTGATTACTAATGTCAATATGCCGTACATGAAAAGCAATGGTGTGATTTTTCTGTTCTTTAGTATTGTCGGATGCTATTAGTATTTCGAAGCAAGGTTAAAAGTAATTTTGTGGGTGTATGAGAGAGACAGTATTGGTTACTGAGCGAAGTACGGAGATTGGAGCATCAACAAAAATTCGCAACTAATTTTCAATCTTGAAATTTGTGTATTAAATTAACCCGTCTGATTACTAATGTCAATATGCCGTACATGAAAAGCAATGGTGTGATTTTTCTGTTCTTTAGTATTGTCGGATGCTATTAGTATTTCGAAGCAAGGTTAAAAGTAATTTTGTGGGTGTATGAGAGAGACAGTATTGGTTACTGAGCGAAGTACGGAGATTGGAGCATCAACAAAAATTCGCAACTAATTTTCAATCTTGAAATTTGTGTATTAAATTAACCCGTCTGATTACTAATGTCAATATGCCGTACATGAAAAGCAATGGTGTGATTTTTCTGTTCTTTAGTATTGTCGGATGCTATTAGTATTTCGAAGCAAGGTTAAAAGTAAATTTTGTGGGTGTATGAGAGAGACAGTATTGGTTACTGAGCGAAGTACGGAGATTGGAGCATCAACAAAAATTCGCAACTAATTTTCAATCTTGAAATTTGTGTATTAAATTAACCCGTCTGATTACTAATGTCAATATGCCGTACATGAAAAGCAATGGTGTGATTTTTCTGTTCTTTAGTATTGTCGGATGCTATTAGTATTTCGAAGCAAGGTTAAAAGTAATTTTGTGGGTGTATGAGAGAGACAGTATTGGTTACTGAGCGAAGTACGGAGATTGGAGCATCAACAAAAATTCGCAACTAATTTTCAATCTTGAAATTTGTGTATTAAATTAACCCGTCTGATTACTAATGTCAATATGCCGTACATGAAAAGCAATGGTGTGATTTTTCTGTTCTTTAGTATTGTCGGATGCTATTAGTATTTCGAAGCAAGGTTAAAAGTAATTTTGTGGGTGTATGAGAGAGACAGTATTGGTTACTGAGCGAAGTACGGAGATTGGAGCATCAACAAAAATTCGCAACTAATTTTCAATCTTGAAATTTGTGTATTAAATTAACCCGTCTGATTACTAATGTCAATATGCCGTACATGAAAAGCAATGGTGTGATTTTTCTGTTCTTTAGTATTGTCGGATGCTATTAGTATTTCGAAGCAAGGTTAAAAGTAATTTTGTGGGTGTATGAGAGAGACAGTATTGGTTACTGAGCGAAGTACGGAGATTGGAGCATCAACAAAAATTCGCAACTAATTTTCAATCTTGAAATTTGTGTATTAAATTAACCCGTCTGATTACTAATGTCAATATGCCGTACATGAAAAGCAATGGTGTGATTTTTCTGTTCTTTAGTATTGTCGGATGCTATTAGTATTTCGAAGCAAGGTTAAAAGTAATTTTGTGGGTGTATGAGAGAGACAGTATTGGTTACTGAGCGAAGTACGGAGATTGGAGCATCAACAAAAATTCGCAACTAATTTTCAATCTTGAAATTTGTGTATTAAATTAACCCGTCTGATTACTAATGTCAATATGCCGTACATGAAAAGCAATGGTGTGATTTTTCTGTTCTTTAGTATTGTCGGATGCTATTAGTATTTCGAAGCAAGGTTAAAAGTAATTTTGTGGGTGTATGAGAGAGACAGTATTGGTTACTGAGCGAAGTACGGAGATTGGAGCATCAACAAAAATTCGCAACTAATTTTCAATCTTGAAATTTGTGTATTAAATTAACCCGTCTGATTACTAATGTCAATATGCCGTACATGAAAAGCAATGGTGTGATTTTTCTGTTCTTTAGTATTGTCGGATGCTATTAGTATTTCGAAGCAAGGTTAAAAGTAATTTTGTGGGTGTATGAGAGAGACAGTATTGGTTACTGAGCGAAGTACGGAGATTGGAGCATCAACAAAAATTCGCAACTAATTTTCAATCTTGAAATTTGTGTATTAAATTAACCCGTCTGATTACTAATGTCAATATGCCGTACATGAAAAGCAATGGTGTGATTTTTCTGTTCTTTAGTATTGTCGGATGCTATTAGTATTTCGAAGCAAGGTTAAAAGTAATTTTGTGGGTGTATGAGAGAGACAGTATTGGTTACTGAGCGAAGTACGGAGATTGGAGCATCAACAAAAATTCGCAACTAATTTTCAATCTTGAAATTTGTGTATTAAATTAACCCGTCTGATTACTAATGTCAATATGCCGTACATGAAAAGCAATGGTGTGATTTTTCTGTTCTTTAGTATTGTCGGATGCTATTAGTATTTCGAAGCAAGGTTAAAAGTAATTTTGTGGGTGTATGAGAGAGACAGTATTGGTTACTGAGCGAAGTACGGAGATTGGAGCATCAACAAAAATTCGCAACTAATTTTCAATCTTGAAATTTGTGTATTAAATTAACCTATCTGATTACTAATGTCAATATGCCGTACATGAAAAGCAATGGTGTGATTTTTCTGTTCTTTAGTATTGTCGGATGCTATTAGTATTTCGAAGCAAGGTTAAAAGTAATTTTGTGGGTGTATGAGAGAGACAGTATTGGTTACTGAGCGAAGTACGGAGATTGGAACATCAACAAAAATTCGCAACTAATTTTCAATCTTGAAATTTGTGTATTAAATTAACCCGTCTGATTACTAATGTCAATATGCCGTACATGAAAAGCAATGGTGTGATTTTTCTGTTCTTTAGTATTGTCGGATGCTATTAGTATTTCGAAGCAAGGTTAAAAGTAATTTTGTGGGTGTATGAGAGAGACAGTATTGGTTACTGAGCGAAGTACGGAGATTGGAGCATCAACAAAAATTCGCAACTAATTTTCAATCTTGAAATTTGTGTATTAAATTAACCCGTCTGATTACTAATGTCAATATGCCGTACATGAAAAGCAATGGTGTGATTTTTCTGTTCTTTAGTATTGTCGGATGCTATTAGTATTTCGAAGCAAGGTTAAAAGTAATTTTGTGGGTGTATGAGAGAGACAGTATTGGTTACTGAGCGAAGTACGGAGATTGGAGCATCAACAAAAATTCGCAACTAATTTTCAATCTTGAAATTTGTCTATTAAATTAACCTATCTGATTACTAATGTCAATATGCCGTACATGAAAAGCAATGGTGTGATTTTTCTGTTCTTTAGTATTGTCGGATGCTATTAGTATTTCGAAGCAGGGTAAAAGTAATTTTGTAGGTGTATGAGAGAGACAGTATTGGTTACTGAGCGAAGTACGGAGATTGGAACATCAACAAAAATTCGCAACTAATTTTCAATCTTGAAATTTGTCTATTAAATTAACCTATCTGATTACTAATGTCAATATGCCGTACATGAAAAGCAATGGTGTGATTTTTCTGTTCTTTAGTATTGTCGGATGCTATTAGTATTTCGAAGCAGGGTAAAAGTAATTTTGTGGGTGTATGAGAGAGACAGTATTGGTTACTGAGCGAAGTACGGAGATTGGAACATCAACAAAAATTCGCAACTAATTTTCAATCTTGAAATTTGTCTATTAAATTAACCTATCTGATTACTAATGTCAATATGCCGTACATGAAAAGCAATGGTGTTATTTTTTCTGTTCTTTAGTATTGTCGGATGCTATTAGTATTTCGAAGCAGGGTAAAAGTAATTTTGTAGGTGTATCAGAGAGACAGTATTGGTTACTGAGCGAAGTACGGAGATTGGAACATCAACAAAAATTCGCAACTAATTTTCAATCTTGAAATTTGTCTATTAAATTAACCTATCTGATTACTAATGTCAATATGCCGTACATGAAAAGCAATGGTGTTATTTTTTCTGTTCTTTAGTATTGTCGGATGCTATTAGTATTTCGAAGCAGGGTAAAAGTAATTTTGTAGGTGTATCAGAGAGACAGTATTGGTTACTGAGCGAAGTACGGAGATTGGAACATCAACAAAAATTCGCAACTAATTTTCAATCTTGAAATTTGTCTATTAAATTAACCTATCTGATTACTAATGTCAATATGCCGTACATGAAAAGCAATGGTGTTATTTTTTCTGTTCTTTAGTATTGTCGGATGCTATTAGTATTTCGAAGCAGGGTAAAAGTAATTTTGTAGGTGTATCAGAGAGACAGTATTGGTTACTGAGCGAAGTACGGAGATTGGAACATCAACAAAAATTCGCAACTAATTTTCAATCTTGAAATTTGTCTATTAAATTAACCCATCTGATTACTAATGTCAATATGCCGTACATGAAAAGCAATGGTGTTATTTTTTCTGTTCTTTAGTATTGTCGGATGCTATTAGTATTTCGAAGCAAGGTTAAAAGTAATTTTGTGGGTGTATGAGAGAGACAGTATTGGTTACTGAGCGAAATACGGAGATTGGAACATCAACAAAAATTCGCAACTAATTTTCAATCTTGAAATTTGTCTATTAAATTAACCCATCTGATTACTAATGTCAATATGCCGTACATGAAAAGCAATGGTGTTATTTTTTCTGTTCTTTAGTATTGTTGGATGCTATTAGTATTTCGAAGCAGGGTAAAAGTAATTTTGTAGGTGTATCAGAGAGACAGTATTGGTTACTGAGCGAAGTACGGAGATTGGAACATCAACAAAAATTCGCAACTAATTTTCAATCTTGAAATTTGTCTATTAAATTAACCCATCTGATTACTAATGTCAATATGCCGTACATGAAAAGCAATGGTGTGATTTTTCTGTTCTTTAGTATTGTCGGATGCTATTAGTATTTCGAAGCAGGGTAAAAGTAAATTTGTGGGTGTATGAGAGAGACAGTATTGGTTACTGAGCGAAGTACGGAGATTGGAACATCAACAAAAATTCGCAACTAATTTTCAATCTTGAAATTTGTCTATGAAATTAACCCATCTGATTACTAATGTCAATATGCCGTACATGAAAAGCAATGGTGTGATTTTTCTGTTCTTTAGTATTGTCGGATGCTATTAGTATTTCGAAGCAGGGTAAAAGTAAATTTGTGGGTGTATGAGAGAGACAGTATTGGTTACTGAGCGAAGTACGGAGATTGGAACATCAACAAAAATTCGCAACTAATTTTCAATCTTGAAATTTGTCTATGAAATTAACCCATCTGATTACTAATGTCAATATGCCGTACATGAAAAACAATGGTGTGATTTTTCTGTTCTTTAGTATTGTCGGATGTTATTAGTATTTCGAAGCAGGGTAAAAGTAATTTTGTGGTTGTATGAGAGAGACAGTATTGGTTACTGAGCGAAGTACGGAGATTGGAACATCAACAAAAACTTGTGACAAATTTCATAGCTGGAAATTTGTCCATTAAATTAATCCATCGGAACAAAAGGGATTGAACATTATTTTGAAATGTCTTATCCGAACGTGAGATTTAAAAGTCATCAAACCTGTTACCTCGGATAGCGAGCCAATGAACGGCATGGAAATATCGCCGATTTTTTAGTCCGTATTCGCCGTTTGCGATTTGAAGATTAAGAGCAATTATTTGAAAAACCTTGCAAGTTTATTGTGTGTGTCCTCCACAAAATTATCTCTCTTTATCTTTTTTTAGACTGGATTCACCCCCCCTCCCTTTAAGGTAAGCTTTCAGCACCGCGTCTGCTGAAAATGTAAATCTTTCCGGCGCTATTTTCATCCATAAATAGACGGATTTAAGTATGGGGGAGGAGTTTTATTTTAGAACTAACAAAAGAACAGCGTTAGACTTCTTTTCGTTTTTAATATTCTGACGATTGCTTAGCTTTGACGACATGAGAAGGATATCGCAAAACAAGTTTTCTCCCCAAACATTTGCAGACTGTTACTTATTACTGTCACCTTTAAGGAAGGACTTAGCAATTACACGTGCCTTCGGAAAACTGATTGGAAGTTTTTATTTGATTATTTTACTTTCTGCGTTAACGCCGATGCAATCTGCCACCTTGAACTGAATAATTCATACTCATTTCGCAGGTACGCGCGCGCGAGGGGAAATCTTTGCAGGATGTCGGGATACTTAAATGAAGAAGAAAAGGATTAAAAAAATCTTAAAAATGACATGTTACAAACGGCAGCAATTAGAAAGTACATTATGACGTAGTAGGGAGACACCCAATCCCCTTCTGGCGACTTCAAGGTCGACGCTTGCGGAATTTATTCCATCGAAATTATTTGAAGAAACTAACGACTCATTCTCAGAAGAGTAGAGCGAAAACACATGTCCTCTTGTTGTATTTTTATGCAAATGAGTTTTTCTACTTAATATTTCGTGACAATTAAGTAAGCAGAATTCTTGATCTGCGACACTAATAATTAACAAAACTCGCAGAGTAAGTTACACAGGTATGTTCAAAAGGACATGAAAATCATTTCTCTTTCAAATTGGGTCACTAACAAAACGAAATCTGTTTTACGTTGAATAGAAGTTTTGTCGTGCTAATTGAGATTTACTGGTACACAATCATCTTTGCTGTCTTAACCCCGAAGAAAGAGACATAACAAATTTCAACAGAAAATAAACCAAGCCGAAACATCGCAAGGCGTGAAAACACCTTCACTTACGATAATTAAATGATCATATGTAGAGGATTTTAGGAAGGGAGTGTCTGACTCCATGTCTTAAACAACCCTTAGAAATAGGAAGCTAGGAGATTTGGGCTCACACGGAAGCGAGTTAGAGCGAGGGATCAGTTCAGATCATATATAGAGGATTTTAGGAAGGGAGTGTCTGACCACAGGACATAAACAACCCTTAGAAATAGGAAGCTAGGAGATTTGGGCTCACACGGAAGCGAGTTAGATCGAGGGATCAGTTCAGATCATATATAGAGGATTTTAGGAAGGGAGTGTCTGACCACAGGACATAAACAACCCTTAGAAATAGGAAGCTAGGAGATTTGGGCTCACACGGAAGCGAGTTAGAGCGAGGGATCAGTTCAGATCATATATAGAGGATTTTAGGAAGGGAGTGTCTGACCACCAGGGCTTAAACAACCCTTAGAAATAGGAAGCTAGGAGATTTGGGCTCACACGGAAGCGAGTTAGAGCGAGGGATCAGTTCAGATCATATATAGAGGATTTTAGGAAGGGAGTGTATTACCCCAGGGCTTAAACAACCCTTAGAAATAGGAAGCTAGGAGATTTGGGCTCACACGGAAGCGAGTTAGAGCGAGGGATCAGTTCAGATCATATATAGAGGATTTTAGGAAGGGAGTGTCTGACCACAGGACATAAACAACCCTTAGAAATAGGAAGCTAGGAGATTTGGGCTCACACGGAAGCGAGTTAGAGCGAGGGATCAGTTCAGATCATATATAGAGGATTTTAGGAAGGGAGTGTCTGACCACAGGACATAAACAACCCTTAGAAATAGGAAGCTAGGAGATTTGGGCTCACACGGAAGCGAGTTAGAGCGAGGGATCAGTTCAGATCATATATAGAGGATTTTAGGAAGGGAGTGTCTGACCACAGGACATAAACAACCCTTAGAAATAGGAAGCTAGGAGATTTGGGCTCACACGGAAGCGAGTTAGATCGAGGGATCAGTTCAGATCATATATAGAGGATTTTAGGAAGGGAGTGTCTGACCACAGGACATAAACAACCCTTAGAAATAGGAAGCTAGGAGATTTGGGCTCACACGGAAGCGAGTTAGAGCGAGGGATCAGTTCAGATCATATATAGAGGATTTTAGGAAGGGAGTGTCTGACCACAGGACATAAACAACCCTTAGAAATAGGAAGCTAGGAGATTTGGGCTCACACGGAAGCGAGTTAGAGCGAGGGATCAGTTCAGATCATATATAGAGGATTTTAGGAAGGGAGTGTATTACCCCAGGGCTTAAACAACCCTTAGAAATAGGAAGCTAGGAGATTTGGGCTCACACGGAAGCGAGTTAGAGCGAGGGATCAGTTCAGATCATATAAAGAGGATTTTAGGAAGGGAGTGTCTGACCACAGGACATAAACAACCCTTAGAAATAGGAAGCTAGGAGATTTGGGCTCACACGGAAGCGAGTTAGAGCGAGGGATCAGTTCAGATCATATATAGAGGATTTTAGGAAGGGAGTGTCTGACCACAGGACATAAACAACCCTTAGAAATAGGAAGCTAGGAGATTTGGGCTCACACGGAAGCGAGTTAGATCGAGGGATCAGTTCAGATCATATATAGAGGATTTTAGGAAGGGAGTGTCTGACCACAGGACATAAACAACCCTTAGAAATAGGAAGCTAGGAGATTTGGGCTCACACGGAAGCGAGTTAGAGCGAGGGATCAGTTCAGATCATATATAGAGGATTTTAGGAAGGGAGTGTCTGACCACAGGACATAAACAACCCTTAGAAATAGGAAGCTAGGAGATTTGGGCTCACACGGAAGCGAGTTAGAGCGAGGGATCAGTTCAGATCATATATAGAGGATTTTAGGAAGGGAGTGTCTGACCACAGGACATAAACAACCCTTAGAAATAGGAAGCTAGGAGATTTGGGCTCACACGGAAGCGAGTTAGAGCGAGGGATCAGTTCAGATCATATATAGAGGATTTTAGGAAGGGAGTGTCTGACCACAGGACATAAACAACCCTTAGAAATAGGAAGCTAGGAGATTTGGGCTCACACGGAAGCGAGTTAGATCGAGGGATCAGTTCAGATCATATATAGAGGATTTTAGGAAGGGAGTGTCTGACCACAGGACATAAACAACCCTTAGAAATAGGAAGCTAGGAGATTTGGGCTCACACGGAAGCGAGTTAGAGCGAGGGATCAGTTCAGATCATATATAGAGGATTTTAGGAAGGGAGTGTCTGACCACAGGACATAAACAACCCTTAGAAATAGGAAGCTAGGAGATTTGGGCTCACACGGAAGCGAGTTAGATCGAGGGATCAGTTCAGATCATATATAGAGGATTTTAGGAAGGGAGTGTCTGACCACAGGACTTAAACAACCCTTAGAAATAGGAAGCTAGGAGATTTGGGCTCACACGGAAGCGAGTTAGATCGAGGGATCAGTTCAGATCATATATAGAGGATTTTAGGAAGGGAGTGTCTGACCACAGGACATAAACAACCCTTAGAAATAGGAAGCTAGGAGATTTGGGCTCACACGGAAGCGAGTTAGAGCGAGGGATCAGTTCAGATCATATATAGAGGATTTTAGGAAGGGAGTGTCTGACCACAGGACATAAACAACCCTTAGAAATAGGAAGCTAGGAGATTTGGGCTCACACGGAAGCGAGTTAGATCGAGGGATCAGTTCAGATCATATATAGAGGATTTTAGGAAGGGAGTGTCTGACCACAGGACTTAAACAACCCTTAGAAATAGGAAGCTAGGAGATTTGGGCTCACACGGAAGCGAGTTAGATCGAGGGATCAGTTCAGATCATATATAGAGGATTTTAGGAAGGGAGTGTCTGACCACAGGACATAAACAACCCTTAGAAATAGGAAGCTAGGAGATTTGGGCTCACACGGAAGCGAGTTAGAGCGAGGGATCAGTTCAGATCATATATAGAGGATTTTAGGAAGGGAGTGTCTGACCACAGGACATAAACAACCCTTAGAAATAGGAAGCTAGGAGATTTGGGCTCACACGGAAGCGAGTTAGAGCGAGGGATCAGTTCAGATCATATATAGAGGATTTTAGGAAGGGAGTGTCTGACCACAGGACATAAACAACCCTTAGAAATAGGAAGCTAGGAGATTTGGGCTCACACGGAAGCGAGTTAGAGCGAGGGATCAGTTCAGATCATATATAGAGGATTTTAGGAAGGGAGTGTCTGACCACAGGACATAAACAACCCTTAGAAATAGGAAGCTAGGAGATTTGGGCTCACACGGAAGCGAGTTAGATCGAGGGATCAGTTCAGATCATATATAGAGGATTTTAGGAAGGGAGTGTCTGACCACAGGACATAAACAACCCTTAGAAATAGGAAGCTAGGAGATTTGGGCTCACACGGAAGCGAGTTAGAGCGAGGGATCAGTTCAGATCATATATAGAGGATTTTAGGAAGGGAGTGTCTGACCACAGGACATAAACAACCCTTAGAAATAGGAAGCTAGGAGATTTGGGCTCACACGGAAGCGAGTTAGAGCGAGGGATCAGTTCAGATCATATATAGAGGATTTTAGGAAGGGAGTGTCTGACCACAGGACATAAACAACCCTTAGAAATAGGAAGCTAGGAGATTTGGGCTCACACGGAAGCGAGTTAGAGCGAGGGATCAGTTCAGATCATATATAGAGGATTTTAGGAAGGGAGTGTCTGACCACAGGACTTAAACAACCCTTAGAAATAGGAAGCTAGGAGATTTGGGCTCACACGGAAGCGAGTTAGAGCGAGGGATCAGTTCAGATCATATATAGAGGATTTTAGGAAGGGAGTGTCTGACCACAGGACATAAACAACCCTTAGAAATAGGAAGCTAGGAGATTTGGGCTCACACGGAAGCGAGTTAGATCGAGGGATCAGTTCAGATCATATATAGAGGATTTTAGGAAGGGAGTGTCTGACCACAGGACATAAACAACCCTTAGAAATAGGAAGCTAGGAGATTTGGGCTCACACGGAAGCGAGTTAGATCGAGGGATCAGTTCAGATCATATATAGAGGATTTTAGGAAGGGAGTGTCTGACCACAGGACTTAAACAACCCTTAGAAATAGGAAGCTAGGAGATTTGGGCTCACACGGAAGCGAGTTAGATCGAGGGATCAGTTCAGATCATATATAGAGGATTTTAGGAAGGGAGTGTCTGACCACAGGACATAAACAACCCTTAGAAATAGGAAGCTAGGAGATTTGGGCTCACACGGAAGCGAGTTAGATCGAGGGATCAGTTCAGATCATATATAGAGGATTTTAGGAAGGGAGTGTCTGACCACAGGACATAAACAACCCTTAGAAATAGGAAGCTAGGAGATTTGGGCTCACACGGAAGCGAGTTAGATCGAGGGATCAGTTCAGATCATATATAGAGGATTTTAGGAAGGGAGTGTCTGACCACAGGACATAAACAACCCTTAGAAATAGGAAGCTAGGAGATTTGGGCTCACACGGAAGCGAGTTAGATCGAGGGATCAGTTCAGATCATATATAGAGGATTTTAGGAAGGGAGTGTCTGACCACAGGACTTAAACAACCCTTAGAAATAGGAAGCTAGGAGATTTGGGCTCACACGGAAGCGAGTTAGATCGAGTGATCAGTTCAGATCATATATAGAGGATTTTAGGAAGGGAGTGTCTGACCACAGGACATAAACAACCCTTAGAAATAGGAAGCTAGGAGATTTGGGCTCACACGGAAGCGAGTTAGATCGAGGGATCAGTTCAGATCATATATAGAGGATTTTAGGAAGGGAGTGTCTGACCACAGGACATAAACAACCCTTAGAAATAGGAAGCTAGGAGATTTGGGCTCACACGGAAGCGAGTTAGATCGAGGGATCAGTTCAGATCATATATAGAGGATTTTAGGAAGGGAGTGTCTGACCACAGGACATAAACAACCCTTAGAAATAGGAAGCTAGGAGATTTGGGCTCACACGGAAGCGAGTTAGATCGAGTGATCAGTTCAGATCATATATAGAGGATTTTAGGAAGGGAGTGTCTGACCACAGGACATAAACAACCCTTAGAAATAGGAAGCTAGGAGATTTGGGCTCACACGGAAGCGAGTTAGATCGAGTGATCAGTTCAGATCATATATAGAGGATTTTAGGAAGGGAGTGTCTGACCACAGGACATAAACAACCCTTAGAAATAGGAAGCTAGGAGATTTGGGCTCACACGGAAGCGAGTTAGATCGAGGGATCAGTTCAGATCATATATAGAGGATTTTAGGAAGGGAGTGTCTGACCACAGGACATAAACAACCCTTAGAAATAGGAAGCTAGGAGATTTGGGCTCACACGGAAGCGAGTTAGATCGAGGGATCAGTTCAGATCATATATATAGGATTTTAGGAAGGGAGTGTCTGACCACAGGACATAAACAACCCTTAGAAATAGGAAGCTAGGAGATTTGGGCTCACACGGAAGCGAGTTAGATCGAGGGATCAGTTCAGATCATATATAGAGGATTTTAGGAAGGGAGTGTCTGACCACAGGACATAAACAACCCTTAGAAATAGGAAGCTAGGAGATTTGGGCTCACACGGAAGCGAGTTAGATCGAGGGATCAGTTCAGATCATATATAGAGGATTTTAGGAAGGGAGTGTCTGACCACAGGACTTAAACAACCCTTAGAAATAGGAAGCTAGGAGATTTGGGCTCACACGGAAGCGAGTTAGATCGAGGGATCAGTTCAGATCATATATAGAGGATTTTAGGAAGGGAGTGTCTGACCACAGGACTTAAACAACCCTTAGAAATAGGAAGCTAGGAGATTTGGGCTCACACGGAAGCGTGTTAGATCGAGGGATCACTTCAGATCATATATAGAGGATTTTAGGAAGGGAGTGTCTGACCACAGGACATAAACAACCCTTAGAAATAGGAAGCTAGGAGATTTGGGCTCACACGGAAGCGAGTTAGATCGAGGGATCACTTCAGATCATATATAGAGGATTTTAGGAAGGGAGTGTCTGACCACAGGACTTAAACAACCCTTAGAAATAGGAAGCTAGGAGATTTGGGCTCACACGGAAGCGAGTTAGATCGAGTGATCAGTTCAGATCATATATAGAGGATTTTAGGAAGGGAGTGTCTGACCACAGGACATAAACAACCCTTAGAAATAGGAAGCTAGGAGATTTGGGCTCACACGGAAGCGAGTTAGATCGAGTGATCAGTTCAGATCATATATAGAGGATTTTAGGAAGGGAGTGTCTGACCACAGGACATAAACAACCCTTAGAAATAGGAAGCTAGGAGATTTGGGCTCACACGGAAGCGAGTTAGATCGAGGGATCAGTTCAGATCATATATAGAGGATTTTAGGAAGGGAGTGTCTGACCACAGGACATAAACAACCCTTAGAAATAGGAAGCTAGGAGATTTGGGCTCACACGGAAGCGAGTTAGATCGAGGGATCAGTTCAGATCATATATAGAGGATTTTAGGAAGGGAGTGTCTGACCACAGGACTTAAACAACCCTTAGAAATAGGAAGCTAGGAGATTTGGGCTCACACGGAAGCGAGTTAGATCGAGGGATCACTTCAGATCATATATAGAGGATTTTAGGAAGGGAGTGTCTGACCACAGGACTTAAACAACCCTTAGAAATAGGAAGCTAGGAGATTTGGGCTCACACGAAAGCGTGTTAGATCGAGGGATCACTTCAGATCATATATAGAGGATTTTAGGAAGGGAGTGTCTGACCACAGGACATAAACAACCCTTAGAAATAGGAAGCTAGGAGATTTGGGCTCACACGGAAGCGAGTTAGATCGAGGGATCAGTTCAGATCATATATAGAGGATTTTAGGAAGGGAGTGTCTGACCACAGGACTTAAACAACCCTTAGAAATAGGAAGCTAGGAGATTTGGGCTCACACGGAAGCGAGTTAGATCGAGTGATCAGTTCAGATCATATATAGAGGATTTTAGGAAGGGAGTGTCTGACCACAGGACATAAACAACCCTTAGAAATAGGAAGCTAGGAGATTTGGGCTCACACGGAAGCGAGTTAGATCGAGGGATCAGTTCAGATCATATATAGAGGATTTTAGGAAGGGAGTGTCTGACCACAGGACATAAACAACCCTTAGAAATAGGAAGCTAGGAGATTTGGGCTCACACGGAAGCGAGTTAGATCGAGGGATCAGTTCAGATCATATATAGAGGATTTTAGGAAGGGAGTGTCTGACCACAGGACATAAACAACCCTTAGAAATAGGAAGCTAGGAGATTTGGGCTCACACGGAAGCGAGTTAGATCGAGGGATCAGTTCAGATCATATATAGAGGATTTTAGGAAGGGAGTGTCTGACCACAGGACATAAACAACCCTTAGAAATAGGAAGCTAGGAGATTTGGGCTCACACGGAAGCGAGTTAGATCGAGGGATCAGTTCAGATCATATATAGAGGATTTTAGGAAGGGAGTGTCTGACCACAGGACATAAACAACCCTTAGAAATAGGAAGCTAGGAGATTTGGGCTCACACGGAAGCGAGTTAGAGCGAGGGATCAGTTCAGATCATATATAGAGGATTTTAGGAAGGGAGTGTCTGACCACAGGACATAAACAACCCTTAGAAATAGGAAGCTAGGAGATTTGGGCTCACACGGAAGCGAGTTAGATCGAGGGATCAGTTCAGATCATATATAGAGGATTTTAGGAAGGGAGTGTCTGACCACAGGACATAAACAACCCTTAGAAATAGGAAGCTAGGAGATTTGGGCTCACACGGAAGCGAGTTAGAGCGAGGGATCAGTTCAGATCATATATAGAGGATTTTAGGAAGGGAGTGTCTGACCACAGGACATAAACAACCCTTAGAAATAGGAAGCTAGGAGATTTGGGCTCACACGGAAGCGAGTTAGATCGAGGGATCAGTTCAGATCATATATAGAGGATTTTAGGAAGGGAGTGTCTGACCACAGGACATAAACAACCCTTAGAAATAGGAAGCTAGGAGATTTGGGCTCACACGGAAGCGAGTTAGAGCGAGGGATCAGTTCAGATCATATATAGAGGATTTTAGGAAGGGAGTGTCTGACCACAGGACATAAACAACCCTTAGAAATAGGAAGCTAGGAGATTTGGGCTCACACGGAAGCGAGTTAGATCGAGGGATCAGTTCAGATCATATATAGAGGATTTTAGGAAGGGAGTGTCTGACCACAGGACATAAACAACCCTTAGAAATAGGAAGCTAGGAGATTTGGGCTCACACGGAAGCGAGTTAGAGCGAGGGATCAGTTCAGATCATATATAGAGGATTTTAGGAAGGGAGTGTCTGACCACAGGACATAAACAACCCTTAGAAATAGGAAGCTAGGAGATTTGGGCTCACACGGAAGCGAGTTAGAGCGAGGGATCAGTTCAGATCATATATAGAGGATTTTAGGAAGGGAGTGTCTGACCACAGGACATAAACAACCCTTAGAAATAGGAAGCTAGGAGATTTGGGCTCACACGGAAGCGAGTTAGATCGAGGGATCAGTTCAGATCATATATAGAGGATTTTAGGAAGGGAGTGTCTGACCACAGGACATAAACAACCCTTAGAAATAGGAAGCTAGGAGATTTGGGCTCACACGGAAGCGAGTTAGATCGAGGGATCAGTTCAGATCATATATAGAGGATTTTAGGAAGGGAGTGTCTGACCACAGGACATAAACAACCCTTAGAAATAGGAAGCTAGGAGATTTGGGCTCACACGGAAGCGAGTTAGATCGAGGGATCAGTTCAGATCATATATAGAGGATTTTAGGAAGGGAGTGTCTGACCACAGGACTTAAACAACCCTTAGAAATAGGAAGCTAGGAGATTTGGGCTCACACGGAAGCGAGTTAGATCGAGGGATCAGTTCAGATCATATATAGAGGATTTTAGGAAGGGAGTGTCTGACCACAGGACATAAACAACCCTTAGAAATAGGAAGCTAGGAGATTTGGGCTCACACGGAAGCGAGTTAGATCGAGGGATCAGTTCAGATCATATATAGAGGATTTTAGGAAGGGAGTGTCTGACCACAGGACATAAACAACCCTTAGAAATAGGAAGCTAGGAGATTTGGGCTCACACGGAAGCGAGTTAGAGCGAGGGATCAGTTCAGATCATATATAGAGGATTTTAGGAAGGGAGTGTCTGACCACAGGACATAAACAACCCTTAGAAATAGGAAGCTAGGAGATTTGGGCTCACACGGAAGCGAGTTAGATGCGAGGGATCAGTTCAGATCATATATAGAGGATTTTAGGAAGGGAGTGTCTGACCACAGGACATAAACAACCCTTAGAAATAGGAAGCTAGGAGATTTGGGCTCACACGGAAGCGAGTTAGATCGAGGGATCAGTTCAGATCATATATAGAGGATTTTAGGAAGGAGTGTCTGACCACAGGACTTAAACAACCCTTAGAAATAGGAAGCTAGGAGATTTGGGCTCACACGGAAGCGAGTTAGATCGAGGGATCAGTTCAGATCATATATAGAGGATTTTAGGAAGGGAGTGTCTGACCACAGGACTTAAACAACCCTTAGAAATAGGAAGCTAGGAGATTTGGGCTCACACGGAAGCGAGTTAGATCGAGGGATCACTTCAGATCATATATAGAGGATTTTAGGAAGGGAGTGTCTGACCACAGGACTTAAACAACCCTTAGAAATAGGAAGCTAGGAGATTTGGGCTCACACGGAAGCGAGTTAGATCGAGGGATCACTTCAGATCATATATAGAGGATTTTAGGAAGGGAGTGTCTGACCACAGGACTTAAACAACCCTTAGAAATAGGAAGCTAGGAGATTTGGGCTCACACGGAAGCGAGTTAGATCGAGGGATCAGTTCAGATCATATATAGAGGATTTTAGGAAGGGAGTGTCTGACCACAGGACATAAACAACCCTTAGAAATAGGAAGCTAGGAGATTTGGGCTCACACGGAAGCGAGTTAGATCGAGGGATCAGTTCAGATCATATATAGAGGATTTTAGGAAGGGAGTGTCTGACCACAGGACTTAAACAACCCTTAGAAATAGGAAGCTAGGAGATTTGGGCTCACACGGAAGCGAGTTAGATCGAGGGATCACTTCAGATCATATATAGAGGATTTTAGGAAGGGAGTGTCTGACCACAGGACTTAAACAACCCTTAGAAATAGGAAGCTAGGAGATTTGGGCTCACACGGAAGCGAGTTAGATCGAGGGATCACTTCAGATCATATATAGAGGATTTTAGGAAGGGAGTGTCTGACCACAGGACTTAAACAACCCTTAGAAATAGGAAGCTAGGAGATTTGGGCTCGAACGGAAGCGAGTTAGATCGAGGGATCACTTCAGATCATATATAGAGGATTTTAGGAAGGAGTGTCTGACCACAGGACATAAACAACCCTTAGAAATAGGAAGCTAGGAGATTTGGGCTCACACGGAAGCGAGTTAGATCGAGGGATCAGTTCAGATCATATATAGAGGATTTTAGGAAGGGAGTGTCTGACCACAGGACATAAACAACCCTTAGAAATAGGAAGCTAGGAGATTTGGGCTCACACGGAAGCGAGTTAGATCGAGGGATCAGTTCAGATCATATATAGAGGATTTTAGGAAGGGAGTGTCTGACCACAGGACATAAACAACCCTTAGAAATAGGAAGCTAGGAGATTTGGGCTCACACGGAAGCGAGTTAGATCGAGGGATCAGTTCAGATCATATATAGAGGATTTTAGGAAGGGAGTGTCTGACCACAGGACATAAACAACCCTTAGAAATAGGAAGCTAGGAGATTTGGGCTCACACGGAAGCGAGTTAGAGCGAGGGATCAGTTCAGATCATATATAGAGGATTTTAGGAAGGGAGTGTCTGACCACAGGACATAAACAACCCTTAGAAATAGGAAGCTAGGAGATTTGGGCTCACACGGAAGCGAGTTAGAGCGAGGGATCAGTTCAGATCATATATAGAGGATTTTAGGAAGGGAGTGTCTGACCACAGGACATAAACAACCCTTAGAAATAGGAAGCTAGGAGATTTGGGCTCACACGGAAGCGAGTTAGATCGAGGGATCAGTTCAGATCATATATAGAGGATTTTAGGAAGGGAGTGTCTGACCACAGGACATAAACAACCCTTAGAAATAGGAAGCTAGGAGATTTGGGCTCACACGGAAGCGAGTTAGAGCGAGGGATCAGTTCAGATCATATATAGAGGATTTTAGGAAGGGAGTGTCTGACCACAGGACATAAACAACCCTTAGAAATAGGAAGCTAGGAGATTTGGGCTCACACGGAAGCGAGTTAGATCGAGGGATCAGTTCAGATCATATATAGAGGATTTTAGGAAGGGAGTGTCTGACCACAGGACATAAACAACCCTTAGAAATAGGAAGCTAGGAGATTTGGGCTCACACGGAAGCGAGTTAGATCGAGGGATCAGTTCAGATCATATATAGAGGATTTTAGGAAGGGAGTGTCTGACCACAGGACATAAACAACCCTTAGAAATAGGAAGCTAGGAGATTTGGGCTCACACGGAAGCGAGTTAGATCGAGGGATCAGTTCAGATCATATATAGAGGATTTTAGGAAGGGAGTGTCTGACCACAGGACATAAACAACCCTTAGAAATAGGAAGCTAGGAGATTTGGGCTCACACGGAAGCGAGTTAGATCGAGGGATCAGTTCAGATCATATATAGAGGATTTTAGGAAGGGAGTGTCTGACCACAGGACATAAACAACCCTTAGAAATAGGAAGCTAGGAGATTTGGGCTCACACGGAAGCGAGTTAGATCGAGGGATCAGTTCAGATCATATATAGAGGATTTTAGGAAGGGAGTGTCTGACCACAGGACATAAACAACCCTTAGAAATAGGAAGCTAGGAGATTTGGGCTCACACGGAAGCGAGTTAGATCGAGGGATCACTTCAGATCATATATAGAGGATTTTAGGAAGGGAGTGTCTGACCACAGGACTTAAACAACCCTTAGAAATAGGAAGCTAGGAGATTTGGGCTCACACGGAAGCGAGTTAGATCGAGGGATCACTTCAGATCATATATAGAGGATTTTAGGAAGGGAGTGTCTGACCACAGGACTTAAACAACCCTTAGAAATAGGAAGCTAGGAGATTTGGGCTCACACGGAAGCGAGTTAGATCGAGGGATCACTTCAGATCATATATAGAGGATTTTAGGAAGGGAGTGTCTGACCACAGGACTTAAACAACCCTTAGAAATAGGAAGCTAGGAGATTTGGGCTCACACGGAAGCGAGTTAGATCGAGGGATCACTTCAGATCATATATAGAGGATTTTAGGAAGGGAGTGTCTGACCACAGGACTTAAACAACCCTTAGAAATAGGAAGCTAGGAGATTTGGGCTCACACGGAAGCGAGTTAGATCGAGGGATCACTTCAGATCATATATAGAGGATTTTAGGAAGGGAGTGTCTGACCACAGGACTTAAACAACCCTTAGAAATAGGAAGCTAGGAGATTTGGGCTCACACGGAAGCGAGTTAGATCGAGGGATCACTTCAGATCATATATAGAGGATTTTAGGAAGGGAGTGTCTGACCACAGGACTTAAACAACCCTTAGAAATAGGAAGCTAGGAGATTTGGGCTCACACGGAAGCGAGTTAGATCGAGGGATCACTTCAGATCATATATAGAGGATTTTAGGAAGGGAGTGTCTGACCACAGGACTTAAACAACCCTTAGAAATAGGAAGCTAGGAGATTTGGGCTCACACGGAAGCGAGTTAGATCGAGGGATCACTTCAGATCATATATAGAGGATTTTAGGAAGGGAGTGTCTGACCACAGGACTTAAACAACCCTTAGAAATAGGAAGCTAGGAGATTTGGGCTCACACGGAAGCGAGTTAGATCGAGGGATCACTTCAGATCATATATAGAGGATTTTAGGAAGGGAGTGTCTGACCACAGGACTTAAACAACCCTTAGAAATAGGAAGCTAGGAGATTTGGGCTCACACGGAAGCGAGTTAGATCGAGGGATCAGTTCAGATCATACACTGCTGGATAATTGCTAACGGCGGATCATAATCGGCTATATAGCGCATAAAAAAGTAAGTGTGGTTGGATGCCAAGTGAAATAAAATAATGTCAGAATGCCAGGACATTACAAGAAAGACAATTTATTGTGCTCTGAAATCCAGAAGGCTTTGGAACGTGTTCAAGGGACAAACAAGCTATTTTGTGCAGAATACGTAAACGTGAAAAAAATGCAATTACCGTCCGCAGGCGTTCCGGCGTAAGATGTCAATACGGGATATGGCCACCATGGAGGGCGATGCAAGATTCCATACGTCGTGTCATGCTTTGCACAACATTATCAAGCAGATGTTGGGGTAATTTATCCCATTCCTCTGTCAGTGCACGGATGAGGGTGTCCTTGTTTATTGGAGGGCATTGGCGACCAGCAAGACTCCTCCTGAAAGCATTCCACACATTTTCAATGGGATTCAGATCTGGTGAACGTGCTGGCCATACGAGGCGTTGAATATCCTCGCTCTCAAGACACTCCTGGACAGCGACTGTTCGATGACATGTTGCGTTGTCGTCCATGAAAATGAATCTATCACCGACAGCACCACGGAACATGCGAACATGAGGTAGCAGAACATCATTAATGTATCGTTGGCCAGTCATAGTCCCAGTTGGAAGCACATAGAGGGACGTACGGCCATTGATCATGATGCCAGCCCATACCATGACACTACATGTCGGATATCGGTCCCTTTCCTGTATGTTTGCTGGACAATATGCAGTACCACTATCACGCCAGATCAGTTGTCGTCGACAATCAGACAATAGACTGTATCTACTCTCATCTGAGAAGAGGACAGCAGACCAGTCGTAATCAGTCCAATTGCGATGTTAATGGCACCATTGTAAACGGGCGGTACGGTGACCTCTGGACAATGGGATGCACACAAGAGGACGGCGGGCGTATAGTCCTCCTTCATGCAAACGTCTGGCGACAGCTTTTCGGGAGATCCGCTTGCCAGTAGCAGCCATAAACTGATTTGCTACCTCACTAGCTGTGCTGCGTTGGTGTCTTTTTGTTGATAGCACTATGTACCGATCTTCTGCAGGTGTCGTACGGCGAACACGACCTCCCCCGTGACGTTTGCTACACCCTCCATTTGTTTGAAATGATCTCCAAAGCCTTGAAACAACACTGTGGCTGACGTCGAACTCCCTAGCAACATCTGTTATTTTTTGCCCTTCTTCAATCTTGCCAATGATACGGCCACGCGTAAAATCATCTAGGTGATGTCGGGAAGACATACTGAAAATTGCAAGTTCGTCAATTGATTCTTTCCCTTTCAACTTTGCGTTTGAACAACAACGGTCAATACGCGTCAAATCCTTTATATCTCTTATCAGCGCTATGACGTCACGAACAAGTTCGGCGATCCAAAATTTGCATACGCGCAGCCCGTCTTACTGTATCCCGCACTTATGCTAATTTCCACATTTTCCTGCCTTTCATTTTATGGTTTCTATCGTTGCTATTGTCATCCGTCTTTAGCAATTATCCGGCAGTGTATTTCTTTGCACCCCTTATTGTTATTTTGCTTTTCCATCTGAACAGTGGAGCCTTTAAAACAATAAATATTTGTATTTGTAGACGACATTGCATGTGATGGAAAGAATTTTTCTGAAGCTGATAAAGGATGTCACTTAGAGATGGGATTGACTATTTGAAAGAAGTGTTTTGTATGGATTGATATAAAAAAATTCCACTCAAGACATTAAATTTTAATGGTCTGAATTGCAACAGTAAGCAGATCTGAAGTTCAGGCTACAAGTACTGTAGATAAGCTTTGTTTTATTTTCTTGCAGGCATGTTTAGTGACCGTAAGAAGTTTTACATTTGTAAGGGCATCAATTCCTGTCAAGTTAAACTGTGTTGTAAAAATGATTAGATAACAAGAAAGCATAGTTGAAATGTGTATATGGTGTTTGCATATGTAGTGTTCTCCATAGATTTTTATTACAGCTGGGTGGCAAAAGATTTTGGCTGAATGGTACTTTTAATGACCCCTTCCTCAATCAAGAAAATAAAAGGATGTTTTGCTTAACATTATTATACTTGTTAAACATCTTTAGGGTGTGGTAGGCATTAATGTAACACAACATGATAAAAACAGTAGAAAATTGTATCTAAATGATAAAAAAAAAATCAGTTATATTAACAGATTTCAGCCAGTTTTCATCAATATTTATGGTGCATGAGGGAATAAGTTTTCGTATATTGTGAAAACATTCATTAAAGAAAATTTAGCTGGGTGGCCGAGAAAATCAGCTGGGTGGCCGAGAAAATTAGCTGGGTGGCCGAGAAAATCAGCTGGGTGGCCGAGAAAATCAGCTGGGTGGCCGAGAAAATTAGCTGGGTGGCCGAGAAAATCAGCTGGGTGGCCGAGAAAATTAGCTGGGTGGCCGAGAAAATCAGCTGGGTGGCCGAGAAAATGAGCTGGGTGGCCGAGAAAATGAGCTGGGTGCCCGAGAAAATGAGCTGGGTGGCCGAGAAAATTATCTGGGTGGCCGAGAAAATGAGCTGGGTGGCCGAGAAAATCAGCTGGGTGGCGGAGAAAATTAGCTGGGTGGCCGAGAAAATCAGCTGGGTGGCCGAGAAAATCAGCTGGGTGGCCGAGAAAATTAGCTGGGTGGCCGAGAAAATTAGCTGGGTGGCCGAGAAAATCAGCTGGGTGGCCGAGAAAATCAGCTGGGTGGCCGAGAAAATCAACTGGGTGGCCGAGAAAATCAGCTGGGTGGCCGAGAAAATTAGCTGGGTGGGCCGCCCAGTAAACAGGCTCTAGGGAGAACACTACATATGCTATTCATAGTTACAATTTCTGTTTGCCCCATCCTGAAAACTAAACTATGGGCACCTGTGTTTGTGGTGAAAGGTATTGGAAGGAAAAATAATTTCTTGAATTGGGGTGTTTTCAGCAAAAAAAAAAAATAATAATAATTGACAGCACTGGCAGTTTTTTTAACTTCTAGAGACTTGGCCAATGTTATACAAAATCATTAGTAACAGGTATTGGAGAAAGTGATCCCCCTGGTGGCGCAGTGGTCTAAGTGATGGCTTCTGACCACTCGTCCGAAAGGGGTCCGGGTTCAAATCACGGCGAGGCATGGATATTGTGTTTGTCTTACGGCAGTGACACTCTCCCTTACCTGAAACCAGTGGCCCTAAATTAGGGACGGGCGACTGCTTATAGTCCGGAAATGCAACTTCATGACCAATTTTAAAAACTCTTTCTCTGCATATATATGTTACCGATAAAGCTCGAAAGCCGTTAATGTGCACATTACCTAGCTCATCTGCAGATTAACTGATTTGCTCCGTTAACGTGTGGAATTAAGAGTTTTCTGCATTTAACCTATAGGTAATGTGCATACAAAACTTGCCTGGAGAGCTTTTGGAAGAAACAGCATAATTTTCAAGAGCAATATGCCATTATGTCTTAAAAGAAGAGTGTTTGATCAATGCATCCTTCCAGTGCTTACGTATGGTGCAGAGACGTGGACCTTAACTAAAATAGACATACAAAGGCTGCAGACAACTCAAAGCAGCATGGAGATGTGCATGCTTGGTGTAACCAGGAGAGATAAGAAGAGGAACTCGTGGATCCGAAAAATGACAAGAGTGGAAGACATCATGATCAGAGTTAAATCCCTGAAATGGCAATGGGCTGGACATACTGCCAGAAGAACAGACCATCGATGGACAGCCGAAATTTTAGATTGGATTCCAAGGGACAGGGAAAGACCCAGAGGAACATCACATGGGAGATGGGTGGATGAAATTCCAAAGAGCAATATGGCATTATGTCTTAAAAAGAAAAGTGTTTGATCAATGCATCCTTCCAGTGCTTACGTATGGTGCAGAGACGTGGACCTTAACTAAAATAGACATACAAAGGCTGCAGACAACTCAAAGAAGCATGGAGATGTGCATGCTTGGTGTAACCAGGAGAGATAAGAAGAGGAACACTTGGATCCGAAAAATGACAAGAGTGGAAGACATCATGATCAGAGTTAAATCCCTGAAATGGCAATGGGCTGGATATACTGCCAGAAGAACAGACCATCGATGGACAGCCGAAATTTTAGATTGGATTCCAAGGGACAGGGAAAGACCCAGAGGAACATCACATGGGAGATGGGTGGATGAAATTCCAAAGAGCAATATGCCATTATGTCTTAAAAAGAAAAGTGTTTGATCAATGCATCCTTCCAGTGCTTACGTATGGTGCAGAGACGTGGACCTTAACTAAAATAGACATACAAAGGCTGCAGACAACTCAAAGCAGCATGGAGATGTGCATGCTTGGTGTAACCAGGAGAGATAAGAAGAGGAACTCGTGGATCCGAAAAATGACAAGAGTGGAAGACATCATGATCAGAGTTAAATCCCTGAAATGGCAATGGGCTGGACATACTGCCAGAAGAACAGACCATCGATGGACAGCCGAAATTTTAGATTGGATTCCAAGGGACAGGAAAAGACCCAGAAGAAGACCACATGGAAGATGGGTGGATGAAATTCGAAAGTATGCGGGAGTGACATGGAGGAGACTGGCACGAGACAGACCGTTGTGGAGGAAACTTGGGGAGACCTTCGTCCAGCAGTGGATTGATAATGGTTGACAATGATGATGATGATGATACATGTACATCTATCTATCTCTCTATACATCTCCGAAGCTCTTTAATGCCACATTGGAGGGTGTTTTTCAGTCACTGAGCTGGGAAAACAAGGGGATAAAGATTAATGGAGATTATCTAACCCACCTTCGTTTTGCTGATGACGTAGTCATTTTTGCAACTAGCCCATCAGAGCTGCAGAGTATGATCCAGGAACTTGCTGACAAGAGTAAAGAAGTGGGATTAAAAATGAACTTTCAGAAGACAAAAGTGATGTTCAATGCTTTTACAAGAAATGAAGATTTATCGATTGATGGAGAAAAGCTGGAGATAACAGACACGTACGTTTATCTTGGACAGCAGATATCAAGTGAGGGTCACATTGATGAAGAAATTAATCGGCGTACAAAACTTGCCTGGAGAGCTTTTGGAAGAAACAGCATAATTTTCAAGAGCAATATGCCATTATGTCTTAAAAGAAAAGTGTTTGATCAATGCATCCTTCCAGTGCTTACGTATGGTGCAGAGACGTGGACCTTAACTAAAAGAGACATACAAAGGCTGCAGACAACTCAAAGC
Source organism: Macrothele yani (assembly GCA_039090855.1). Classification (NCBI taxonomy): domain Eukaryota; kingdom Metazoa; phylum Arthropoda; class Arachnida; order Araneae; family Macrothelidae; genus Macrothele; species Macrothele yani. The sequence goes on along the minus strand of CM077034.1, from coordinate 232,995,694 downwards.
AGCATGGAGAGGTGCATACTTGGTGTAACCAGGAGAGATAAGAAGAGGAACTCGTGGATCCGAAAAATGACAAGAGTGGAAGACATCATGATCAGAGTTAAATCCCTGAAATGGCAATGGGCTGGACATACTGCCAGAAGGACAGATCATCGATGGACAGCCGAAATTTTAGATTGGATTCCAAGGGACAGGAAAAGACCCAGAAGAAGACCACATGGGAGATGGGTGGATGAAATTCGAAAGTATGCAGGGGTGACATGGAGGAGACTGGCACAAGACAGACCGTTGTGGAGGAAACTTGGGGAGACCTTCGTCCAGCACTGGATTGATAATGGTTGACAATGATGATGAAACATGTACCTTGGATAGGGATCCAAGCAGCTCTTGCCAATGTCGGTAGCCAGTGGCCAAATGGCAACCAGATATTTTGTAGTGGCTAGTAATTTTTTTAATATAGTAGCCAGCGATGGCCAGTACACCCAATTGAGCAACTATTTTGTTCAACTTTTTCCTGCAGCTGCTTCGAAAATGAATAGAACTGGAGGTTGGCTTTTTTCAGCAGTTTCGCAAGGGCTGGATCCAAGGCAGCGGTATGTGTGTGTGCACACACACACACAAATGTTAAAGAAAGGAAACACTCCGCCCCCTCGTTTTTCCACAAAGTGCCCTTTGCCAGTAACAAAAAACTGACTCATCTTAATTTGGCTATGCCCAAAGTAAGGCATAGTCAAAGGATATGTAATGAAATCATGTAGCACCATTCTGCTACACGCTTTCATTACAATCATGCTTTAGCATTTATATCTCTGTTGCGAGGTGTAAGCATCACATCATTTGCCATCAGAGGATCTCTGTTGTCCAACACCACACACGTCTGGCATAAAATCAATCTTCCACATACAATTTCGATGTTCAAAAACAGAAATGTATTTACTAAAGAATCTATATTATTTGTCTTAAAATGTTACGAAAAAACCCTTGATGTTAATGTAGAGAAATAAAAGACTTAAGAAAAGGAACTAGTAAACATTGGCGATGATGGGCAAAACACGTAACAATATTCACAAATAAAGGTAACTTGATCACGCTAGTTACGTTAAATGAAAACTTTTACAAAAAGTTCGTAAGTTGGAAGCTTTCGACCTTATCTTAGGTCTTCATCACGCCAATGGAGGACTAAGATTGTTGCCAGATTCTACATTTGAATTTTTCCTATTTTTGTTGCAAAAACTTAGAATTGATCTCCAGATCATCGGAATGTAGAGAGGACATTCGGAATTGCAAGTCATTGAGTTGAAAATAATTTCCAGGCTTTCACGGTAACGGAGGGCAAAACGATTGTCAAAAGAAGCAATTCGTTTTGCTTCGTTCCAGTGGGGAACTGCAGATGTGTCTTCCATTGTCAAAATAGACAAGGCAGTATTAGGATTGGCTTTCGAAACATCTTTTTTATCTTCTAAAATTCTATGGTTAATGCTCCTGTATGTGCTTCCAATGTAAAAGTTATCCCCAGTGGAAGAAGAGATAGGAATGCAGTTTATCTCTTTGTAGAAGTTTCAAGATGTTTGGGGTAGATTTAATGGCAAGATGGTAACCAAAACTTCTAAAAGAATCTGTAACTTATAAGCATAGGAAGGATGGTAAGGAACAGAACCACAGAATTTCAGGTCTTCTTTCTTTTGAGGAAGCAGGCATTCGATTTTCGAATGGTTTTCGTATTTCTTTATGAGGGAGTTGACTGTAAGAGCAAGGAAACCATGAGAGAGGGCTATTGTAGAAATCAACTCCCTCAAAAAGAAATATGAAAACCATTCCACACATATACTTGGGAAAATCGTACTCTTGGTCAAAAGAGTGTGATAGATTTTGTTGTGTACAATCAGCGTTTGAAACACTTAGTTGTTGACACCCGTGTGATGAGAGGTGCAGATGTTGGTTCTGATCATTACTTGGTAGTGTCACGAGTGAAACTTAATGTTGGTTGGAGGAAAAGGAATAGGAAGAGACCCAGGATAGAAAGAATAAAGGTTGATAGGCTCCTTAAAGATCATCAGCGGTATTCTGACTTACTCAGAGAACAACTGAAGGATCTGAAGTCTGGTGAGCGGGATGTAGAAAAGAAGTGGTAATGTTTTAAGAACTGTGTTGTCACTGCTGCTAAAGAGGTCTGTGGCACCACAATAGTGGGTAACAATATAGGTGATGCTTGGTGGAATAGTGAGATTGAAAAGGCAGTAAAGAGAAAGAAGGAAGCCTATTTGGGGATGTTGCAAGGTAGAGTCTCTGTGGATGAATATCGCTGTAAGAAGCGTGAAGCTGCCAAGCTGGTTTGCCAGAGTAAGGCAAAAGATAGGAAGGAGAAAGTGGAAAGGCATGAACTGGCTTTTTGGAAAGATAGAAAGTCCTTCTGGAAGTACATGAGACTCAGGAAAAATAGGGGAAATAAAGTTGTAAGTTGTGTGAAGAATGAGATTGGGGAAATGATTTGGGAGCCCAATGAGTTAAGTGACAGATGGGGTGAATACTTCTGTGAGTTATTAGATCAGGAAAGCAAAGATGATTCTGAGACAGATGTAGATGATGTCACAGTGAGGGATGAAAGCACAGGAGGGATCTCAAGAGAAGAAGTGTGTAAAGCTCTAAAATCTCTTCAGAATGGAAAGGCTCCAGGAGTTGATGGTATAACTGCAGAGATTTTGAAATATGGTGGTGACTATAATTGACTGGTTAACTGAAATTTGCCAGCTGTGCTGGGAGTTAGGAATGGTCCCTCGGGATTGGAAGGATGCTATTATTGTTCCCTTGTATAGGGGAAAAGGTGATCAGACTGAATGCAAAAACTATCGTGGTATTAGCCTACTGAGTGTGCCAGGGAAAGTGTTTGGTAAGGTTGTTATTGAAAAAGTACGGGGTCTTACATCATTGAAAGTGTGGGATGTTCAGAGTGGTTTTATGCCTGGTAAAGGCTGCACTAACCAGATTTTTGCATTACGCACGATGATTGAAAAGTATCTGGCTGTTGGGAAGAAAGTGTTCATTGCCTTCATAGATTTAGAGAAAGCTTATGACCGAGTGAATATGACACTTTTGTGGAAGGTATTGAATGAATATGGTGTTACTGGGAATCTACTTAATAGTGTAAAAGCCATGTATGCTGGTAGTAGAGCTTGTGTACGAGTGAATGGTGTTTTATCAAAATGGTTTTCTATTGGTGCAGGAGTCAGGCAAGTTTGTGTAATGTCACCATGACTGTTTAATATATTTATGGATGCATGCATGCGTGATGCCATAATAGATAATAGTGGTTTATGTCATGGTGGTATCCGTGTGTGCAGATTGCTGTATGCTGATGACACTGTCCTGTTGGCAGAGAGCAAAAGTGAGTTGCAGAGTATGTTGACTCGGATGCACGAAGTTTGCATGAAATTCAAACTGAGTATAAATAAGGGAAAAACCAAAGTTATGGTGTTTGAGAGAGGAACGGGTAGCACTGAATGTAATGTAAGTCTAAATGGCACTGTGATTGACCAGGTGAGTGAGTTTGTGTATTTAGGAAGCATGTTTGACAGAGAGAACAAGTTGGATGGTGAAATCAGTAGGCGAGTGAATTCTTCTTTGAAAGTCATAGCTGCTCTGGGAGGTTTTCACAGGAATGATGGGTTCTCTAGAGAGTCCCGCACGGCTGTGTATGAAACAGTAATTGTTCCTACTCTGATGTATGGCAGTGAAACCTGGGTACTGCAGAAGAAACATAGGAGTCGTTTGTGTGCTGGAGAAATGCGTTACTACGTGGGGTTTGTGGCAAGACACGATCTGATTGTGTGAGGAATGAAGATGTGTTGCAGTTGTGTGATGTGAAGCAAAATGTTGTTAGCAAGGAGGAGACCAATATGCCTCAGTGGTTTGGCCATGTTGAAAGAATGAGTGATGAAATGCTTACTAAGAAAATCTTTTCAGCCCAAGTGGCAGGAATCAAAGGCAGGAAGGAAAGGCCAAGGAAGACATGGGTGGATCAGATTCAGGAGTGTCTGCATGAGAAAAGGATTATGAGTATGAAAAATTGTATAAAAGATCTTGTGTGCGGCGTGTAATGGATATCAGTGAAGCACGAGTTGTGTGTCGAGATCGATGTAAATGGAGAAGTTTGATACGACAACAATAGGTAAAAATATCTGGAAGTTTGTATTTCTTTTTGGAGCTAACATCTGAATCTCAGAGAACAGCTTAATGATATGTATGTGCGTATGTATGTATGTATTATCTTGAAGTGGTGGCCGAAAATGGGTAAACAGAAAATTTAAAGCAAAAAGGAAAATTTTGTGTAAAACAAAAAAGAAATTGAGAATAACAATTTATTTATTTTTTAATCTACAAGCAAAAGCTATCTGTGAAAGAAATCACAAAAGCAATAATACATGTGTATTAAACTAGAATTCCTGGTGTTGCTTTTATGCACATGGTAATTTACACAGACGCACACAAATCAAATTAATACAAGTTGCAGAAAATCAACAAACATCTTAGAAACCAAAGGAATACATGAAAAGCAGCAGAGAATATATGTCACCTTTTTCAAACAACAGGGCCACTGACAAATGAAATGTAAGTCATTTTGGCTCATTTCACGAAAGAAATCACAAAAGCAATAATACATGTGTGTGAAGTATTAAACTAGAGTCGCCCCGGTGGCGCAGTGGTCTAAGGAGCTGGCCTCTGATCATTCGTCCATAAGGGGTCCGGGTTCGAATCCCGGTCAGGCATGGATGTTGTGTTTGTCTTATGGCACTGGCTCTCTCCCTTCCCTGGAACCAGTGACCCTAAATTAGGGACAGGGCGACTGCTTATAGCCCATTGAGTTGCTCACGGTGGTCGTTAAACCTCCAATCAAAAAACAAAGATTCCCGGTGAGGCATGGATGTTGTGTTTGTCTTACGGCAGTGGCTCTCTCCCTTCCCTGGAACCAGTGACTCTAAATTAGGGTCGGGCGACTGCTTATAGCCCATTGAGTTGCTCACGGTGGTCGTTAAACCTCCAATCAAAAAACAAAGATTCCCGGTGAGGCATGGATGTTGTGTTTGTCTTACGGCAGTGGCTCTCTCCCTTCCCTGGAACCAGTGACTCTAAATTAGGGACGGGCGACTGCTTATAGCCCATTGAGTTGCTCACGGTGGTCGTTAAACCTCCAATCAAAAAACAAAGATTCCCGGTGAGGCATGGATGTTGTGTTTGTCTTACGGCACTGGCTCTGTCCCTTCCTTGGAACCAGTGGCCCTAAATTAGGGACGGGCGACTGCTTATAGCCCATTGAGTTGCTCACGGTGATCGTTAAACTTCCAATCAAAAAACAAAGATTCCCGGTGAGGCATGGATGTTGTGTTTGTCTTACGGCACTGGCTCTGTCCCTTCCTTGGAACCAGTGGCCCTAAATTAGGGACGGGCGACTGCTTATAGCCTATTGAGTTGCTCACGGTGGTCGTTAAACCTCCAATCAAAAAACAAAGATTCCCGGTGAGGCATGGATGTTGTGTTTGTCTTACGGCACTGGCTCTCTCCCTTCCCTGGAATCAGTGACTCTAAATTAGGGTCGGGCGACTGCTTATAGCCCATTGAGTTGCTCACGGTGGTCGTTAAACCTCCAATCAAAAAACAAAGATTCCCGGTGAGGCATGGATGTTGTGTTTGTCTTACGGCAGTGGCTCTCTCCCTTCCCTGGAACCAGTGACTCTAAATTAGGGACGGGCGACTGCTTATAGCCCATTGAGTTGCTCACGGTGGTCGTTAAACCTCAAATTAAAAAAAAATTAAACTAGAATTCCTGGTGTTGCTTTCATGCACATTCTTTACAAAAAAGAACATCAATGTCTATGTATAAAAAAAAGCAAGCAATATTATTTACTAAAAGCTGTACAAACATTTTTCCAAAATCAAGGCCAAAAATTTACTACACAAAATCACCATAGAGAAATTATATGAAATACCTAGGACTCACTGTTGACCAAAAAAATTATTTGGGACAAATATATCAAGAAAGTTTTAATACTAATTGTGTTAAAAATGCAGTGATTCTACTTCTTAGACAGACAAGTAATTATGCAGTTGAAATACAAAATGAGATTATGAAAAATGCCTATGTAGTTCCAGTTATTACATATGGGGCAGTTATAATGGGCAACTGCATTGAAAAAACACAAGCGCCTTTTAAAACTTTTCATAACAGAGTAATTAACATAATCTTCCAAAACAAAGGGACCACATTATTTGAAATTATTAAAAACATATCAAAACAATCGATGAAGTTATCTTGAAACTTGAAAAAATTATGAAAAAATAAAGATACACACTAATGAATCAATAACAGAAGAAGTAAATTATTCTGCTCTCATACAACAAAAATATACAAAACCCTAGCATATTATAAAAATTCTTAAAGATAAAATCAATAAAAGTAACAAGATAAGCAAAAAACACAACAGTATACAAAACAACAAAGCACTGCTAAACCAACCAATCGCACCAAATCTTGGCTCTGATTGGTCAGATAATGGAAACCGAGACCAGCATAAAAAGCTGAAAGCACAAGTAAAACCAGTATTCTCATCCCTTATGATCTGTGCTAGTAGTTATTATATCATCATCATCATCATCATTGTCGACCATTATCAATCCACTGCTGGACGAAGGTCTCCCCAAGTTTCCTCCACAACGGTCTGTCTTGTGCCAGTTTCCTCCATGTCACCCCTGCATACTTTCGAATTTCATCCACCCATCTCCCATGTGGTCTTCTTCTGGGTCTTTTCCTGTCCCTTGGAATCCAATCTAAAATTTCGGCTGTCCATCGGTGATCTGTCCTTCTGGCAGTGTGTCCAGCCCATTGCCATTTCAGGGATTTAACTCTGATCATGATGTCTTCCACTCTTGTCATTTTTCGGATCCATGAGTTCCTCTTCTTATCTCTCCTGGTTACACCAAGTATGCACCTCTCCATGCTGCTTTGAGTTGTCTGCAGCCTTTGTATGTCTCTTTTAGTTAAGGTTCACGTCTCTGCACCATACGTAAGCACTGGAAGGATGCATTGATCAAACACTTTTCTTTTAAGACATAATGGCATATTGCTCTTGAAAATTATGCTGTTTCTTCCAAAAGCTCTCCAGGCAAGTTTTGTACGCCGATTAATTTCTTCATCAATGTGACCCTCACTTGATATCTGCTGTCCAAGATAAACGTACGTGTCTGTTATCTCCAGCTTTTCTCCATCAATCGATAAATCTTTATTTCTTGTAAAAGCATTGTAAATCACTTTTGTCTTCTGAAAGTTCATTTTTAATCCCACTTCTTTACTCTTGTCAGCAAGTTCCTGGATCATACTCTGTAGCTCTGATGGGGTAGTTGCAAAAATGACTATGTCATCAGCAAAACGAAGGTGGGTTAGATAATCTCCATTAATCTTTATCCCTTTGTTTTCCCAGTTCAGTGATTGAAAGACATTTTCCAATGTGGCATTAAAGAGCTTCGGAGATATGGTGTCACCTTGTCTCACTCCTTTTCCAATTTTTATGTGTGTTGTATTTTCAAACAGCCGAATCTTTGCACTTGCATTTTCATAGATGTTATTAATAATATTAACGTATGCATCTTCAATACCGCAGGTTTTCAGAGCCATTGTAACTGCTGATGGTTTCACCGAATCAAAGGCTTTTTCATAATTGATAAAAGCCATGCACAATGGAAGTTCATATTCCCTCGCTCTTTCAATTAGTTCTCTCAGCACGTGGATATGATCTATTGTGCTGTAGCCACTCCTGAATCCAGCTTGTTCTCTCGGTTGAGCCATGTCCAGTGTTACCTCCAAGCGGTGTGAAAGAACTTTAGTGAAGATTTTATAAACCACTGATAGGAGGCTGATAGGTCTGTAGTTCCTGAGATCCTCAATGTCACCTTTTTTATGTAGCAAGATCTATACATAATTGCATGTTTGTTTGTATGTCTGCAATACAAATCTACATTTTTCAATTTAGAACCACCAAATTTGGTATGCCATCTCATGGATGCCCTTTTCCCTTTATAGCTACCCGCCATTTTTCCTTTATAGCTTTCCTATCATTATTTTTGACAGGACTCAAAAAATTTGCATTCAGGCAAAAAAACCTTTTAGCAATATGATTTATTGTGTCATTTGTTTTGAAAACTTAAATTCAAAATTTGTAGGCATTGTTTGTAAATAAAAAAAAAGTGATGGTGAAATGCAACTTTCAAAATCATGCAAATTTAATTTGCAAGAAAACAATATTTAAAATTTGTCATTTGAATATCCAGTTTCAAAAAATACGTGTAGGCCTACTAAAAATTACTCAGGTTGTTTTTAACAATTAAATTTTTTTTAACAAAAAACAAACATACAAGCTGCCAGGTATACACAGTTTAAAGATGAAATTCAAATTGGCAGTGTTTTTTTACAATAAAATATATGTACTTGGAGAGTCTTATTTTTCTTGGCCCAGGGCATTGAATTGTTTACACATGCCTCTGTGCATTTACCCACTTGATTTTCATAATTTTTGGACTCGATTTTGCAAGTACAGCCAGTTTGTGTGATCTTGATGTACAAATTGGAATATTACATTACCCAACCCCAAATTATTAATGCAACAAGAGTAAATGAGTTGGCAAAGCAATCTGTGCTTGTTCTTGATTTTGGATGTAACATTGTTATAGCGTAATCTTTGATTCCAGTCTGGATATGGAAGGAATGAATGGATTTCAAAAGGTAAAGGTTATAATGGTGTACAGGGTTTGTACATATTTACAGAAAAAAATTCCAGGTGAACAGTGCGACATAAATATTTATCACATAATTCCACATATTATAATGTGAAGGATATTTCTTCCACACAATTTACCTGACTGACTTGAAATTTACTTAACAACGCTACAAGAAAGAAAAATCTGCTTCAACTCACAAGTGGTCGGAGAATATTTCGATACTTAACTGTCGGATACTTCGGACTTGATCATCCGGGTTGGTGTAACGGACAGCATGGCACTTGGATTCAACTCTCGCTCCAAGGCGATTTAATCTTAAAGTTTTGTGATGTGATTAGTGCTACGTGTGTAACAGTAAATACAGGCAATAAATTCTAGGAATTCAACAACAAATAACAGGAACATATATTTTTGGTAAAGAACAGTTTTGTTTTATACTTTGCAAAATGGGATGATATTTACTATGCATTTGGAATTCTTACCACCAGGGGATCACTTTTGCCAATACCTGTTACTAATGATTTTGTATAACATTTTTTTTTTTTTTTTTTTTTTTTTTGATTGGAGGTTTAACGACCACCGTGAGCAACTCAATGGGCTATAAGCAGTCGCCCGTCCCTAATTTAGGGTCACTGGTCCCAGAGAAGGGAGAGAACCAGTGCCGTAAGACAAACACAACATCCATGCCTCACCGGGATTCGAACCCGGACCCCTTTTGGACGAATGATCAGAGGCCATCGCTTAGTCCACTGCGATACCTGGGCGGCGGAGGTTTAACGACCACCGTGAGCAACTCAATGGGCTATAAGCAGTCGCCCGTCCCTAATTTAGGGTCACTGGTCCCAGAGAAGGGAGAGAACCAGTGCCGTAAGACAAACACAACATCCATGCCTCACCGGGATTCGAACCCGGACCCCTTTTGGACGAATGATCAGAGGCCATCGCTTAGTCCACTGCGATACCTGGGCGGCGGAGGTTTAACGACCACCGTGAGCAACTCAATGGGCTATAAGCAGTCGCCCGTCCCTAATTTAGGGTCACTGGTTCCAGGGAAGGGAGAGAGCCAGTGCCGTAAGACAAACACAACATCCGTGCCTCACCGGGATTCGAACCCGGACCCCGTTCGGACGAATGATCAGAGGCCAGCGCCTTAGACCACTGCGCCACCGGGGCGGCTTTGTATAACATTAGCCAAGTCTCTAGAAGTTATATAACACAGCTGGTGCTGTCAATTATTTTTTTTTTTATTTATTTATTTTTTTTTTTTTTGCTGAAAACACCCCAATTCAAAAAAATTATTATTATTTTTTTTTTTTTTTTTAGTTGGAGGTTTAACGACCACCGTGAGCAACTCAATGGGCTATAAGCAGTCGCCCGTCCCTAATTTAGGGTCACTGGTCCCAGAGAAGGGAGAGAACCAGTGCCGTAAGACAAACACAACATCCATGCCTCACCGGGATTCGAACCCGGACCCCTTTTGGACGAATGATCAGAGGCCATCGCTTAGTCCACTGCGATACCTGGGCGGCGGAGGTTTAACGACCACCGTGAGCAACTCAATGGGCTATAAGCAGTCGCCCGTCCCTAATTTAGGGTCACTGGTTCCAGGGAAGGGAGAGAGCCAGTGCCGTAAGACAAACACAACATCCGTGCCTCACCGGGATTCGAACCCGGACCCCGTTCGGACGAATGATCAGAGGCCAGCGCCTTAGACCACTGCGCCACCGGGGCGGCTTTGTATAACATTAGCCAAGTCTCTAGAAGTTATATAACACAGCTGGTGCTGTCAATTATTTTTTATTTATTTATTTATTTTTTTTTTTTTTGCTGAAAACACCCCAATTCAAAAAAATTATTATTATTTTTTTTTTTTTAGTTGGAGGTTTAACGACCACCGTGAGCAACTCAATGGGCTATAAGCAGTCGCCCGTCCCTAATTTAGGGTCACTGGTCCCAGAGAAGGGAGAGAACCAGTGCCGTAAGACAAACACAACATCCATGCCTCACCGGGATTCGAACCCGGACCCCTTTTGGACGAATGATCAGAGGCCATCGCTTAGTCCACTGCGATACCTGGGCGGCGGAGGTTTAACGACCACCGTGAGCAACTCAATGGGCTATAAGCAGTCGCCCGTCCCTAATTTAGGGTCACTGGTTCCAGGGAAGGGAGAGAGCCAGTGCCGTAAGACAAACACAACATCCGTGCCTCACCGGGATTCGAACCCGGACCCCGTTCGGACGAATGATCAGAGGCCAGCGCCTTAGACCACTGCGCCACCGGGGCGGCTTTGTATAACATTAGCCAAGTCTCTAGAAGTTATATAACACAGCTGGTGCTGTCAATTATTTTTTTTTTATTTATTTATTTTTTTTTTTTTGCTGAAAACACCCCAATTCAAAAAAATTATTATTATTTTTTTTTTTAGTTGGAGGTTTAACGACCACCGTGAGCAACTCAATGGGCTATAAGCAGTCGCCCGTCCCTAATTTAGGGTCACTGGTCCCAGAGAAGGGAGAGAACCAGTGCCGTAAGACAAACACAACATCCATGCCTCACCGGGATTCGAACCCGGACCCCTTTTGGACGAATGATCAGAGGCCATCGCTTAGTCCACTGCGATACCTGGGCGGCGGAGGTTTAACGACCACCGTGAGCAACTCAATGGGCTATAAGCAGTCGCCCGTCCCTAATTTAGGGTCACTGGTTCCAGGGAAGGGAGAGAGCCAGTGCCGTTAGACAAACACAGTATCCATGCCTCACCGGGATTCGAACCCGGACCCCTTTTGGACGAATGATCAGAGGCCATCGCTTAGACCACTGCGCCACCGGGGCGGCTTTGTATAACATTAGCCAAGTCTCTAGAAGTTATATAACACAGCTGGTGCTGTCAATTATTTTTTTTATTTATTTATTTTTTTTTTTGCTGAAAACACCCCAATTCAAAAAAATTATTATTATTTTTTTTTTTTAGTTGGAGGTTTAACGACCACCGTGAGCAACTCAATGGGCTATAAGCAGTCGCCCGTCCCTAATTTAGGGTCACTGGTCCCAGAGAAGGGAGAGAACCAGTGCCGTAAGACAAACACAACATCCATGCCTCACCGGGATTCGAACCCGGACCCCTTTTGGACGAATGATCAGAGGCCATCGCTTAGTCCACTGCGATACCTGGGCGGCGGAGGTTTAACGACCACCGTGAGCAACTCAATGGGCTATAAGCAGTCGCCCGTCCCTAATTTAGGGTCACTGGTTCCAGGGAAGGGAGAGAGCCAGTGCCGTAAGACAAACACAACATCCGTGCCTCACCGGGATTCGAACCCGGACCCCGTTCGGACGAATGATCAGAGGCCAGCGCCTTAGACCACTGCGCCACCGGGGCGGCTTTGTATAACATTAGCCAAGTCTCTAGAAGTTATATAACACAGCTGGTGCTGTCAATTATTTTTTTATTTATTTATTTTTTTTTTTTGCTGAAAACACCCCAATTCAAAAAAATTATTATTATTTTTTTTTTTTAGTTGGAGGTTTAACGACCACCGTGAGCAACTCAATGGGCTATAAGCAGTCGCCCGTCCCTAATTTAGGGTCACTGGTCCCAGAGAAGGGAGAGAACCAGTGCCGTAAGACAAACACAACATCCATGCCTCACCGGGATTCGAACCCGGACCCCTTTTGGACGAATGATCAGAGGCCATCGCTTAGTCCACTGCGATACCTGGGCGGCGGAGGTTTAACGACCACCGTGAGCAACTCAATGGGCTATAAGCAGTCGCCCGTCCCTAATTTAGGGTCACTGGTTCCAGGGAAGGGAGAGAGCCAGTGCCGTAAGACAAACACAACATCCGTGCCTCACCGGGATTCGAACCCGGACCCCGTTCGGACGAATGATCAGAGGCCAGCGCCTTAGACCACTGCGCCACCGGGGCGGCTTTGTATAACATTAGCCAAGTCTCTAGAAGTTATATAACACAGCTGGTGCTGTCAATTATTTTTTTTTTATTTATTTATTTTTTTTTTTTTTGCTGAAAACACCCCAATTCAAAAAAATTATTATTATTTTTTTTTTTTTTAGTTGGAGGTTTAACGACCACCGTGAGCAACTCAATGGGCTATAAGCAGTCGCCCGTCCCTAATTTAGGGTCACTGGTCCCAGAGAAGGGAGAGAACCAGTGCCGTAAGACAAACACAACATCCATGCCTCACCGGGATTCGAACCCGGACCCCTTTTGGACGAATGATCAGAGGCCATCGCTTAGTCCACTGCGATACCTGGGCGGCGGAGGTTTAACGACCACCGTGAGCAACTCAATGGGCTATAAGCAGTCGCCCGTCCCTAATTTAGGGTCACTGGTTCCAGGGAAGGGAGAGAGCCAGTGCCGTTAGACAAACACAGTATCCATGCCTCACCGGGATTCGAACCCGGACCCCTTTTGGACGAATGATCAGAGGCCATCGCTTAGACCACTGCGCCACCGGGGCGGCTTTGTATAACATTAGCCAAGTCTCTAGAAGTTATATAACACAGCTGGTGCTGTCAATTATTTTTTATTTATTTATTTATTTTTTTTTTTTTTTTGCTGAAAACACCCCAATTCAAAAAAATTATTATTATTTTTTTTTTTTTAGTTGGAGGTTTAACGACCACCGTGAGCAACTCAATGGGCTATAAGCAGTCGCCCGTCCCTAATTTAGGGTCACTGGTCCCAGAGAAGGGAGAGAACCAGTGCCGTAAGACAAACACAACATCCATGCCTCACCGGGATTCGAACCCGGACCCCTTTTGGACGAATGATCAGAGGCCATCGCTTAGTCCACTGCGATACCTGGGCGGCGGAGGTTTAACGACCACCGTGAGCAACTCAATGGGCTATAAGCAGTCGCCCGTCCCTAATTTAGGGTCACTGGTTCCAGGGAAGGGAGAGAGCCAGTGCCGTAAGACAAACACAACATCCGTGCCTCACCGGGATTCGAACCCGGACCCCGTTCGGACGAATGATCAGAGGCCAGCGCCTTAGACCACTGCGCCACCGGGGCGGCTTTGTATAACATTAGCCAAGTCTCTAGAAGTTATATAACACAGCTGGTGCTGTCAATTATTTTTTTTATTTATTTATTTTTTTTTTTTTGCTGAAAACACCCCAATTCAAAAAAATTATTATTATTATTTTTTTTTAGTTGGAGGTTTAACGACCACCGTGAGCAACTCAATGGGCTATAAGCAGTCGCCCGTCCCTAATTTAGGGTCACTGGTCCCAGAGAAGGGAGAGAACCAGTGCCGTAAGACAAACACAACATCCATGCCTCACCGGGATTCGAACCCGGACCCCTTTTGGACGAATGATCAGAGGCCATCGCTTAGTCCACTGCGATACCTGGGCGGCGGAGGTTTAACGACCACCGTGAGCAACTCAATGGGCTATAAGCAGTCG